>CM019703.1:2002458-2602458 GCA_009760885.1 Achatina immaculata | reverse complement strand
GTGTTGGTCGACGGAGTGCAACAATCTTGGATCGCAGGTTAAGAAGCACAGAATTACTAATCTAAACTGACCCGTATATTGGGGGTTAGATTTGGTCTTAGATTTCTTAGACTCTTCACAGATTTTCTTAAATCAGCTGTGGCAGGTCATGGCGCTAACAGTCAAGACTGCAGTAACCTAGTTCAGCTATTCTAGCTACCAACCATCGTCAACTTGACCCCCCCCCCCCCCCCCCCAAATAAAAATCCACACACACATATACACAACACCACAACAAAAAAATGCCATAATTTAAAACGGCTTTTTCAGCAATTTGGATGTAGCGAGAGCTTAAGATCTGAAACCAGACAGACAGAGAGAGAGAGAGAGAGAGAGAGAGAGCCTACATAGAACAAACTCGTGAAGACTAAGTATCTGGACTGATGCTAACGACCTGTTTTCGCCTGCGGTGTGAACTGTGATCTCTACAAGGATCTAGAAAATCGTGATGAGCTGATGGTTAACAAAGCCGGGAAACTGCTCCCCCGAACTAATCTCCAACAATCCACAAGACACTTCTGTTGTATAATGATAAGATAAAAAGACAAGAATAATACAAGAATGTATAGGTCGGATTAATGTGGGAAAACCGCTGAACATTAGTGGAGGAAGAACAACAAGTTGGTTTCACTTTTGTGCTGGTTACAACGACTCTTGAGTTTTTATTTCGTTCTTGTCTTTCGGAAAATCAAAACATAAACTTGCGAGGACCATGATGGCCGACACTATTTCACGACAAATTCTCTACCGCACTCTAGCGGCTCATACCGCTCGCGTTTCCTTTTGGGGATCTCCGCATCTATGGACATATGATCAACCCAGCCTCATTTCTTTAGGTATGGCCCATTCTTTTTTTCTCTTTTTCAGCGTCATAATTCACATCCACTTTCCTCCCATCACAGACGCCAGTTTTTAGACAAGACTCTCATAAATTGGTGGATATTCTTTCTATCCACCCCCCACCCCCCGAAACTCGTTTTATCTGAGTATATTTTGTTCTTAATCGTGTTTGGAAGGAAAATAAAAGAAACGTTACATCTTTCTGCTATGTAAATAAAATTCATTATTTCTTTTTTTTTTTCTTTTTACTGATAATAATGATCAATGACGGAACTGCATACAAAGATCTTTCCTTTACCGATCGTGAATTCACGAACTCGAAGCAGGGAGAAAAAATTTCGATAACTGATGACACATTGTACAGAAACAAATAAAAAAAAATTACTTTAACATAAAAAAACTACGAATATCACAAGGGAACAAAACAAAAATCTTACCTTTCTTCTTTTCCCCTTCTTTTGGTATAGCAAAATATCTGGTGGAAAAAAAATTTGCTGTTGTTAGTCTCTTTATGTTACGAGTTCGTATATATGTATATATCTACAAGAACAGGATAATCACTGCTGTTTGTGTGAGGAAAATGGGAGTGTCTTGTTTTCACCAACCACTCACGGATTTTTGTGTGAGGAAAAATGGGAGTGTCTCGTTTTCAGCAACCACTCACGGGTTTTTGTGTGAGAAAAAATGGGAGTGTCTTGTTTTCAGCAACCACTCACGGGTTTTTGTGTGAGAAAATATGGGAGTGTCTTGTTTTCAGCAACCACTCACGGGTTTTTGTGTGAGAAAATATGGGAGTGTCTTGTTTTCAGCAACCACTCACGGGTTTTTGTGTGAGAAAATATGGGAGTGTCTTGTTTTCAGCAACCACTCACGGATTTTTGTGTGAGGAAAAATGGGAGTGTCTTGTTTTCAGCAACCACTCATGGGTTTCCCTCTAGGGTTTTCTTCTGCAGCAACCAGAACTTCATCACAGGACGGGCACTGTCAATCAAACAGTTAAGACTTTCCAACTAATCAGCATCGACCTGCAGTCCTTGCCTGAGTCCGTGAGCACAATTACGCGTGTTTTCTAAAGTTTTATTTCAAACATAAACGCTAGTCTACGCTAGTTTCTGTATAATGGAATATGAAAGGAGAAAACGCACAAGGTTCTAGCCAGTGTCTTTCCACTGGTGATAGTGTTGTTTTTTTATTAGTAGAGAATCTTTTCACTAGCAGAGGGTGTTTCATAAATTTTCATTGGCTGAGGGTGTTTCCTGATTCTTCACTAGCAGATGGTATTTCCAATATTTTCATTAACAGAGGGTGTTTTTTTTATATTTAATAGAGGGTGTTTCCTGTCTTTTCACTAGCTGACGGTGTTTTAGACAATTTTTTTTTTCGTAGTCGATGCTGAAAATGAACCGACCATATATTTAACTGACCATAATAACTGGCAGTGTTTCTGAGATTTTGAAATTTGGTGCGTGAGGTTAGTCCTTGATGTCACCACGGTCTGGGACAATGGCACAATCATTATACAACAATCTGTATACACACATTAATAAACAGTATAAACAATTTGTATACACCTACATAAAACATGCAAAAAAAAAAACTACGCAAAAAAGAGAAAGAAACATGTAAAAAATGGCAGTTCCAATAAAATTAAAATTTATATGGAAACTGGTGACAAACAAATCTTATATTACTTATTACAGTTTTGGAATATACTTTGTCACCGCTGACTGTGGAAGGAGCTGTAAATCAGCTTTCATGTTCTGCAACGTCTGACCGCGGAAGCAAAGTCTTGTTCTTGCAACACGAACACGAGTTTGTTACTATGTCGATTATGACAAACACGGGCTTGTTAATATGTCGATTATGACAAACACGAGTTTGTTACTATGTCGATTATGACAATCTACTGTTGGACAGGACACAAGAGAAGTAAAGCGACGTCTGGAAACGTCTATAAACAAACGACCATCACCAGTTTCAAATCCACCTCCGGAGATGCGGAAAAGCCAATAAACTGTAGTATAGTAGCTACTGTCTGTAACTAGCAGCTGTCTGTTGCAATTCAAGGACAGCGTGATGTAAATATGTACCACAGGATGCCTGAAATCGAAAGAAGGTAAAATGTTAATGGGAAAAGAAGACATTGTGGACAGAGTATATCGGTGAGCTATATGGAGGAGAAAGACCAGAATTAACACCAGATACTGAAAACTGTGAGGGACCACCAATACTTGAAGATGAAATCATAGATGCCATCAAACACATGAAGAAAGGAAAAGCGACTGGGCCTGATAATATAACAATAGAAGAAATAGAGGCACTAGAGGAGACAGGAATAAAAATAATAACCAAGTTACCGAATAACATTTACAACAGTGGTTATATTCCCAGTGACCTGATTAAATCCACGTTTATAGCACTACCAAAGAAACCAGGTGCAAAGGAATGTCACATAACGAAGCTACTTTGGGGCATTGAGAATAATTATGAGAAGAACAAGGAACAAGATAAAAATGGAAACAGCAGATGAACAGTTTGGATTTGTTGAAGGTAAGGGAACACACAATGCCATTTATGCTTTATGAACACTAACAGAAAGAGCTTTAGAAGTACAGAAAGATCTCTACTTATGCTTCATTGATTACACCAAGGCATTCGACAAAGTGAAATATAATGAAATTATTAAAATGCTTGAAGACATCAATATAGACGGCAAAGACCTGAGGATTGTAAAACATCTATACTGGCAGCAAGAAGCAGCAGTTCGAGTTGAAACTAGAACTGGAGAATATCAACCTATAAAACAAGGGGTGCGACAAGGATGTGTACTATCTCCAGACCTTTTTTCTCTGTACATCGAGAAAAAAACGATCATTGGAGAACTAGGTATAAAAGTAGGAGGATACAATATTAACAACCTTCGGTATGCTGACGACACAGTACTGATAGCTGAGAACCAACAAGATCTGCAAAATCTCTTGGATAAAGTCGCCAAAGAAAGTGAACAGAAAGGCCTTACTTTGAACATCAAAAAGACAGAGACTATGGTTATATCTAAGAAACAGAATCCACCAGCATGCAGTATAAAATTAAATGGGACTATTCTAAAGCAGGTGCAGAAATTCAAATACCTTGGGAGCAGTAATAACTTCAGATGGGAAATGCAGAACAGAAATTAGGAACAGAATAGGCCAAGCAAAGACTACATTTCAGAGAATGAGAAACATATTAGCTAACAGATCTTTATCAATGAATGTTAGAAAACGAGTCCTAAAATGCTATATTGAACTTATCTTGTTATATGGAACTGAATCATGGACAATAGGCAAGTCTGCACAAAAATCACTGGAAGCAGCAGAAATGTGGTTTATTAGAAGAATGTTGCGAATCCCCTGGACAGCAAAAATAACTAATGAAGAATGTATGAGAAGAGCTGGAGAGACAAAAAAACCTTGTCAAAAAGATAAGAGAGAGATAATGTACTTTCATAGGACATGCAATGAGAAGAGGGGGCATTGAAAATATTATAACAACAGGAAAAATAGAAGGAAGAAGATCAAGATGAAGATCAAGAGAAATGATACTGGACAGGCTGACGGGATAGTGTGAGAGGAGATCACCAACTGAACTGATGGCCTGCGTGAAGGATCGGGTACTCTGGAGAAGCATAATAGCCAACGCCAGTCGGCACGGCACATGATGATGATGATGTGATGTAAATGCCGCAACTAGTGAATGTCTATTACAACGTAATGTGAGTATTGCAACCAGTGAATGTCTATTACAACGTAATGTAAGTGTTGCAACTAGTGAATGTCTTTTACCATGTAAGACGAATGACGTATTTTTTTTTCACTTAAAATGATTTTTGTTGATTAGTAACTGCGAAAATATGCCACTACATAAACATAAGACCCCATTTTGGTGCTGAAAAGTTTAGAAAACATATTAAAAGGCACAAAAAAAAACCGAAGCCAATGGAGAAATACTGTTCTAGGTACTGTTGTGGCAGATATAAATAAGCACCAGACCCAATCACCCACCAACTAACCCACCCAAACAAAGGAAACAGAAGCGTCCTTACAATCATCCACGAGAAACAAAAACTCTAGCGCATAAACAGCAACATACAATTTTATTCACATCTAAAACAAAAAACGTCAGAAATTACTGGGATAGCTCTTTCTAAAATAGAAAATGCTCTCGCCTTTTTGCGGAGTAATTTCTTCTTATAGTCACTACTTCCGCTCAACAAACTTGGATGCACATGCATTGAAGACAGTTCTAAGAAAGAATATAAAAACCCAAGAACTTTCTGTTACAGAAAGTGAAAAGAAATCTAAAGATAGGCCCATTATGTCACGGAGACATCAGCTGTAAGCGTCCACATTTTCTTGGACCTGTCTGTACACTAAAACGTTAGTTCTTAACCTACTCTTTTTGGCCATAGATCCTCTTTTCTGGCTTGAGAACAGCTCTCGACTCTTCATTAAAAATACAGTTTTTCTATGAGAAACTGAACCTAAGCTACGGAATTTCTGTGTCACGACCTCGTTTCTTTCCGGGTGTCACGATCCCTCGTGTCTACTGAACAGTTTCTAAAGACTGTGTCAATAAAACACCTTTTTAGGGCTGCTAGTTAACCAGTTGATAATAGGCTGCTCTCTCGTGGCTAGACGGCTGCTCGTTCTACCGCAGTCCGTGCTCGAATCCCAGGTAATTCTCTTGTGATTTTTCTTTCTCTCACGTCTCACTAAAGTGCTTTGTCTATGATTTTTTCGAGGTCTAATCCTACAAAACTGTGTTCTCTTACTTTACCGTACCAAAGCTCGTAGTTTCCTATTTATTAAAAATTTTTCATTAAAAAATGCAATAAACAAGACTTAGATAATGTTGAACTTTCTTTTTTCTTTTGTTTTTAATCGAGCGAGTCCATTTGCTAGTCGGTGGATCCTCTGAAAAGGCGGGGGGGGGGGGGGGGGGGGGGGCTCATGGATTCAAAAGTTAAGAACCACTGAACTAAAGGGCTGGGTGATGTCCGCCTTTCCTTCCCCAGCTCCACAAGAAGGCGGGTACCCATATATAGCGCGGGTGACTGAGGCGTCTTTGGTAGGATTCGAACCACCAACTTTTGCCACGCGAGACTAATGCACCAACAATCCATCATTCATACGCCCTCCATTATGAAACGTCTGAAAAATTCCTACCCCCCCCCCCCCCAAACCGTAAAAAACGTATGACAGCAAACAGAAAAAAAAGTAAGCACAGGGCTGTATGTTCATCCCCCCAGTATCTCAACCATGTCCGTGTATCCGCTGTCTCGCATGAACAGCACTGCTTGCTTGATAAAGAACCATCAACCAATCCACCTTCAGTTCAGTGCAGCAAGACAAGGTCTAATGTCGAGATTTCCCCTGGTCTACACCAACTCTGAAAGACGTTTTCTACTCTCTGACCTCCGGCTCCACGAAGATCTACTTTGGTGAAATAATGAAGGTCCCGGAGACTTTAGCAGGAACGGTAACCGCGAAGCCGTCGAGTTCTGGGTCTTGCGAAGTCGTAGAAGACGGAAACGTTACAGAATTCACACATTTCGTATTGGCCAGGAGCTTTCGTCAGCAACTTTTCCATTCTGAAACTATAAAAACCGAGGCCTTGTGTTATTTCCTATAACGTTTTACCTATATAATTCTGCAAGGTTCTCAAAGTCTCCTGCCGCAATTTTGCACAATGAACATCAAACTTCCAGTGTCGCTGCTTCGACTAAACCATAAGGGAGACAATGCACTCTTTGGAAAGAAAACCATACATCGATAATAATAATAATAATAATAATAATGGGAGAAATTACCCGATGGCCATAGAACGTGTGTAATCGTTAAGACACAGATACAACTTTGCAACGACTCAAATTCTACTCCAGCTCTGATAGATCAAAGTGATACATAAAATAAAACTTGTGTCTACACAAATACGCAACGATGGCAGGAAAAGAACCCATGAAAGCAGTCCATTTTATGTAAGAATATAAAAAAAAAACCCCAACAGAAGCGCTCCAGAATTTCACGTTCAACAGTGGTAAATAGGCTGTAAAACTTCCTAAAGTATTTTGAAACGGGAAAAAGGTTTATTTTAAAGGAAGATAAAACTAAACATTTCTACTACTGCTACGTACTGAAAGGAAGTTTAATTTTATGATTCTTTTTAATGGTTAATAGCATAAAGGTTTTATAAAAGATATATAATACAAATTCAGGGTACGCTAAACGAACCATAATCATCGTCGAATCAGGCCTAAGTACACGCATGTTCTCAAGTACCGCATATGTATGCTTTTTCCCCATAGCACTTTGCGGATTATTTGCGTCAATGATATATTCGCTTTGAGACAGTTGTACAGCTATAGAGCATGGCCAACTCAACATAGTTTCCACTTTAACAAACGCGAGTCCGCCAGCTTAACATAGTTTCTCACTAAGCAAAAAGTACAAGTTTCTCACTAAGCAAAAAGTACAAGTTTCTCACTAAGCAAAAAGTACAAGTTTCTCACTAAGCAAAAAGTACAAGTTTCTCACTAAGCAAAAAGTACAAGTTTCTCACTAAGTAAAAAGTACAAGTTTCTCACTAAGTAAAAAGTACAAGTTTCTCACTAAGTAAAAAGTACAAGTTTCTCACTAAGTAAAAAGTACAAGTTTCTCACTAAGCAAAAAGTACAAGTTTCTCACTAAGCAAAAAGTACAAGTTTCTCACTAAGCAAAAAGTACAAGTTTCTCACTAAGCAAAAAGTACAAGTTTCTCACTAAGCAAAAAGTACAAGTTTCTCACTAAGTAAAAAGTACAAGTTTCTCACTAAGTAAAAAGTACAAGTTTCTCACTAAGTAAAAAGTACAAGTTTCTCACTAAGCAAAAAGTACAAGTTTCTCACTAAGTAAAAAGTACAAGTTTCTCACTAAGCAAAAAGTACAAGTTTCTCACTAAGCAAAAAGTACAAGTTTCTCACTAAGCAAAAAGTACAAGTTTCTCACTAAGCAAAAAGTACAAGTTTCTCACTAAGCAAAAAGTACAAGTTTCTCACTAAGCAAAAAGTACAAGCCCTTAAACTGAACATAGATTCTAACTAAACTGTGCGAGTGCTCAGCGAGTGACCAGGGGACAATCAATTTTATCTTGTAAAAAAATCTGACAACACGACCTCTGAATAAAAACATCAAGTTCTCATGTCGATGTAAGTGAAGCTCCGTATCGACATTAGAATTAGCCTCTGCAGTGTAAGCAGGATGCCAGCTGTCATCACTGATATTTTCAAAATAGAATCAAGGATATGCCCTTACGATTTATTAAGACGTCCCACTTTCTCCAGTGTATATTTTGAAAACCGCTGATAACTTATCTCAGATTTAATATCCGACAACAGATACATCAAATCCCTCCCTGCATAATCTATGGAACCAGCTGGAGGGGGCTTTCTCTCACACAGCACTTAGGGAAAAAAAGCTGAAGTTTATCTTTAAAAATGAATAGAATGAAGAAATAAAGGTCTAATTCAACAGATCACGCGCACACGCAAACACATAAGCGTATGTGTGTTCTTTTCTTCTTCGTTATTTCTTCTCCCACCCCCCCCCCCCCCCCCAATCTGTCCAAGAGCCACACTGAGAAACGTGAGTACAATATATTTATTAACATGCGTGTCAAGACAGCTCGCACTAAAATGATGTTTGGAAGTGAGTGCTGAAACACACACTCATTTACTCAAACTCATGTAAGATCTCTATTAACACCTGGCCATTAAGTTTTTCTCTTTCAGTTCCTTTGTAGACTTTTAAAAAAAATTTCAGTGGTGGACCAGATGACAGTTGTCTCCTTTGTCGCAAACAAAGCAGGACGTGGCAATACTGAAAGATTACTCACAAGCAGACAAAACAAGACGTGGTAATACTGAAAGATTACTTACACGCCGACAGAACGAGGCGTGGCAATACTGAATTATTACTTTGATTACTTACACGCAGACAAAACAAGACGTGGCAATACTGAATGATTACTTACACGCAGACAAAACAAGACGTGGCAATACTGAAAGATTACTCCCAAATTAAATAATACATTACATAACTGCATACGGTTATAGTGTAGGGAAAATCAATGATGAGAGATTAGTGAACGGCATGGGAGCTCTTTCATCTGAACAACAACAACAACAACAACAACAACAACAACAACAACAACAACAAGTCCGTTTATTTCAAATTTACTGTTTATTTTCATCATTACTGATTGTAAGTACTCAATAAAAGAGACTGATTTCTATGTGGCTTTTACATATATTTACTTCTGTTGCTGTTATTCTGTTGAAAAAAAAAATAGAAAGATAAAGTAAAACTGTATTTTACAGTTTGTCTATACGTCACATGAAAGGTATCACTGATATTATGTTGACGACCAAAATAAAGTTAACGTCACAGCCCGTATGTGGATCGAAGTCTGACGGATCGAACACTTCCCAAACAAGCCATTAAAATGTACATCACTCAAATTAACTTCTCTAACACGGTCACAGGTGCTTCCTTATCAGATCATTAATGTCATGATATGAGTCAAAGACACGTGCTTACTTATAAATGTTCTCTAGTACAAGTAAGTTTTGAATTAAAAAAAAACCGCCAGTAAAATGCGTAGTAATGTTAAATGGCGCACACGTGGTTGATTAAAAACCTATGTCTGATACTCAACCACTGATCTTTTCCTTCAAGATTTCTCCAGCTGCAGGCCCAACTGCTGTTTTAGATTAATTCTGTTAAAGAAAGCTCTATGTAACAATCCAAAAGCTGTTTTACAGTCTAGTTTTGTTAAAAGGAAGATATATGTAGCAATCCAACTGCTGTTGTACAAATATTAATTTTGTTAAAGAAAGATTTGTCGCTAGATTTGATGAAAGAGACTGGACGTAGAGCAAAAGCTATTGGGCTGTCACTGAATATTGTTACAACAGGCTTTCACATTTCGCATGACCTCAAACTCAAGAACCAAAGAAATAAAAAGGGACAAGACTTCTCCAAAAATATTAAAAGCTCCCAAAGCACAAATCTCCCAACAACTACCCTGGCTGAGCTCTAATGTCGACAATCTTCTAACAACTACCCTGATCCAATGTTGACAAACACCGCCCTAATCCAAAACGCCCTGGCTGGAGCAATAATCTGCCAACAATCGGACATTACTGACTGCGGATATCCTTTGTTTCAAACAAGACATTCAGTGCTCTGATACAGTTCAATCGCTTATGATCTTAGACAACGGGATGTTCAGCTGGAGGCCCGCGAGGCATTCCTTTGCTACCCGCGAGACCGTCAGCCAAGAAATTATAAGCCTTGATTTAAGACTGCGAAAGAAAGAAATCGTCATAGCTCCGACTGACTGTGCAGTCAGTGACACTCCCCGAGCATGTTATCTAATTCAGCAACAACTGGTTGATCTAGATGAGGCCAACAACTGGTTGATCTAAATGAGGCCAACAACTGGCTGATCTAGATGAGGCCAACAACTGGCTGATCTAGATGAGGCCAACAACTGGCTGATCTAGATGAGGCCCGCCACTCAGTTCGTGGATCTGGTTGATCTAGATGAGGCCCGCCACTCAGTTCGTGGATCTGGTTGATCTAGATGAGGCCCACCACTCAGTTCGTGGATCTGGTTGATCTAGATGAGGCCCACCACTCAGTTCGTGGATCTGGTTGATCTAGATGAGGCCCACCACTCAGTTCGTGGATCTGGTTGATCTAGATGAGGCCAACAACTGGCTGATCTAGATGAGGCCCGCCACTCAGTTCGTGGATCTGGTTGATCTAGATGAGGCCAACAACTGGCTGATCTAGATGAGGCCCGCCACTCAGTTCGTGGATCTGGTTGATCTAGATGAGGCCCGCCACTCAGTTCGTGGATCTGGTTGATCTAGATGAGGCCCGCCACTCAGTTCGTGGATCTGGTTGATCTAGATGAGGCCCGCCACTCAGTTCGTGGATCTGGTTGATCTAGATGAGGCCCACCACTCAGTTCGTGGATCTGGTTGATCTAGATGAGGCCAACAACTGGCTGATCTAGATGAGGCCCGCCACTCAGTTCGTGGATCTGGTTGATCTAGATGAGGCCAACAACTGGCTGATCTAGATGAGGCCCGCCACTCAGTTCGTGGATCTGGTTGATCTAGATGAGGCCCGCCACTCAGTTCGTGGATCTGGTTGATCTAGATGAGGCCCGCCACTCAGTTCGTGGATCTGGTTGATCTAGATGAGGCCCGCCACTCAGTTCGTGGATCTGGGTGATCTAGATGAGGCCAACAACTGGCTGATCTAGGTGAGGCAAACAACTGGCTGATCTAGATGAGGCCAACAACTGGCTGATCTAGGTGAGGCCAACAACTGGCTGATCTAGATGAGGCCAACAACTGGCTGATCTAGATGAGGCCAACAACTGGCTGATCTAGATGAGGCCAACAACTGGCTGATCTAGATGAGGCCAACAACTGGCTGATCTAGGTGAGGCAAACAACTGGCTGATCTAGATGAGGCCAACAACTGGCTGATCTAGGTGAGGCAAACAACTGGCTGATCTAGATGAGGCCAACAACTGGCTGATCTAGGTGAGGCAAACAACTGGCTGATCTAGATGAGGCCAACAACTGGCTGATCTAGATGAGGCCCGCCACTCAGTTCGTGGATCTGGTTGATCTAGATGAGGCCCGCCACTCAGTTCGTGGATATAATTGTGGCTCTTCAGCCACTTGAAGTGGAACGCCCCAGAGTTAGAATACCGAGATGGCTTTCTGAAAAGCATCTCCTTGGCCACCCTCTCACTCAAGTTCTCTTTTCACTGCTACCAGAGTACTGAAGTTGCATAGTAAAAAGTGTAATATAAATCCACCATCGTCAAGTTTCAGCCATTAAAACAGGTGTCTGACACATCAGCGTTATGTAAAATACCTCCGTAACTGCAGATAATCTTCATCGCAGGCGAGTCGAACATGTGCTGATGAGAAATTTTCATGTTAAAAATCATAATGTAGGGCAAAGACCCAGCTCACACCAGGTGAGTGTAAAATAAAATGACCGCATAAAACGAATGTTTGAAACATAGGGTGTTCATCCATGCGTCTTAACACATTTGTAACATGGTTAATTCCAATATCAACCTCCGACTGAATGGGGAAAAAAAAAGAAACCGCTTGTCACGCTACACACCGCATTCCCCTGTAGCACCCGGTAAAGTGTTCTCTCGCTAAATGCCAACCCACTGCTGATTTTGTTCAGTTGTGCACGAGTTGCGACAGAGTAAACATAGATCCCGTAAACTGTCATTTACGCAACTGTAGCGGTAAAGTGGTGTGATTTGTTTTTTGCAAGCAGAAGGACGTAGCGCAGCCGATTCATCGTCGATCGTTCTGTGTGTGCGGTGATAAAGTTATGGGTGACAGTTCTGTGAAGGTTTGGTGCAGGAAATTCTGAGATGGTTGCACAGATGCGCATAATAAAGGAAGGACAAGGGCCACACTCAACTGTGACTAATGAATTCGTTAAAAAATATCGACCACATCGTGAGTGAAAAATGTTGTTTCACAATCTCAGATCTACCTGATGAATCCTCTCAAATGTCAAGAATTAGACTGTTTCGAATTGTCACAGAGAGATTTAGGTTGCCACAAGCTCTGTACACGGTGGGTACCACAACACCCGACTGATGTTGACAAAGCTAAACGGCTGAACTAGGATCTGACGTAGCCTCTGTGTAACAGGAAGATGAGGGCGAACTTCTCGATAGAATCTCGCGACTGGAACGAGATATGGGTTCAGTTGGTGAATGCAGAGACGAAAGAACAGTTTAAGAAGGGGTTGCAGGCTCAATCTCCACACAAGCCCAGGAAAAACGAAACACTTTCTAACTGAATAATGATGGTTACTGTGGTCTGTGACAACAGCTAGGGAATTTTGGTGATGGGATATAATGGCACTAGGGACCACATTACATCAGAGATTTGTTGCAAAACGCCGAATAAACTTCGGTGATCAAAACAAAGTAACTAGCAGGGAATGCTCACTCAGAGCGTCGTTCTCCTAAATGACAACGTGCCGTCCCGAAATGCGGTTCGTGCACGACTATACTTGAGCAGTTTAACTGGTAGATTCCTCCCACCCCCCCCCCAAACCTCTGGGACTTAGAAGCCAAGCGATTACTATCTCTTCCGCAAGATGAAAGTCACTGGTGGCTATCCAAAGTCTCGAAACCTACGAGGAGGTCACAGATGGAGTAAAAAACTGGCTGAATAACCTGGTAGCGCCGTTATTTTACCTGGGATCGCAAAATTCTTGCGTCAAGGTACAAGTGCCTGAATTGGGGGGGGGGGGGGACGGGACCTAAGTACTGTAGTTATGTAAGTTCTTGGTATAAGTTTTATTTCTGTTTTTGTTTTTTAAGCCAGTCAATTTTGGAAAAAATCCTCGCATTTTTTAACTAGGGCATTAGGAGAGTACTCTGGCCGGTAATGTATATACTGGTACGGTACGGCGAGTTTCATTCACTGTGGTGAATATTTTATTTTGTTCTTGATCAGATCACCACTGAAAGAGAAAAATAAATCTTCAAATTATTTAGTATCAATGCAGCGTTCTTCACTAACAAAGTATATTCTTTGGCCGCCGTTGTCTATCGATGAAATGACAAAATATTAAACATTTTGCGCGTTTTTTTCCCCTGGAAAACAATTTGCTACGTTCTAAAAGTGTCACCGGATTAGGAAAATCTGAAACGTCAGTATTTATTAAAACTTGAAAAGACTTTTTAAACTACAAAATATCGCAATGTCAATTTATTACTAAAGAAAAGCAGCTGCAAAAATTACACTTCTTTAAAAGTAAAAATTGTAATGAATGTATGAAATCTGCGAAATCTTGAATGGTCTCAGGAGAGAGAGAGAGAGAGAGAGAGAGAGAGAGAGAGAGAGAGAGAGAGAGAGAGAGAGAGAGATTCATATCGGTGGTAGTGGTTTGGACACCAGCCAGCATCAGCTCACCGGTTTTCTCCTGGCTGTGGATGAGAAATGGGCACTCACCGCATCACGTGACGCCAGGTCAAAGAAAATATGAGACGGTCTCACAGCAGAAGATTCCAGACAGCTCCCGAGCTTGGAAAAGTGCTCTTTATAAAAACATGATAAAAAACTCGCTTACCTTCCTTATGGACGAATGATGTCAAAGAAATGACTCGTCAAACTTGAATCAAACAGTTCAACTATCATCACAGACGACGGCAAATTCTTGCTAGATATTAACATTACGGTAACATTTTCAATAATATAACACACAAAATATACTGCGCCGGTCTTAAGCAAAGTGCACTCAGGTCGACACGAGCTGGAGACACAAGACTGAAATGAACTTAAACTGTGCTACCTTCCGGGGGGAAAAAAAAGTACTTTGAAAGAAGAAACATACCTGCTTGAGGAAAAGTTTGTTCTGGAGCAAAGCCGAGAGTTCGACATTAATATACAGAACTGCAATCATAGATGCCGTGTGACACCTTTAAAAATCGCATGGGACAGGTAGCGCGTTGCCCCGCCCACTACTATGTTTGCTGATCAATTTAAGATAAAATTATTGCCAGCTTGCTCGCGCACGTCTCTGTCACCAATGAGTGATACCACAGAACGTTGATAAAACAGAATGAAAAGGTGTTATACTTCAATGGCGATACTTTCGCTAGCAAGATGTATAACAGGGTAGAATACAGTATGTAGGGCTCTTCAAATAACTACTTAACATTCCCAGCCAACGCCTCTCACGAATCAGTCAACTGGTAGATTCCTCCCACCCCCCCCCCAAACCTCTGGGACTTAGAAGCCAAGCGATTACTATCTCTTCCGCAAGATGAAAGTCACTGGTGGCTATCCAAAGTCTCGAAACCTACGAGGAGGTCACAGATGGAGTAAAAAACTGGCTGAATAACCTGGTAGCGCCGTTATTTTACCTGGGATCGCAAAATTCTTGCGTCAAGGTACAAGTGCCTGAATTGGGGGGGGGGGGGGACGGGACCTAAGTACTGTAGTTATGTAAGTTCTTGGTATAAGTTTTATTTCTGTTTTTGTTTTTTAAGCCAGTCAATTTTGGAAAAAATCCTCGCATTTTTTAACTAGGGCATTAGGAGAGTACTCTGGCCGGTAATGTATATACTGGTACGGTACGGCGAGTTTCATTCACTGTGGTGAATATTTTATTTTGTTCTTGATCAGATCACCACTGAAAGAGAAAAATAAATCTTCAAATTATTTAGTATCAATGCAGCGTTCTTCACTAACAAAGTATATTCTTTGGCCGCCGTTGTCTATCGATGAAATGACAAAATATTAAACATTTTGCGCGTTTTTTTCCCCTGGAAAACAATTTGCTACGTTCTAAAAGTGTCACCGGATTAGGAAAATCTGAAACGTCAGTATTTATTAAAACTTGAAAAGACTTTTTAAACTACAAAATATCGCAATGTCAATTTATTACTAAAGAAAAGCAGCTGCAAAAATTACACTTCTTTAAAAGTAAAAATTGTAATGAATGTATGAAATCTGCGAAATCTTGAATGGTCTCAGGAGAGAGAGAGAGAGAGAGAGAGAGAGAGAGAGAGAGAGAGAGAGAGAGAGAGAGAGATTCATATCGGTGGTAGTGGTTTGGACACCAGCCAGCATCAGCTCACCGGTTTTCTCCTGGCTGTGGATGAGAAATGGGCACTCACCGCATCACGTGACGCCAGGTCAAAGAAAATATGAGACGGTCTCACAGCAGAAGATTCCAGACAGCTCCCGAGCTTGGAAAAGTGCTCTTTATAAAAACATGATAAAAAACTCGCTTACCTTCCTTATGGACGAATGATGTCAAAGAAATGACTCGTCAAACTTGAATCAAACAGTTCAACTATCATCACAGACGACGGCAAATTCTTGCTAGATATTAACATTACGGTAACATTTTCAATAATATAACACACAAAATATACTGCGCCGGTCTTAAGCAAAGTGCACTCAGGTCGACACGAGCTGGAGACACAAGACTGAAATGAACTTAAACTGTGCTACCTTCCGGGGGGAAAAAAAAGTACTTTGAAAGAAGAAACATACCTGCTTGAGGAAAAGTTTGTTCTGGAGCAAAGCCGAGAGTTCGACATTAATATACAGAACTGCAATCATAGATGCCGTGTGACACCTTTAAAAATCGCATGGGACAGGTAGCGCGTTGCCCCGCCCACTACTATGTTTGCTGATCAATTTAAGATAAAATTATTGCCAGCTTGCTCGCGCACGTCTCTGTCACCAATGAGTGATACCACAGAACGTTGATAAAACAGAATGAAAAGGTGTTATACTTCAATGGCGATACTTTCGCTAGCAAGATGTATAACAGGGTAGAATACAGTATGTAGGGCTCTTCAAATAACTACTTAACATTCCCAGCCAACGCCTCTCACGAATCAGTCAACCGTTTCTGATGACACACTTTGACCCGTCTCGCCACGACAAGTTTTTTTTTCATTTATAAAAGCGACAAGCAATACAATAATAATAATAATAATAATAATTATAATAAATGTTTCCAGCAAATATGCCTGTAACTCCGGAAATAATCCAAGAAAAATAAACAAACATAAAATTTCACGGAGATGGAATTTTGTTAGGAAGATAAGTTGGCCTAGACTTTTACCTAGCTTTCATGGAACGCTCCTCAGATATATCAGGTATGATCAACCATCGAACTGAAGGCACCAGGAGGCTGTATACTCGTACTTCTCATTGCATGAACAGACCTGTCCTCTCGTGTCTTCTCGTGATCAAGAAGGTATCACTGTTATTCATTATCATGATTATAGTATTCATAATAATCTCTCATCAAGTATATCACTATCGACCATAACCAGGCACATCATCATCATCATGTATATCAACGAACATGAGCTGATCCCTAATTTACTTCCACACTATAGGTGGCTTAACTGTCTCATACCACCTGGTGTGTGAGAGAGACGGAATCTGGTGTGTGAGAGAGACGGAGTCTGGTGTGTGAGAGAGACAGAGACTGGTGATGTGTGTGAGAGAGACGGAGCCTTGTGTGTGAGAGAGAGACGGAGCCTGGTGTGTGAGAGAGACGGAGCCTCGTGTGTGTGAGAGAGAGAGAGAGAGAGAGAGACGGAGACCGGTGATGTATGTGAGAGAGACGGAGCCTTGTGTGTGAGAGAGACGGAGACCGGTGATGTATGTGAGGGAGACGGAGCCTTGTGTGTGTGTGTGAGAGAGGGAGCCTAACTTGTGGGAGAGAGACGGAGTCTGGTGTGTGAGAGAGACGGAGACCGGTGATGTGTGTGAGAGGGACGGAGACCGGTGACGTGTGTGAGAGAGACGGAGCCTTGTGAGAGACGGAGTCTGGTGTGTGAGAGAGACGGAGTCTGGTGTGTGAAAGAGACGGAGACCGGTGATGTGTGTGAGAGAGACGGAGACCAGTGATGTGTGTGAGAGAGACGGAGACCGGCGATGTGTGTGAGAGAGACGAAGCCTGGTGTGCGAGAGAGAGACGGAGCCTGGTGTGTGAGCGAGACGGAGACCGGCGATGTGTGTGAGAGAGACGAAGCCTGGTGTGCGAGAGAGACGGAGCCTGGTGTGTGTGAGAGAGAGAGACGGAGACTGGTGTGACAGAGAGACGGAGTCTGGTGTGTGAGAGAGATGGAGTCTGGTGTGTGTGTGAGAGAGACGGACCCTGGCCTGGTGTGTGTGAGAGAGAGAGAGAGAGACGGACCCTGGTGTGCGAGAGAGATGGAGTCTGGTGTGTGAGAGAGATGGAGCCTGGTGTGTGTGAGAGAGAGAGAGACGGAGCCTGGTGTGTGCGAGAGAGAGACGGACCCTGGTGTGCGAGAGAGAGACGGAGCCTGGTGTGAGAGAGATGGAGCCTGGTGTGAGAGAGAGAGAGAGATGGAGCCTGGTGTGTGTGCATAAAATAGAGCCTGGTGTGTGAGAGATGTATAGAGCCTGGTGTATGTGAGAGATGGATAGTATCTGGTGTGTGTGAGAGATGTACAGAGTCTGGTGCGTGTACGAGATAGAGCCTGGTGTGTGTGAGAGATGTATAGAGCCTGATGTGTGTGAGAGATGTATAGAGCCTGGTGTGTGTGAGAGATGTATAGAGCCTGGTGTGTGTGAGAGAGATAGAGCTTGGTAAGTGTGTATGAGATAGAGCCTGGTGTGTGTGAGAGATGTATAGAGCCTGGTGTGTGTGAGAGAGATAGAGCTTGGTGTGTGTGAGAGATAGAGTTTGGCGTGTGTGAGAGATAGAGCCTGGTGTGTGTGTGTGTGATAGAACCTGGTGTGTGTGAGAGCCTTGTGTATGTGAGACGGCTTGGTGAGTGAGAGAGAGATAGAGCTTGGTGTATGTGTGTGTGTGATAGAACCTGGTGTGTGTGAGAGAGAGATAGAGCCTTGTATGTGTGAGACAGCTTGGTGAGTGAGAGAGAGATCAGAGCCCGGTGTGTGTGAGACAGAGCCTGGTTTGTGTGAGATAGAGCCTGGTGTGTGTATGATAGATTGAGCTTGGTGTGTGTGTGTGTGTGTGTGTGAGACAGAGCCTGATGTGTGTGAGAGAGATGGAGCCTGGTGTGTGTGTGTGAGAGATAGAGCCGTGTGTGTATGAGAGAGATAAAGTCTGGTGTGTGTGTGAGAGATATAGAACCAGGTGTGTGTGAGAGAGATAGAGCCTTGAGAGAGAGAGAGAGAGAGAGAGAGAGAGAGAGAGAGAGAGAGAGGGGGGGTCATGAAGCACCGAAATTCTGGCATGTGACCAACCGAGCGTGTCTGAGTGTATAATACAGAGGTCAGCAAGACAAATGATGCGGAAAGTAACCATGGGGGAGGATAACTTTCCCAAAATTGAACTCTACTGCTATAACAAGAAGTAAAGTGACATAAATAACGATATAGCTATCTGATGGGGCCTAAGCCAACTGTCCGATTAGGCAATTAGCGACTCATAGCTGATATACTAAAGTCAAGGTTAGCCAACCATAACTGACCAAGACCCTGTCCACCTCTCTGTTGGTACCCCCCATAACGGGGCAAGGATCACCAGTCCCCATGGTGGTGGAGTCTGCTAAAGAAGTATTGCACATCCCCTGCTTTTTAGCTTCACTCCAGGACTGAAAGACCAGCTGCTACAACCCTCTCCCACACCGATACGATGTTATGCCTCAACACCTCCACAGCATCGGCTGCAAAGAACACCATCTCCCAGTTACGAAGAGGAGGAAGAAAAAGAAGAAGAGCTATATTACTGACAAAACAAACACAACCTGACAGCCCGGTTCTAGGGAACTGAGGAGGGAGAGAGAGAGATAAAGAGCGAGAGAGAACGAGAGAGAGATAGATAGAAAGAGACACAGAGAGGGGGGAGAGAAACAAGGACAGAGCAAGGGGGAACAAAGAGAGAGAGAGAGAGAGAGGGAGAGAGGTGTGTGTGTGAGAAAGTGTGTATGAGTGAAAGAAGGAAACATTTACACATAAACTATCTGAGTACCCGATGTTGTCCGGGTATTTATTTCTCCCAATCAACAAAATTCTATTTATTTCCACAATCGTCTAGACGGCTCTACAAAGTTATATTCGTTGCTGCAGCCTTCTAGAACGTTCTACGGAGGTCTATTCAGTTCCACATTATTCTAGAAGGTTGTACAATATTCAATTAATTTCTACAACCTTCTGAACTGTTCTAAAGAGTCAAGACTTTTGATTATAAAAAACATTTTTAGTTTCACCTCCAGGAGCAAGAAGAAATAAATTCTTGGGTGAATCCACCTTTGAGTAAGAAACAAAGTTGTCCGTGGGAGAAACTTGGCGATCTCAAATCTCTCTCTCTCTCTGTGTCCATCTCTCTCTCCCTCTCTCTTGTGCAAGTAACAAAGTTGTCTGGGGGAGAAACATGGTGACCTCTCTGTCCATCTCTCTCCCTCTCTCTCTGTCCATCTCTCCCTCCCTCTCTCTCTGTCCATCTCTCCCTCTCTCTTGAGCAAGCAACATAAAGTTGTCTGGGGGAAGAACCATGGTGATCTCTCTGTCCATCTCTCTCTCTCTCTATCTCTTAAGCAAGCAACATAAAGCTGTCCGTGGGAGAAATATGGCGATCTCAAATATATCTCTCTCCGTCTCTCTGTCCATCTCTCTCCTGAGCAAGCAACATAAAGCTGTCTGGGGGAGAAACATGGCGACCTCAAATCTATCTCTCTCTCCCTCTCCCTCTCTATCTCTCTCCGTTCCTCTCTTTTTCTCTCCCTTGAGCAAGAAACATAAAGTTGTCCGTGGGAGAAACATGGCGATCTCAAATCTATCTCTTTCCCTGTCTGTCCTTATCTCTTTCCTTCTCTATCTCTTTCTCCCTCTCTCATCCCGTCTCTCTCTCTCCCTACCTCTCTCTCCTCTGCCCCGCCCCTCTCCCCCCTAATTTGAAAAGCTAATTTGAAAAAAATAAGAAAACAGCACACTGTCACAGAGCAATGAAATCTACTATAGAATACTATAAAAAAAGCTAATATAAACATAAGGGGAAAACAAAGTAAAAATTTATTTTTACAAGTATAATTAAAACAAAAAAAGAGACCATGAACAAGAACGACATGACACTGTTACATTCCCTGACAGGTGATAAACTGGAAGACTTGCCGAATTAGCTTACCTTATATACGACCATCTAAGATTCGGGTGGGTGCTGGAAGTTTCTCGAACATCATGAGTCCAAGACCGCAGTCCTATCTACAACCTTCTAGAAGACCCAACTCCAACCCTAGCCGCCCCCCCCCCCCATGCGGTTTGTAGCTGATCAAGAACTCTATGGGCGCTCTCTAGTATGAAATAAACACTCTGACCATTTTATAAATTGACGCTGAAGTGAAAAACAGTGGGTGTCTGTCATGAATCAGAAATCTACTCAAATAGATCATTTTGAATAGGCTTAATTAAAGATATGGTGGATACCGCAATGAGAGAAGCAGGATTTCGAAAAGGGAGAAGCTGTCTCGATCAGATTTTTAAGAATAATACTTGAAGAACATATTGAAAAGCAGAAATCATTAATACTGAACTTCATAGACTAACGTACACAGAGATTCATTATGGAGAATTTTATGTCTATATGGAATACCATTTAAAATTGTCACCATCATTAAGGACTGCTACAATGGATAATGTTTGTGCAGTCAAAGCAGAAAAAGGGATAAGTGAATGGTTCCAGATTGAAACAGGTGTGAAACAAGGATGTATACTGTCTCCTGTGCTTTTTGGAATTACAACAGACTTCATAATGAAAAAAAAATGCTGCACAGGTAACACAGGTATTGACTGGGTACATAGGACCCAACTAGAAGATCTTGATTTTGCTGATGACATAACTCTTATCAGTAACAATGTGAATTCCACGCAAAAAAAAAACAAAACAGATAGCCTATCTTCACTGGCTAGCAAAACAGGACTTGAGATTAACAAGAACAAAACAAAAATAATGAAAATTCCCATTAATCAAAATGGAAAAATAAACGCAGAAGGGACAGACACTGAAGAAGTCAATCAATTTGCACACCCTGGCAGCTACATAGACCAGGATGGTAACACCAGAAAGGAAGTTAGGATCAGAATTGCAAAAGCAGCATCAATCTTCAAGAATCTTGAGAACATGGAATTCAAAAGTTATAAGCACAAAAACCAAGTTAAGACTATTCAATTCAAATGTAATATCCACCCTCATTTATGCATGCGAAAGCTGGAAAACTACTAAAGAAATAGACAAGAAATTAGACTCTTTTGAAAACAAATGCCTAAGGAAAATACTCGGTATCAAGTGGAATGAATTCAAGAACAATGCAGAGATAAGACAGATGACTGAACAACAACCAGTCTCATGGGTGATCAGGAAAAGGAGATGGACATATGTTGGTCACTTGACGAGAAGAAATGATCAGAGAATCCCAAAACAAGCTATCAAGTGGAACACAACAGGCCAAAGAAAAAGAGGCAGACCGCGTGAAACTCTGAAGAGGACATGGTTAAAAGAGGCCAAATTAATAGGCATATTTGATGAGGATGAAAAATTCGCCGAAGACAGGAAAAATTGGCGAACTACCTTGCGAGCCCTATGTGACGTGTAACGGCACGGGAAGGATATAAGATATTTAATTATTTATTTAACTGTACGAAATATTTAATCTGCATAAAACACTTAGAAAAATCTGAAATTGTAGTGTTGTTTTATGTGGACAAATGAGAATGCAACCCCCCCCCCCCCCCCACCCGAAAAAAAAACTATGCAAGGACTTTTTTAATTTTCAAAGTATAAATGAATACGCATCATCATCATCATCATCATCATCATCATCATCACATAATACACAAAGAGGACAGAATGCCATACAGGGCTGCAAGCTGACATCTTCATCCTTTGCAAATGAAGTTCAATCTATCAATCAATCACTTTCTTACACACACATGCAAAAAACACAATGTATGAACGTGAGAGAGAGAGAGAGAGAGAGAGAGAGAGGTGGATGTGGGTGTTGGGATGGTGAGAAGAATTAACTAACTTGAAATTAAAAGCTGATTATTGTGTTCGTCTTAATACAAGAAGTACACACGATAGATGTAGGTTACAGGTGGAGACAGCATCACAAAACCTACTACAACACGTGTATGTTTCAAGCAAATAAAGAAACACTAAAAAAACACACACAACAGACTAAAAAATAAACACGTCAACGAAGATCCATAAATTTTGATATTGTCCAAACGTGTAAAAAAAAAAAAACAACAACAACAAAAAACAAAAGGAAAATCTAAGTAAAAAACACACCCGGTTATCTATAAATATTTGCACACACAACCACAAACTCTGACGTTTATGTATGCTAATTTATAATGATTTTCTTTGTGTGTGTGTTTGTTTTTGGTGACCTTTCATTTTCTGCTGTTCAATTATGTTTCCGCGCGACCATGGCGGTGTTTGATGTAAACAACAATTTCAGTTAGCAGGGCTAAAAATACCAGTGGAGACAGAGTGTAACCGCGCCATAATACGAGGCGCGTCTGGGGAAAGTATGATATAAAGATTCACTTTAACAAGATTTCTTTCTTCCTCCTCCCAGATCTTGTCTCAAATTTACGTAATGTGGTTAAATAGTATAAAACACTCATGCACCGCCTTACGGTCGCCATTTGGGACCAGTCATCTGGCTCTAACATACGGCCTTACGGTCGCCATTTCGGACTAGCCATCTGGCTGTAAGTCGATCTGGCCGTATGTCGACCGTTATAAGAAGGAAGTCAGACACTAAATACGGTCAGTATTATAGCACATTACAAGATGAAAAAGCAGATATACTATCACTTTAAAAATACTAACAGAATGCAAATTAACACAGTAACTCATTCATTCATTTGCATGTCCCATGTGGAACTTTGCCTCCCTAACAGCACTCCTGTAGGCCTCTCGGTTGTGAGCAAGATGGACTGCTGCTGATGCATCCATTTGCAGATCACCAATGATGTCTTGCAGCAATCTTCGCCTTGGTCTTCCCTTCTTTCTTTTTCCCATTATGTACCCTTCCAAGATGGTTTTCTCTAGATTATCATGACGTTTAATGTGTCCAAAATATTTAAGTTTTCGCTCTTTAATCCTCTTTACTAGCCAGCCTTCTTCAATATTAAGTTCTTGTAGTGTGGATATATTTGTTCTTTTTTTGTGTCCATGATATTTGAAGAACTCTTCTGTAGCATTTACATTCAAAGGCATTTATGTGTTTCTCAGCTGCACTGTTAAGTGTCCATGTCTCACAGGCAATGTTGCGATAGGAAAACTGTCTGCTCCTCTCCACAGATTCTTTAGTTGTTTTTCTTTCCGAAGAGCAACAGATGTTCTCCTTTTAATTTCCCTCATTGTATCTCCATTATTAGTTAGCAGTGATGCAAGATATTCAAAACTCTCCACTTCTTCCAGTTTTTAATTTATATATATATATATCAGCTGCCTTAATTTTGTCAGCTGTCATCAATTTAATCTTCTTCGCATTAAGATAGAGGTTTTGCTTTTCGCTGTTCTTACGGACTGACATAATTAGTTTTCCATTCCTTTTTGTGTTGTGGACAGTAATACTATGTCATTAGCATATCTAATCTCTGGTATTTCATAACACAGTAACTATGTGTGGAAAATCAGAAAGTATGAGGTATACCACATTAAATAAAATAACCATACTGTAATAACTTTACAGTGACTCACAAGAACATATACGTAATAAATTCAGCATTGTATTACAACTTAAGATACGTAAACTGCAGGGCTCAAGGCAACCGACAAGCCTCAGTGATACAGAGTACAGGCTCCGCGGCCTATAGCGACCGGGTTTGCTCATTTCTACTAAATTGTTCAATTCTACGGGACTTCGGCCGCTAATGCGAACGGCGGTGTCTCAGCTGGCCGGAAGTCGGTGCACGAATATATGACTAAAATCTAGGCCGCGCATCTGTTGTCACAATTTATTAGACCCCTAGTAATTTCAGCAATATCCCAGTACCCTTGACATAATCTGCTGCCAATTTTCTATTTTACCTTACTGTACTTTACCTTGCAGTACTTTACCTTACAGTACTTTACCTTACCTTACTTACCGACTGTAACTGACAAGACACAGTACCCTCCTCCCATCAGCATTTAGGTTTAAAAATCTCGGCCTAAAAAAAATCGTTACATTTCCAATGTAATGTTGCTTATGTTAAATGTAGCACGTTCCTTACATCGGGCCCAGAAAACAGCCGGTTAACCTTGGCTAAAATCAGACATGACCAGCCTTTGTTTTCACTGGTCTTGTTATTAACCTTGGCTAAAATCAGACATGATCAGCCTCTGATGTGATAGCGGACCTACCAGGAAGAAGAGAATACCCGACTGCCATCAAGAACACAGGAATGCGATCGGGCATTGTAGTGTACTCACAGAAAAACAGGAACTAATAATGATCGAGCTTACAGTTCCCTACGAAACAAGAATAGAGGAGCAGCATATATTCAAATGTGAAAAGTACAATGACCTGGTCAAGCAACTGAGGCAGGGGGCAGGAGTCAGGGTAAAAGTGATAGCTGCAGAAGTGGGAGCGAAGGGATTCGTAGCAACAGCACACGACCTATGTAAGCAACTGGGCATAAAGGGACGAGCAAGAGCAAGGGCACCGACAAGCCTTTCAGAAACAGCAGAAAAGTCCTCATGCTGGCTGTGGAGTATGTGAAACAAGCATTGAGAACATAAATAATTTCGTTTGTCACAACCAATACCAGTCCTCCGTAGCAAAATCGCCAAAGACGCACTTCAAAGTGCAGTGCCAACTCAATCCCGTGTCCAAAAAAAAAAAAAGCAACAACTCACAAGACATCTGGGAGTCATGACCCAGAGGGGCCCACCCCCTCAGGAGTTTAATACGGCCGAAAGACTTGTCTGAGGGGGGGGGGGTGCTTCATGTGATGATCTGAAGGAGTTGTGTTGTTGTTCTGTTCTCTACAGTAGAGAGTGTCCTGCATATTAGCCTTGGCTACAATCAGACATGACTAGCCTCTGTTTTCACTGGTCTTGTACCTTGGCTACAATCAGACATGACTAGCCTCTGTTTTCACTGGTCTTGTTCCTCGGCTACAATCATACATAACTTGCCTCTGTTTTCACTGGTCTCGTTATTAACCTTGGCTACAATCAGACTTGTAAAAATAGCAAAAAAGGGCAACCTTAGTGACTGTAACAACTGGAGAGGAGTAACCTTAATATCAGTTGTGTCAAAAGTATTCTGCAAGGTCATTTTGAATAGACTCAAAGATATAGTGGATACTGCAATGAGAGAAGAACAAGCAGGATTTCGAAAAGGGAGAAGCTGTCTCGACCAGATCTTTACTCTCAGAATAATACTTGAAGAACATATTGAAAAGCAGAAACCATTAATACTGAACTTCATAGATTTTAAAAAGGCATTTGATAGCATACACAGAGATTCATTATGGAGAATAATTTTATGTCTATATGGAATGCCATCTAAAATTGTCAACATCATTAAGGACTTACACAATGGATATGTTTGTGCAGTCAAGACAGAAGAAGGGATGAGTGAATGGTTCCAGATTGAAACAGGCGTGAAATAAGGATGTATACTGTCTCCGTTACTTTTTGGGATTACAATAGACTTCATAATGAAAAAATGCTGCACAGGTAACACAGGTATTGACTGGGTACATGGGACCCAACTAGAAGATCTTGATTTTGCTGATGACATAACATAAATAGGACTTGAAATTAACAAGGACAAAACAAAAATAATGAAAATTCCTCTCAATGAAAATGGAAAAATACACATAGAAGGGACAGATATTGAAGAAGTCAATCAATTTGCTTACCTTGGCAGCTACATAGACCAGGATGGTGACACTAGAAAGGAAGCTAGGATCAGAATTGCAAAAGCTGCATCAATCTTCAAGAATCATGCTAACATATGGAATTCAAAAGTTATAAGCACAAAAACCAAGTTAAGACTATTCAATTCAAATGTAATATCCACTCTCATTTATGCATGCGAAAGCTGGAAAACAACTAAAGAAATAGAAAAGAAATTAGACCCTTTTGAAAAAAATGCATAAGGAAAATACTCGGCATCAAGTGGAAAGAATTCAAGAACAATGCAGAGATAAGACAGATGACTGAACAACAATCAGTCTCATGGGTGATCAGGAAAAGGAGATGGACATATGTTGGTCACTTGATGAGAAGAAATGATCAGAGAATCCCAAAACAAGCTATCAAGTGTAACACAACAGGCCGAAGAAAAAGAGGCAGACTGCGTGAAACTCTGAAGAGGACATTATTAAGAGAGGCCAAATTAACAGGCATAAAATCCTTTGATGAGGTTGAAAGACTTGCCGAAGACAGGAAAAATTGGCGAACTACTTTGCGAGCCCTATGTGACGTTTAACGGCACGGGAAGGATATAAGATTCAGACATAACTAGCCTCTGTTTTCACTGGTCTTGTACCTTGGCTACAATCAGACAAAGGGAATTTCGAAACTTCAAGTTTTATTATTACGTTTGTTTCTCTCTCTCTCTCCTCAATATTTGTAATTGTTAGCTGCCCCAATTTCCGACAAGTCAATAAAAACAACCCTGCTGCGCGGACGTAAAAGACGTTTAATAAGCTCACACTGAAGATATTGGTTACAAAACTGTGACAAGGTCAAGGGTAACACGCACGTGATCCACGAGTGAGCCGCACATGAAAAGAACGAGATATTAAATTTTTAAAAATATTGAAAGGGAAACAACTAAAAACAAACCACGATGACAGTTATCAATCTCTGGTTGCTATTTTAAAATTGGAGTATTCATGGTAAAGTTGTCTGAACAATAACAACATTCATGCAAAGCACGAGAGTTATAAGAATTATCTAGTGTGTGTGAGAGTTACATACAAGATTTCTCTAGCGTGTGATAGTTACGTACAAGATTTCTTTACAGTGTGATAGTTACATACAAGATTTCTATAGTGTGTGTTACATACAAGATTTCTCTAGCGTGTGATAGTTACGTACAAGATTTTTTTACAGTGTGATAGTTACATACAAGATTTCTATAGTGTGTGTTACATACAAGATTTCTCTAGCGTGTGATAGTTACGTACAAGATTTCTTTACAGTGTGATAGTTACATACAAGACTTCTCTAGCGTGTGTTACATACAAGATTTCTATAGTGTGTGAGAGTTATGTACAAGATTTCTCTAGTCTGTGAGAGTTACATACAAGATTTCTTCTAGTGTGTGAGAGCGAGGTACAAGTTTTCTCTAGTGTGAGAGTTACATACAAGATTTCTTCTAGTGTGTGAGAGTTACATACAAGATTTCTTCTAGTGTGTGAGTTACGTACAAGATTTCTCTAATGTGTGAGAGTTACTCACAAGATTTTTCATGTGTGAAATACAAGAATAAGCATATATACAGGCATAAACAGAAATACAAGCATAAACAGAAATACCGCAGTAACATAATTTAATGTCAGGGCTTAAAGATTTCCACAAGACACATGGGTTGAAAGTAACTCAAGATTGCTGTCACAGTACGCCCATCATCATCATCATCATCATCATGGATACTCAGCGATATTTGAAATACGGCTAGTGCTGCCATTTATCACAGCAAAAAAAAAAAAATAGTTCCACAACTGACAAGTTCTGGTCTGGTCTGGGGCACAGGTTTCCCTGACATGTCACCGAATGCCGCTAACACAATCCATTATTTCCGTAGATTTGTGTTACATAAATCATAATGGCCGCCTCGTGCTTCTCATTGTATTCTCGCTTAGATCTGTTCTCGCTTAGATCTGTATGCACACGTGCCTCAACATAACAGTAATAGCAAATGATGTATCGTTGTATGTAATGTAATACTACACCAGTGTTCGTAATGTATTACACGCTGACGTAGTGTCACTACTATAATAATAATCATAGAAAACGATTTAAATAGATGTTTGTGATTATATTCTAGTTTCTGGTGTTGTTTTTGCTCTCTGGCTTAGTTTATGAGGATACACAGAACAAAGGTAGGATGTGACAGTTCCTTGCTGTCTGACAGTCAACAGTGCCCTGGTCTCCGGTAAGACACCAGAAGATCTCTGTCCCGATCCAAACCACAACATAGAGAATATTGTGCCAGACTGTCTGGGCCTGCTGCAATCCTCAGAAAGAAAACGAAGTAAGACCAACCTGCCACGAGGCATGGTGGGGGGGGGGGGGGGAAGAGAAAGAAAGTTTGGCAACTGCTGGATGTATTACGTGCAACCTGCCACTAGCAAGAGAGAAGCAAGTTTGGCAATTGCTGGATGTATTACGTGCAACCTGCCACTAGCAAGAGAGAAGCAAGTTTGGCAACTGCTGGATGTATTACGTGCAACCTGCCACTAGCAAGAGAGAAGCAAGTTTGGCAACTGCTGGATGTATTACGTGCAACCTGCCACTAGCAAGAGAGAAGCAAGTTTGGCAATTGCTGGATGTATTACGTGCAACCTGCCACTAGCAAGAGAGAAGCAAGTCTGGTAATTGCTGGATGTATTACGTGCAACCTGCCACTAGTCAGGGAGAAGCAAGTCTGGCAACTGCTGGATGTATTACGTGCAACCTGCCACGAGCCAGGGAGAAGCAAGTTTGGCAACTGCTGGATGTATTACGTGCAACCTGCCACTAGCCAGGGAGAAGCAAGTTTGGCAACTGCTGGATGTATTACGTGCAACTTGCCACTAGCCAGGGTGAAGCAATTTTAGCAACTGCTGGATGTATTACGTGCAACCTGCCATTAGCCAGGGAGAAGCAATTTTAGCAACTGCTGGATGTATTACGTGCAACCTGCCATTAGCCAGGGAGAAGCAATTTTAGCAACTGCTGGATGTATTACGTGCAACCTGCCACTAGCCGGGGAGAAGCAATTTTAGCAACTGCTAGATGTATTACGTGCAACCTGCCATTAGCCAGGGAGAAGCAATTTTAGCAACTGCTGGATGTATTACGTGCAACCTGCCATTAGCCAGGGAGAAGCAATTTTGGCAACTGCTGGATGCATTATGTACAAATAAACAGAAAACAATATGAAAGGAAACTATGGAAACCCACCGAACAAGAAGCAAGGAATTTTGGTAGAGTTACACACGTGAACGTCCGTGCAGTGTCTTCAGTCTCGTGAAGCTGTTGTTATGAACAACTCAGAAACCTCTGGGAGTCAAGACTCAGAAACCTCTGGGAGTCGAGATTCAGAAACCTCTGGGAATCAAGACTCAGAAACCTCTGGGAGTCGAGATTTAGAAGGGGCGACACCTCTTCAAGAGTCAGAAATTTAAAAGACCGAAATGCTTGCCCGGGGGGAGGGGTGGGTGAAGAGTACTTCTCTGATGATCTGAGTTTTGTTGTTATCCTGCTCTCTACAAGTCCATTTTCTGCAGAGCTTGGCTAGCTCGTACATTTCTCTATCCATCTCCATCATGGCATACATATATGTATATTAACATCCATACAAAATAACATAACTGACGTGACACCGTAAAAAAAGGGGGGGGGGCGTATTTCACATGTCTGTGAATATTCAATGTGAAATTCAAAATGTTTAATGCACAAAAGGAGAGAAATAGCACCGAAGCAATATGAAAGTATGTGTATGTGTGTGGGTGGGTGGGAATGAGACAGCGAGGGAATGAGAGGAGAGAGGGAGGCAGTTTTATAGCTAGTCAACATCTTGTAATAATGACGTGTAATCACTGAGACCGCACCATCACAACTGTGAGGAAAAAACGAGCGGTTGATCGACCCAGGATTGTACGTAGACTATCACAAACTCACCTCGATGTACGTAGATTATCACAAACTCACCTCGATGTACGTAGATTATCACAAACTCACCTCGATGTACGTAGACTATCACAAACTCACCTCGATGTACGTAGACTATCACAAACTCACCTCGATGTACGTAGACTATCACAAACTCACCTCGATGTACGTAGACTACCACAAACTCACCTCGATGTACGTAGACTATCACAAACTCACCTCGATGTACGTAGACTATCACAAACTCACCTCGATGTACGTAGACTACCACAAACTCACCTCGATGTACGTAGACTATCACAAACTCACCTCGATGTACGTAGACTACCACAAACTCACCTCGATGTACGTAGACTACCACAAACTCACCTCGATGTACGTAGACTATCACAAACTCACCTCGATGTACGTAGACTATCACAAACTCACCTCGATGTAAGAAGACTATCACAAACTCACCTCGATGTACGTAGACTATCACAAACTCACCTCGATGTACGTAGAGTATCACAAACTCACCTCGATGTATGTAGACTATCACAAACTCACCTCGATGTATGTAGACTATCACAAACTCACCTCGATGTACGTAGGGTACCGACTATCACAAACTCACCTCGATGTACGTAGACTATCACAAACTCACTTCGATGTACGTAGGGTACCGACTATCACAAACTCACCTCGATGTATTACAATCTTGACATACACCCCCCAGACCCCTCCGTGAGCACACTTCACACGATGTCAGTCCGTCACGGTGAGCAGTTCTTTAATTGCCTCATTTCCCCAAAACCAATTTTGTACTTAAAGAAGGCAACCCCCCCCCCCCTCCAACGATCGCTTAAACTGAAAAGAAAACAAAAGAAAACAAGCCAGACATCAACACTCGGTAGATGCGTGATCACTCTGCACTTGTATCCCACGTTCAATAAGATAAGCTGCCTAAGAGCAGGGGATTGCGGGGGGGGGGGGGGGAAGAGAGAATGAACCAAAACATTTTTAAAAGAGCAGTTAACAAAAGCTTTAAGCGATCACTACACTGAAGAGGTCTAGTGTGGGATGGGGAGCGGATGGATACACATAAATGAACTACTGTATACGCTCCAGTGCTTGTTAAGAACATATATATATATATATATATATATATTCCTTTCTTTAAAAACAAAAAAGCAAAACTCTTCCACATAAGTTGCGTAGCTTAAGATTGTTTTAGGCACTTAATGCATTTCAATTATATAATCCCAGCACTGCCTTTTTTAAAAATCATACACAGTTAATCATTTATTTTGTAACTAGGCGTAAGACATACAACGCACCAGATTGTTTTTCAGTAGCAAGAAAGTTCGGGAAAGTATCATTTCTAGACATTTAAGGACAGATATTATCATCATTATTAACACTAATATTATGTTGCGTTGTTTCTAATGAAATAGACTGCAAAATGAAGGAAAAAAAAACTAATGAGGCCAGCTTTCAATTATGCTGTGTGGAAAACCGGATACTGAAAACTGTGATGGACTACCAACACTTGAAGATGAAATCATAGATGCCATCAAACACATGAAGAAAGGAAAAGCGAATGGGTCTGATAATATAACAATAGAGGAGATAGGTATAAAAATAATAACCAAGATACTGAATGACATTTACAACAGTGGTTATATGCCCAGTGACTTGCTTAAATCCACGTTTATAGCACTACCAAAGAAACCAGGTGCAAAGGAATGTGATGACCACCGGACTATGTCACATAACGAAGCTACTTCTAAGAATCATTATGAGAAGAACAAGGAAAAAGATAAAAATGGAAATAGCAGATGAACAGTTCGGATTTATTGATGGAAAGGGAACACACAATGCCATTTATGCTTTACGAACACTAACAGAAAGAGCTTTAGAAGTACAGAAAGATCTCTACTTATGCTTCATTGATTACACCAAGGCATTCGACAAGGCGAAACATGATGAAATTATTAAAATGCTTGAAGACATAAGCATAGACCGCAAAGGCCTGAGGATTGTAAAACATCTATACTGGCAGCAGGAAGCAGAGATCTGAGTTGAAAATAAAACTGGAAAATATCAACCACTAAAACAAGGTGTGCAACAAGGATGTGTACTATCTCCAGACCTTTTTTCTCTGTACAGCGAGAAAAAAAAAACGATCATTGGAGAACTAGGTATAAAAGTAGGAGGATACAATATTAACAACCTTCGGTATGCCGACGACACAGTACTGATAGCTGAGAACCAACAAGACCTGCAAAATCTCTTGGATAAAGTCGCCAAAGAAAGTGAACAGAAAGGCCTTACTTTGAACATCAAAAAGACAGAGACTATGGTTATATCTAAGAAACAGAATCCACCAGCATGCAGTATAAAATTAAATGGGACTATTCTAAAGCAGGTGCAGAAATTCAAATACCTTGGAGCAGTAATAACTTCAGATGGAAAATGCAGAACAGAAATTAGGAACAGAATAGGCCAAGCAAAGACTGCATTTCAGAGATTGAGAAACATATTATGCAACACATCCTTATCAATGAATGTTAGAAAACGAGTCCTAAAATGCTATATTGAACCTATCTTGTTATATTGAAGTGAATCATGGACAACAGGCAGGTCTGCACAAAAGTCATTGAAAGCAGCAGAATTGTGGTTTATTAGAAGAATGTTGCGAATCGCCTGGACAGCAAAAATAACTAATGGAGAATGCTTGAGAAAAATTGGAGATAGAAAAAAATGTTGTAAAAAAAATATGAGAGAGACAATGTACTTTCACAGGATATGCAATGAGAAGAGGGGGCATTGAAAATATTATAACAACAGGAAAAAGAGAGGGAAGAAGAGCCAGGGGAAGACCGAAAGAAATGATACTGGACAGTCTGACGAAATGGTGTGGGAGAAGATCACCAAATGAGCTACTGGCCAGCATGAAGAATCGCGTAATCTGGAGAAGCATAATAGCCAACGCCAGTCGGCACGGCACCTGATGATGATGATGTGTAGAACAACATATGCGAAGACAAAATATGCATTGAAGTGAATTTCTACATATTAATCATCTATCAAGGATTGGTGTTGCTGCAAGAACACTGAATCTTTATATGTCTCGCGTTAATGAAATCTCATCGAGAACCACTGCTGCTGAGTTTCAGTCAATCAGGCTAGACAAACAGGTACCCGTACTCCTTGTTAGGGAAAAACTGTTCCTGCATGACAGTCAATTGCCGGAGCACGAGGTAAGATTTAAGTCTACCTCCATGACAGTCAACTGCCAGGGCACAAGGTAAGAATTAAGCCTACCACCATGACAGTCAACTGCCAGGGCACGAGGTAAGATTTAAGTCTACCTCCATGACAGTCAACTGCCAGGGCACAAGGTAAGAATTAAGCCTACCTCCATGACAGTCAATTCCCAGGCACGAGGTAAGATTTAAGCCTACCTCCATGATAGTCAATTCCCAGGCACGATGTAAGATTTAAGCCTACCTCCATGACAGTCAATTCCCAGGCACGAGGTAAGATTTAAGCCTCGATGAATCGTGTCTTAAATAAAATCAAGTGAAAGAAATAGCATCCACTCTTCACGTGCGCACATCAACACCTCTTTCATCCACTCTTCACGTGCGCACATCAACACCTTTTTCATCCACTCTTCACGTGCACACATCAACACCTCTTTCATCCACTCTTCAACCAATAAAACAGGAGTGTGACACGGATGTGTACTATCTCCAGACCTTTTTTCTCTGTACAGCGAGAATATTCTAAGAACGATCACTGGAGAAGCAGGTATAAAAGTAGAAGGATACAATATTAACAACTTTCGGGACGCTGACGACACAGTACTGATAGCTGAGAACCAACAAGGCCTGCAAAATCTCTTGGATAAAGTTACTGCGGCTATCCAGAACACGTTCTCTCGTAGTCTTGGAACCGCAATGGCAACAAGCCCTCACTTCTAAACCGCACTGTAGCTTGGACAGAGTTAAACTGGTTACTCACGCACCGCCCTCATAGTTTGGCAGTAAAAAACATATTGTTTCCCTATCTCCACATCTTCCAGACCGAGCTTGATATACGTGAACTCTGTGGGGAACCCCCACTGGTGCCTACGGACGAAACAAGAACCTAAGGGACCTTTTAGTTCGTAGTCGCCTTAAGACAGATGAAACTTTTTATGGCACCATACGTTGCTAACGTCGTAGATGCAACACTTGCCCGTTTGTCGTCGAGGCTAGCTAGATCTCCTTCCCTAAGTTCACGTTATCAGTTCAGGAGGGCTTTACCTTACTTCACGCAATGTTATTTATGCTATTATGTGCAAACGTTATGATACGAAGTATATAGAGAAGACCGGTTTACGTTTAGGAGATCGTTTTCGCCAACATCTTAATGATATTTCTAAGAGGGCATGGACACCTGTGGCTAAACATTTTTGCCTTAGCAGCCACAAGGGAAAACAGGACATTTCTGTTAGTGCGATCTGCTCTTGTTCTGCTGATGTACGATCTCGGAGGGCTCTAGAACGGCGCCTTATTTTCCAGGCTGGCTGTCTCCACACAGATGGAATTAATGTCTATAGTTTCCTTTAACTTCTTTAGTTTTCCACTTCCCCCCCCCCCCTGCGATTTATTCTCTTCTTTCTTGTTTCTTTCTCCTAGCTTCCCACCGCCATCTTCTCTGGCGGCTTATAGGTGTTTATTGCCCCTCCGGGTCTGGTCCTATTCACCAGTTTTATTATCTCCCTGCTATTTGCGTCTCTAGTGTCCTACAGCTGTTTACGGCACCCTCTGTTCGTTCCTAGTTCTTCTTTCATTATCTCTCCGCTTTCCCTTCTTCCCCCTACCTCCACATTGCCCTTCCATCTCTCCTTTTTCCCCGCCTCGTATTTCCTATTGGTTTCTTCTGTTTCCCATGTGGTCCTCTGTGGTCTCTATGTCTATGGGACACGCATTCTTGTGTTGTTTCATACTCAGGAGGACGCCACTAAAATAAATTATATGTCGTTTTGTTTGTGTATGTAATCTTCGAAAAAGGGTCACGCCGAAATACTGGATGTTGTACATTTTTTAATTTATACATTCTCATCTTGCTCTCATACTTTCTATTCGTTTTTTTTCTCACTTACTCACCCCCTCTGCCGCTTTGTAAAACTGCACCACACACCTCTATTTACCTTTATTGTTTGAATCAGTTTTACTGGAGTTGCAATCCCCTTTATCTGTCACATCAACACCCCATTCATCCACTCTTCATGCAAGCATGTCAAAACCTCATTCATCCATTCTTCATGCAATCACATCAACACCTAATTCATCCACTCTTCATGAAAGTATATCAACATCTAATTCATTCACTCTTCATGAAAGTATATCAACATCTAATTCATCCACACTTCATGAAAGTATATCAACATCTAATCCATCCACTCTTCATGCAACCACATCAACACATAATTCATCCACTCTTCATGAAAGTATATCAACACCTCATTCATCCACTCTTCATGCAAGAACATCGACACTCTTTACGTGTGCGATAATTTTTGTAAGAAAACAAAATGTAAAAAAATTCGACACAGGCACTCAACAGAACTCAAAGCCGGCCTGGAAACAACTATTACCTGACACTTCTGCTTGGAAACTCACGCAAAAGCAAACGCACAAAGTGACAAACTGATGAACGATACAATCAAACTTTTATATGAAGAAATGCCTTCATCTACTTATGAATATATCACAGTGATATGGACCATATTTTCCAACCTTCTCTCTGTATTAATCATGCAGAGTCCGCGAAACAGCTCAATGTTTTCACATTATACATGTTTCTGTACATGATGAAAGGCCCAAAACCGCAAGAAAAGCTAGCTACAACTCGCCACGTTTCCCCTATATTGTAGTAGGGGAGTTAAATCACTCGTTTCAGAAATCAGTGTCATGAATAAAATGGTCGGGGCCACGATAAAGATTATATATGTACATATATATCAAGACAACCATCGAAAATGACGTAACAAGTGCTGGATGATGCTATGGTATATTAACTGATAATTACGGGAGATAGGAAGTTAACAGATGCGCGGAAAACGTGCGCGCACACAACTTGTTTCCTTCCATACCTTTTATGTCCAGTTTTCTCACACACATTGATCTTCCGAAGAACAGAATGCACTGAGGTCGAGGTTTTGGTTTCTTCTTTCGAACCTCAACTCCTCTGCTAGAGGTACGCTATTTCAAACTTAGCGGCGAAGTTATTTCATTTCTTGAATGATGAAGTGTTCTTTCTAAAATCAGAACGAAATGAAAGGACATCTGATCCGATATCAACTCGTGCTTGTGTGAGTGAACTCGAGCCCATTAATCTTTATAACACACAGGTGCTCTTGAATAACATACCTGGATGTGCTTAGACATTATCTCATGAATTTATTGCATAGATCAAAGGGTCTTTAGTTAAAAAAATCCTTCTATTGTGAACAGCGGGTACAGCAACAATGCAGGTGACAATATGAATAACAGAAATATATGAAGCAAAATTCAGGGAAAACACTTTATAAATGGCAGAAACATTCTTTAGAAGACTAAAATACCTTTCTGTGTTTCTCACCTGACGTAGATCGCGAAGTCATGACACAGCGTAGGACAAGAAAATGAGGTCATTGTTTATAACTGATGATCACACGTATCATTTACATCAGGAATGGGCAATGTTTTTTTTTTTTGTTCCATGGGTCATAAAAGCCACCCCCCACCTTCACCCGGGCACATATGTTAAAAAAATGTCATATCTATAAACTTCAAAGTCGAAAAGATATATATATATATATATATATATATATATATATATATGCGAGGGGTAATTGATAAGTTCTCGGTCTAAGGTACAAATACTTGAAACACACAGTTGATATTAGGTGTATTTGTAAATCAGGTTAATGTAAGATTAATCACCAAGTTTAAAGAAATTATCTGCAACTTTTTTTTTACAGGCTACTGAAGTGGTAAGGCGTGGCAGAAATAGTCAAATTGGATAAAATGTCTCATCGAGCAGTCATTCGCTACCTCTGCATCAAGGGCTTATCATCGAAGGAGATCCATGAGGACATGGTAGAGACTCTAGGGAGAGTGCCCCTTCTTACAGCACAGTGAAGAAATGGGTAGCTCAGTTCAAACATGGAAGGGAGAGTCTGGAAGATGATCCCTGTCCAGTAAGTACACAAACGGTAACCACCGATGAAACCACTGGCAGAATCCATGACATGATAATGGAGGATCGACGACTAACTGAGCGGTGCATTGCTACTGAGCTGGGATTCTGCCAGGAACGTGTTCATGCTATTATTCACAATGATCTTCAAATGACAAAGGTCTCTGCTCGATGGGTCCCGAAACATCTTAGAGCTGATAACAAACGACAGCGTCTCAACATGTCAAGAGATATTTTTGGCATTTTTTCTGCAAATCCTGAAAAGTTTCTTCAGCAATGTGTGACTATAGATGAGACTTGAGTTCATAATTTTCAACCAGAAACCAAAGAACAATCAAAGCTGTGAAAGCATCATGGACCCCAACTTCCGAAGAAAGCAAGGGTGGTTCTGCCTGCAGGCAAAACGATAGCTTCCATCTTTTGGGATTGAGAAGGTGTGCTTCAAAAGGGCAGAACGACCACAGGGGCCTATTACGCTAATCTTGTGAAGCAACTGAGGGTCAAACTGAAGGAAAAACGTCGAAGGAAATTGACGAGAGAAGTCACCTTTCAGCAAGACAATGCTCCAGTTCACAAGTCGGCGGTAGCAATGGCTGCCATTCATGAATGTGTCTTCCAGTTTCTGTAACATCCTCCTTATTCCTCAGATTTGGCCCCTTCGGACTATTACCTGTCTACGGAACTTAAAAAGGAGCTCAGTAGTTGCAAATTTGCTTCAGATGATGATGTCATTCATGCTGAAGACAACTTTCTACTGGTAAAAGATGCTTATTTTTTTATAAAGGTGGGATCCGTATGCTCCAGGATCGCTGGACCAAGTGCATAAATTCTGCAAGGGGACTATGTTGAGAAAGTTGTCCACAAATAATCCGTTGTACCTTAAGCCGAGAACTTGTAAATCACCCCTCAAAGGTAGAGGTAGGTGTATGTGTGTGTGTGTGTGTGTGTTTGTGTGAGAGAGAAAAATCAATATCATTAGCATTTTGAGCAAATTAAACGGTTTTTAAAGAAATTACCAAGACTGGCAGTGGACCACAAAAAATGTTGCGCGGGCCAGATGGGGTCCGCGGACCAAGGGTTGCTCATATGTCTTTGGATTGCATCATGTTCCTTTCGACTGTTCGTTTCGAGTTTCGCTTTAAAGATGCACGAAAATCCAAACAGTCTTCGTAATGGGTTGGGGGGGGGGGGGTAGAGAGAAAGAGAGAGATAGGAGGAGGAGAGAAGAATAATTACACTTTCTAAATTTACCCAGTGATCGCACGATGATTTTCTTGAACCGGTACAAATGTATCTTTTTTACACCTTACATGAAGCTCTGTCTGAAATACCGGTTTTCTCAACACATCATTCGCTACTCTATGTCATTTCTTTAAAATAAAATAAAAAAAAATACACGCACTTTACAATCATCCGCTGAAAGTAAACGTTTGTGCGATTCTTTTTTTTTTTCTTACTTTAACCGCAGCGAAATTTAAACTTTACAAAATACTGACATGCTGAATCAGTCTAAACTGGCTGATTCTCCACCGTGCAAAATTTGGCATCTTCAACCTACTGGCCAGATTATCCTCCAATCGGTTTTGCTGGTTGCTTTTTACCAGTTTTTTTTATAATATAAACTGGTTACGGTAACCGACGGCTTACAAAAAAGTTTCGATTTTCTCTTTTTTTTATATCTGTAATTTACCTGTATCTGCCGTTCACTCTATGTATTAACTTTACAAAACTCCTGTGTATAATTTTATAAAACAGCTGGGTATAATTTTATAAAACAGTGTATACAAATTTTAACTTCAGACAGAAGTAGTGTACAGCTTTAGAAAACAGTCGTGCTTAACTTCAGAAAACAGTCGTGCTCAGCTTTAGAAAACAGTCGTGCTTAACTTCAGAAAACAGTCGTGCTTAACTTCAGAAAACAGTCGTGCTTAACTTCAGAAAACAGTCGCGTTTAACTTTAGAAAACAGTTGTGCTAGAAAACAGTCGTGCTTAACTTCAGAAAACAATCGTGCTTAACTTCAGAAAACAGTCGTGCTTAACTTTAGAAAACAGTCCCAGGTGCTGAAAACAGTGATTGAGGCTTTCCATACAAATGAATTCACTGAGAAGGAATTTGCTGTAGAAAATGTCTCTGCGACACATACCCCGCGGTGAGTCTTGTAAGTTAACAAAAACTGGTTGTGGGCACAACTGCTGATATTTTTAAAAGAGGCATTTTTATGACGTACAAAGACTTGTTCACACCAGGTTTGTATACATCCGTGGACTGTCTCGTGAAAGGTCTTACCTGACACGTTTGTTACCGCACGTAATAACGTTCTTTGTCTTCAGCGCTGCTGTTGTTCGTGTGAGATTTCCACTTTCACAGGTATGAACAGGAAGACAAGACACATAGCCTGGCAGACAGATACATACAAATAAAGACATAGAGACATACAAAGACAGACAGACACAGACTGATACAGACAGACAGACGGAGAAAGCCTGGTAGTCAGACAGAGACACATTGTCAGACAGAGACAAAGACACATAGCCGGACAGACAGACAGACAGACGAAAACAAACATATAAAGTGTAGGGAGTGGGTAAAAGCAAGCAGTGACCTGGTTTTGACTGGAAATCCCACTGGTCAGAGACGGGTTTTTTTGGAACGGAAATGCGCAGTCCTGCGAGTCGGTCGCTGATCAGGTATATAAGACGAGAAGAGAGAAATTTAAGGACGTTGTTCAGACGTGGACGAAAGTGGTCAGCCGTTAGATGGAGGCTGACATGTGAGTCTGTGTGCATCTGCAATCAGGGATTAACTCATATTATTTAAGAAAATGTTTTAATGATTTGATAATGCACGTCGGAAATATATTTGACATCACGTGCATATGATTCGTTTGATTCGTGTTGCTTTGTGGATCTGCATTTTGTAAATACAAGGATCGTGATTTTGTAAAGGATTGTTGTTTCGTGTTCCTGTTATTTATACGTAAGTTGTGAACGTATGGTGTAGTCACCCTTCCAGCACTCAGTATGGCAGCGCCAAGATAAAGTAAACGATTGAACATCCTCCCCTTCAGTCCAGTATAATAAATAATACTACAATAGCATAACAGACAGAAAGACACAGAATTATAGAGAGGCACAGACTGACTGGCAGACAGATACCCTGGCAGATAGAGAAACAGTCAGAAATGTGGTACTTGATCTAGCAAAACGGACAAGGATGAAAAAACAACAGATAAAGTCGACACAGATAAACTATGTTATCTTACCCAACTCTGCGACAGGAAGCACTGGCTGGTGATCACCTGTAACACAAAAGTGAAAATCAATCCACTAATTTATGTATATTATGACTCGCATAATCACTGACATATGAGCACAGTGTTCGCAACGACCGCGTCTGTCACTCAAACACGGACAGACCGGTATCAACTTACTTTAAGATAGTTATAAAGTAAATTAGAAGTGAAACTTACAGTGGCGCCATTGCTGGGTCACGGTATAGCTAACAAATTTTTTACAACTAATATCCCTACACGTGTACGATATCATAAAAAAGATGGCGTGTACGAATGTAAGGCGGTGCATGCAGGCCTTGTGTCATGGATAGAGGAACAGCTTTGCGCGTTTACAAACAGTACAACTGCATTAAGTAATCGCGGTCGTGTGGTTCCTGCAAGCAGGTACAGTAATTTAGACTTGTGGGAAGGGCAACAGGAAAACGATTCTGTTTGGTTATATTAACATTCCGTTGTTAACTCTTTCGCGTGGGAACTAATTTCCATGCTCTACGAGAATAAATTTTGATGAGAGATTTTGATGAAAAACAACAAAACAACTGGAAGGAAAGAGAAACTGGAAGGAAGTTACTCTATAATCTTCGAATAAGGTTTGGGTTAGAAATGTTCTACTTTTCATTCTATTTAGATTTTGCCTAAACACTACTCCGAGCACTGATTTGCACAGATCTACTAACGCCGCGAGTTTTGGCGTGAATGAGTTAATTCAGCGTTTAAAATAAAATCAATATTTTCATAAAAATGAGACATTTCTTCTTCCCCAGCAGCTCAGACATCGTGTGGAAATGAGAGTGTGTTGGACTCATTTACTTTAAGTATTACCCCAGAACAGGTCCTCAACTACTCTCAGGAAATGCCCAGCCCTCTCCATTTAGTCAAGCTGATAGTGCTAAACAGTATATTACTAGAAGCGACAACTAAAATGTTTGATACATCTCTGATCAACTCCGTGTCCGACAACCCTGATACAACCAAGTTAAAATATTTCTTAAGCGAAATCTGTAAGCAACATAATATGCCCTTGACCTTTCTTAAATGCCACAGGCGGTCCCACTAAAATTCGTTAATTAAAAAAAAAAGATTTAATGATTTCAGAAAATGTAAATCCATGAACACAGACTTTATATTCTTAAGCCGTGACTTGGTGTCCCCAGTTCTGACCTGATCATGTAATCAATCACAGGACTAAAGACCAGATTAAATCAGGTCTAACAGTCGGTGGAGATGCTAAGAGTTCTACATAAGGTCTGAATGGAAACTAACAGAGTGCACGAAGTACTTTCCTGACAGCGAGACAAGAAGCGGTCACACCTTGCTGGGACGACATAGTCTTCTCTGCTGAGGTTTTATGACAATGCCATAGTTATCACTGATGTTAACCGTGACAGTTATCTCTGATGTTAACACTGACATAGTTATCTCTGATGTCAACAGTGCCATAGTCATCTCTGATGTTAACAGTGACTATCTGTTAACAGTGACATCTTTTTTCCATGCTGAGGTCTGTTAACAGTGCCATAATTATCTCTGCTATTAACAATGATATGTTTTTCTCTGTTGGAGGATGTCGCCTCTCCACTCCTGCCAGAAGAAACTTTGATGAGAAACTGTGGTTGAAAGAAACTGGAAAGAAATTACTAGTATTTTTATACGCTGCTTATTCCGGCATTAAATATTACGCGGGGAAAAAGCAACAGGATTGAAATAGAAAAAGCAACAGGATTGAAATAGAAAAAGCAACAGGATTGAAATAGAAAAAGCAACAGGATTGAAATAGAAAAAGCAACAGGATTGAAATAGAACTCCACTAAAGACACATGCTAAATAACGAAATAAAAAAGACAGACAGACTAAGTAGAGATAACACACATTTCTGGCGTATCCACAAACACACCTAACAGCACGAAGGCAGTGCTCTGACAGGGATCATTAAAATCCACAACAACAACATACAAGATAAAAGCGGAGAATGGTTTATATTTAGATTTCTGTTATCCGCTGAGAGCAAGCTGGGATTGTCTATGGTTAAAAAAAAAGGCCGTATTGTGTACATCCGGTACCCGTTGTCATGATCTGTCTTATTTCTCAGCCAATCATCTGCTTCCATTCTGTGCTTATCTTGGTGCATTTTATGCCCGGATTTCTCACAGAGGATACCAAAAGAGTTAAGTGCTTAACATTAATCAATTTTTAAAAATGTTTTTATCTATTGTGGTGTTTTTAATGTGGTCACTGAAAAAAGGCATTTGCTGAAATATTGGATTCATTGTTGTATGTTTTTCATTTATACGTGCTCATCTTACTTTCCGTCACCCTGATTACTGCCCACTTTTCTCACTCTCTTCATCTTGCTGTAAAACTGAGCCATACACCTCTGTCTACTTTTACTACTAGAACCAGTTTCACCGACGAGCGTCACTTCGCCTGTCTTTATATTTACATCCAGCCTTTTAAAAAAAAACTGCGTCAGCATCACCAGTCAGCAAATTTAGTTTTGGCTGCCGCCATTTTTCTCCACTATTTTATCTTATCTCTGCGACGTTATTAATGCTTCGATTATGCTACTTCACCAAGTGCAATAATTTTTTAAAAATATGCATGTAATATATACACACACCCACATATGATAGGAGACATCGCCGGCGCATATCATTACTGCAAGTATATTAATGAGAATCAATTCATAACCACCTGGGCACCAGAAAGCAACATGTACTCTTCAGGCCTACATTTCAGCCGTTTATCCGGCATAAACGAGGCCACAAACTGCATCGGCGCTGAACTGATTTACTGGATGTAGTTTTAAATTTATCGTACAAGACGTGCTGCACATGGCACTTTGGCCAATCGTAGAAACGTGAATTAACAAAGTTTGTACTACTAGAGTTTTTTGTTCAACGTGCGCTGAACAGTGTAAAAGATCATCTCCCCACGGTGGATGGGCGGACCTCACATACACACTGTTCAGGCTTTCATGTGCTTACCTACCGCAGACATACAGGAACAGCAATAATGATCGCAAGGTCATAAGGTTGACCTTTAAAAAAAAAAAGGAAAACATTACCCTATTTATGAATGTTTAGCAAAAAAGAAAGTTGCTCAAACGTTTCAAGATTTCAATGTCTGGACAAAAGTCCAACAAGTCTTCTTTCACCACCTTCAACCCTGCCCTATTCCTGACCTAAAACTTTTAGGACTTTTCCTTGGTGTACCTAATATATATGGATAAGTAGGTCATCGTGGCCTGCGGAGCTCTGAAGATTAACGAGTACGGTTCTCTGGTTTTCAGACCATTCGAGACAGGGTCGCTCCACATAATGCACTGACCAACTATTTGAAGACTGGTGAAGTGGTTACTCATTTGCAAGGCACAAGCGACACCGTCAAGTTTTTTGATTACATGAATGCAGATGACGAATACTACCAACTCTCAAGAAATGACCAAGTGATAACCTTCCGACTGAGGACACGGCTTAGCAGCCGAGACGCCATCTATACCAGAAGCTGAACATTGGCACGAAAAATGGTTGTGCCTTCTGCAAATAACAACAGACACCATATAACATTCTCCAAATTACCAGCAGCACAACCCACTCAGGCAAGGAACCTGGCCAGACCCTAAAGCCCCTACAAAAGAAGTTCTACGGTGATGCTGAAAATCTGAGACGAACTGCAGCAATTGTGCGAGAGAGAGATGGTGCCGATGTCTGGGCAAACGACCAAGAAGGAGGAGGAGAAGGATCAGTGTCAACGACAAGTACCGTCATGTTCCGACTGAAATGATGTAGGATCAACGTTAAAGTGCTTGTATGCTGGAGCTGTGCCACACGTTCATCACTTGCAGTAATCTTTTCAATGCGATTAACAGTCTCATTTTAACATATACTCAGCAATTACGGCTCTGCTTCAAGTGGCCAAAAAAGTATTCAGAATTGCTAACTTCCTCTAGTTCGTCGTTGTCAATGTCAGGAATTCCTTTTTTGGTCCTCTCCGTTGCTACGAAAAAAAAAAAGAAAAACATTTCTCACGTTCCTTATTTTCTTCAATACGCATTCAAGTGGAGTTAAACAAATGCAGCTCTGTACTGTTCTGAGACTCATCTTTCACATTTTCATTTACATTTTTTATAACGAGCAACGGTTTTGGCTACCTGTAAACACTACGTTTGTGTGATTTTTAAGTGAGGCATCTCCCAATACAGTACGCACAGCTTTCAGCAGACATCTCACAATTAAGTACACTTAACTGTCAGCAGACATCTCACAATACAGTACACACAGCTTTCAGCAGACATCTCACAATTAAGTACACTCAGCTTTCAGCAGACATCTCACAATACAGTACACACAGCTTTCAGCAGACATCTCACAATTAAGTAAATTTTGCTGTCAGCAGACATCTCACAATACAGTACACACAGCTTTCAGCAGACATCTCACAATACAGTACACACAGCTGTCAGAAGACATCTCACAATTAAGTACACTCAGCTTTCAGCAGACATATCACAATTAAGTACACTTAGCTGTCAACAGAGAACGCCAGCTTATGCTGGTTCACAACGATCTCAAAGTCTGGACGCGCACGTAGTCTGATAGCTAGAACGCGCGTAGTCTGATAGCTAGAACGCGCGTAGTCTGATAGCTTGAACGCGCGTAGTCTGATGGCTAGAACGTGCGTAGTTTGATGGCTTGAACGCGCGTAGTCTGATAGCTTGAACACGCGTAGTCTGATGGCCAGAACGCGCGTAGTCTGATAGCTAGATTGCGCGTAGTCTGATGGCTAGAACGCGCGCGAAGTCTGATGGCTAGAACGCGCACGTAGTCTGATGGCTAAGTAAACACCTGAGACGAAACTGGTCTGAGTTCAGAACTGCGACCAAAGCAACTGCAAGTGTAATCTACTCATAATGACAACAGAAGGAAAATAATTCACAAATCTCTTAAATATGTCTCTCCTAAGGATCCGCTCCCCCCCCCTTTTTCGTACGTCTTCATGGAATACTGTCACTGTAACAAACAAAAAAATTGGCCTAGCTGTGTTGCTGGTCCTGGGGAGCGGCTTCATTACACTCGGGCCAGGCCCACGTGTTCCGTCTCCGACATCACGAGTTCATTCAGTGCTCTAAGGGCGATGACTCCAACGTTTATTCGTGGAATAAATACTTGCACTTTGTTGTGCCGAGTTTTTCAAACGGTGTTCCGCTAGCGAGCTGGAAACGTGCCGCCAAATTTTTACAGTAAAGAATATTTTCACCAAATTAAAGTGCATCTTTGCTCATTTATCTGATAACGCCTTGGGCCAGGTAGAGAGCCCACAGCAATGAGTGCCAGCTGAAACAGCCAGAGATCTCTGCCTCCCATCAAGCAAGCTCACGGTTGACACTGAAAATACTGCCTTGCATAATAAAACTTAAAACGGCTCTCAAATTTTTGCATCGGCAAGCGTTAATCCATACGCAGAAAAGATCTGAATATAGTCAATGTAATGTGTGAACTCTGAAAATGCTAAAAATATACGGATAAAAGCTCGAGGGTTCGGCATTAATAACACAAGTGTGCCGTTGTCTGATAAAGTTTGGGAACCGCTGGCTTGATGCAAACTTCTATATATAGCTTAGTTTACTAGAACAGATGCCATCTTTTTCTTGCCCACGAACAAGTTTTAAAATAAAAGATCCCAGGCTTGTCTATGACGACATCAGGACGGCGCCAGTTCTGTGACACTAAGTTTCTAAATTACCGATATAAAAAAAAAACCCCCTGAAACATCGTCAATTGCCGGTACCTGTTTATATTATCAAAAACTAGTGAAAAGCAACCAGCGAAGTCGGGTTAGAGAAAACTCTGGTTGGTAAACTGATGATGCTCAATTTGAATGAAGCAGAAACAGCCAGCTTTTTTCTGGCTCAGCAAGTGAGCATTCTGGGAAAGTTGTAAATCTCACCACAAATAAGTGTAAGAAAATAACTTCACCACAAATAAGTGTAAGAAAATAACTTCACCACAAATAAGTGTAAGAAAATAACTTCACCACAAATAAGTGTAAGAAAATAACTTCACCACAAATAAGTGTAAGAAAATGACTTCACCACAAATAAGTGTAAGAAAATGACTTCACCACAAATAAGTGTAAGAAAATAACTTCACCACAAATAAGTGTAAGAAAATAACTTCACCACAAATAAGTGTAAGAAAATAACTTCACCACAAATAAGTGTAAGAAAATAACTTCACCACAAATAAGTGTAAGAAAATAACTTCACCACAAATAAGTGTAAGAAAATGACTTCACCACAAATAAGTGTAAGAAAATAACTTCACCACAAATAAGTGTAAGAAAATAGCTTCACCACAAATAAGTGTAAGAAAATAGCTTCACCCGAACATTTAATTTCCGTTACGAATGTTTGTAAAGTGTGTTAATTTACGTTAAAATTAAAAAAAAAAAGAATACTGTATCGAATGTTGTACTGAGAAAACCAGAATTTAGGAAAGTACTTCGTGCAGGGTGAAAGGCAGGTACACACTGTTGCAGTTTGGAAAAATCCTATCCCTATACATCTTTTGGTGATTTATTTTTGTTTCTCTATCACCTTGGCTTCTCTTCCGCATTTCAATGGATCTTTAAACATTCCACGGTCAATGTTGTTCTGCCGAAATTTAAGCAATTAGTCTTCAGTAACAATATGTACTGCATTGTCTCTTTACGTTCTTAACAGTGAGTCTTGAAGACTATTACACATCCGAGTCTTACAATGTTTGCTGCACTAACTCTGTACAATGAATGACAGATGGTAGCAAAAGCAACTTACCTGGTTTTTGTACCTGTAATGGCAGGGGGCGGATGGTGGAGACTGGAACTGACTTTCTGTGGGTCGGATAGAGCGAAACAATGAGATGTATTAACTCATCAGATACTTACAATATTTAAACGAAAGGAGGCACGATTAAATTTAGCAAAACACAAGAGTCAACAAACGTTACTAGAACATGTAATGCCTTAACTCTCTAACTCTCTATGAGTTAAAATGTTACTAGAACATATAATGCCTTAACTCTCTATGTGTTAAAACGTTACTAGAACATGTAATGCCTTAACTCTCTATGTGTTAAAACGTTACTAGAACATGTAATGCCTTAACTCTCTATGTGTTAAAACGTTACTAGAACATGTAATGCTTTAACTCTCTCTGAGTAACGTTACTAGAACATATAATGCTTTAACTCTCTATGAGTTAAAACGTTACTAGAACATATAATGCCTTAACTCTCTATGTGTTACACTTTAGTTCCTACTAGATCACAGACTGATATCTTTTCTTGGTGTGTGCGTGAGTACTGTCTGTCTTCACAGTTCAGGATTAAGCTTGCAGTAGTGTCATTTGTGGTGAGCAGATGTCATACGGGATTTTCAGTAGTATTGATTACTCACCTCACCTCACTCAACTCATTCACCTAAATTAACTCACTCACTGACCCACCTAACTCAATTCATTCACCTAAATTAACGCACTCACTGACCCACCTAACTCAACTCATTCACCTAAATTAACTCACTCACTTACCCACCTAACTCAACTCACTAAATCAGTCACTCACCCACCCACCTAACTCAACGCACTCACTCAACCTCCCTCCCTCACTCACTGACTCTCTCAACTCACTGACTCAACCTCACTCGCTCATTCACATATTTGGTAGATATTTTCTATACAGTTGATGATGCTCTCATCAATCACGGGATGAAAAATCTTAACTGCCACAAGTAACTAAAAAAACCACTACACTTTGATTTCTTCTTCTTTCATTTTTGATGCGCTACAATTTGTTATTTACTTATTGTAAGCTCTCCTGCAAAACAGTTGAGAAACACATAAATGCCTTTAAATGTAAATGCTACAGAAGAGTTCTTCAAATATCATGGACACAGAAAAGAACAAATATATCCATACTACAAGAACTTAATATTGAAGAAGGCTGGCTAGTAAAGAGGATTAAAGACAGAAAACTTAAATATTCTGGGGACATTAAACGTCATGATAATCTAGAGAACATCGTCTTGGAAGGGTACATAATGGGAAAAAGAATGAGAGGAAGACCAAGGCGAAGATGGTTGCAAGACATCGTTGATGATCTGCAAATGGATGCATCAGCACCAGGCCATCTTGCTCACAACCGAAAGGCCTACAGGATAGCTGTTTGGGAGGCAAAGTTCCGCAAAGGGACATGCAAATGAATTAATGAAGCTCTTCTGCAAAATGCTGAAAAACAAGACATTCAACGTAAGTGTCTACAGATAAAGACAATTTAAAGACAACTACAAACTTTTTTGTCACTAAGTGCATCATCCACTTCTGCCAAAGACTGACTTGGCGGTGAGACAGTGATTTGAGGGTGGGGGTGGGTGGGTTCACAAGGTGAGTGGCCCGATACAATTCTTAAACTGCGCCACCAAAAATGGTGGTTTATATTATCTTCTTCTTCTACTTCCCAGGAGCTGCAAACCCGTGCTCTCTGCAGCTGGCGCCCCCACCCCCACCCCCATGTTGAAGCAGCACCTGTACGGACGAAGAGCGGCCGCCCGCCGTCGGGGGAAACAGATCTATACGAAAAAACTGCACGAGAGCAAACATCGAAAGAGAGTGAGCAGCTGAAGTATGGATACAGTGTCGTGCAACTTTATCAGGGTAGGTCAAAGTGAGAAAGGTCAAGTCGACCGCAGAGACCCAACACTACACTCTGACGCTTGAGGTGGTCGATCGGTCGGGCAGACCTTGGCTTAATGGAGAGCTCTTCGGGCAGATATCATTACGCCTGGCTCAATGAAGTTGTCTTCGGCCAGATATCATTACGTCTGGCTCAAAGAGGATGTCTTCGGCCAGATATCATTACGATGGCTCAATGAGGTCTTCGGGCAGATATCATTACGATGGCTCAATGAAGATGTCTTCGGCCAGATATCATTACGCCTGGCTCAATGAAGATGTCTTCGGGCAGATATCATTACGCCTGGCTCAATGAAGATGTCTTCAGCCAGATATCATTACGATGGCTCAATGAGGAGGTCTTCGGGCAGATATCATTACGCCTGGCTCAAAGAAGATGTCTTCGGCCAGATATCATTACGATGGCTCAATGAGGAGGTCTTCGGCCAGATATCATTACGATGGCTCAATGAGGAGGTCTTTGGCCAGATATCATTACGATGGCTCAATGAGGAGGTCTTCGGGCAGACATGACTAGGCTTGGTTCAACAGAGAGGTCTTTGTGCAGATATCATTACCCTGGCTCAATGGAGAGGGGTCTTTGGACACGAGGTGTCTTAAAATGGCACTTGCTGACCCCGTGGTAAAAAATTCAGTGGTTTCTGGCCTTAAGTTTGATGATGGCTGTAAGGACTTACATAAGCGGAGTGTAAGATGGCTGTAAGGACTTACATAAGCGGAGTGTAAGATGGCTGTAAGGACTTACATGAGCGGAGTGTAAGGTGGCTGTAAGGACTTACATAAGCGGAGTGTAAGATGGCTGTAAGGACTTACATAAGCGGAGTGTAAGATGGCTGTAAGGACTTACATGAGCGGAGTGTAAGGTGGCTGTAAGGACTTACATAAACGGAGTGTAAGATGGCTGTAAGGACTTACATGAGCGGAGTGTAAGATGGCCGTAAGGACTTACATGAGCGGAGTGTAAGATGGCCGTAAAGACTTACATAAGCGGAGTGTAAGATGGCTGTAAGGACTTACATGAGCGGAGTGTATCTGGATGCGCAACCCGGAAAGTCAAGATGGCGGAGGGACAACCCCCCCCCCCCGGACCTTGTGGCGGCGATGATGTACGAACGTTGTAATTATTTCTGTTGTATGTTACAAGAACGTGAGCGGTAGGTATAGAGTTAACTAATATTTACAAAAAATAAAGTAAATTCACGTCCAGGGAGGTCAAGCATATATTCTATTTTCATAACAATACATGTAATATTATTTCTCGTACCGGCTGAGGTGAATCGTTTTTGCCTTGAAATTTTTTTTTTTTTTAATGTCTGCGTGTCAGTTTCCCCAGGGCTTGTTCATTTCGTTTATGTAGTTCTCAGCGAGAGGACACGGAGGTGAACTGATTTATTACTGATTGCAATTTATCGACTCTTTTGTCTTTTGTTGCTTGATGCCTTGATAGTACCCGCTATGTATAGCGGATTAGGCCAGTGGAGATAGAACAAGCTGATATGGAGTTAGTTGCAGAATAGAGAGAGAGAGAGAGAGAGGTAGAGGTAGGGACAGGGAGAGAGAAAGGGAGGGGGAGAGAGAGGGAGGGGGAGAGAGAGAGTGCTAGGGACAAGGGGAGAGAGAGAGTGGTAGGGACAAGGGGAGAGAGAGAGTTTATGCTATTCATCACCTTTACAGTAGTTTCTTAACCTGGGATAACGAAACCAAATAACTAGGGTATGGAAATCGATTGTGTGCGTGCGTGTGTGGTGGGGATTGGGGAGGGGGGAATGGGACTCGATCTTTGAACAATTTTTTTCTTAAAAAATATTTCAGTTGTCTTATTCCTATATGTATATAGGTTAAATCTTATCAGATACTAGTCTTAGTATCTGATAAGACTGATGATGATGATGGTGATGATGATATTGATGAAGATGATAATGACGATGACTGTCTGACGAAGGAGTTATGATATCACATTAGGCGGTCAGTGAAGTGGCGATGTTCCTCTGTTTCAACAACCCCCCCCCCCCCCCAACCCCCAAGGTTAACAACTCCCTCATAGCATCAATGCATTCCTCCTCTCCCCCCCCCCCCCCCCCGCAAACTATGGTATAATAATATTTTTAATGAAGGAAATGGCAACAATACTCGCATAAGCAAACATAAAATAAGCCAGTATTCTGAGAAATAAGCCAGTATTCTAATATCAGCTCGCTGCAAAGTAAGTCCGCTCAGAAACGAAGTGACCAGAGATCATGAAAGGTCTTGTGTATTCTGTCAGTAAGACAAAATATATGAGCTGGCCACTTACAGCAAAGACACACTGCCAGCAAGGACACTTACACTGCCGACAAAGACACGCTGCCGGCAAAGACACTTACACTGCCGGCAAAGACACTTACACTCCCAGCAAAAGACACTTAGACTGTCAGCAAAAGACACTTACATTGCCAGCAAAGACGACTCTTTCTCTGTTCTGCGAGTACTGAAACTCTCTAAAAGGCAAACAAGAACACAGTCTACAGACAAAACTGCCCCGTGCTTTGTACACAAGGTCCGAGGTACAGGTCGCTGCATCGAACAGGTGTACTTTCTCTTCTCCACTTTGTACAATGAAAAGTTTACATTCACGTGGAGGACGTTAAAGCATACGTGAAAAAAAGTCACTCTGACAGGGAATTGTTAGAAACGTATACGGGACGACGCCAATATCGCCATTAAGTTAACATTTAGCAAAGGTTTTATGTTACTGAATGAGGAAAAATAGCTTAGAAGACGCTTCATGAATGGACATATTTACAAATGTTTGGTTACGCTGGCTTATTTTAAATGTCCTGGAAATCATGTCCAAACAGAGCAAGTACAGAAATATCTTCCATTTGAGAAAGCAGATGTTTGGGGGACCGGTATACTTTTAAGATCCTACATACGTCAATGAACCCCACGTGTTTTCGTTATCTATTTATACCTGTAATCATTTATCTCTACCGGTTCAGCTGGCCTAGGCTATAGATGCTCGTGGATTTATGTCCAGATGTTGAGGCCAGCGCGAGGACAAACACTCTAAAAAGCGATTGTGACCGAAGTTACTATCTCTGAATTCCACTCCACTTCCTTCTCCCCCTCCCCCCCTTGTCAGTACATCACAACCAATTATCAACATCTTCCTTTTTCTCTCACATACTCTCTTGTTCTCAGATCATCTTCTTCCTCTTCTCTGATGTTTATAGAGTGTCTACAATAATTCAAAGCGATACCACTCTGTGGTAAGTGTGTGAATGTGATAATATTACATAGTGTGTACTTTGATATTTTTAAAAAGCATATTGATGAATGTGAGGACTAAAACTTCCATGCAGGGTTTTTGACATTTAAATTTTTCTCCTGCTTTTTATGCGTTGAGTATTCCATGTATTAAACTTAAATGTTTGAAAGTTGGATGAAAACTGAATGAAAGTTGGATGAAAGCTAAATAAAAGTTGGATGAAAGCTGAATAAAAATTGGATGAAAGCTGAATGAAAGTTGGATGAAAGCTGAATGAAAGTTGGATGAAAGCTGAATAAAAGTTGAATGAAAGCTGGATGATGAAGAACAGAATGTCACACTGACCTGCACACTGAATTCTTCACCCTTCCTTTCTCTCTCTCTCCGTGCGAACTGACAGTTTCTTCCTCTTGTCTTTCCATTTTCTTCCAATTATATGTTTTTTCTCAGCTTCCTGTTAGCTGTTTTTACCACACATTGATTACGCCCCCATATCTCATTTATTACTTATTTCTACCCGCCATTTCACAATAACTTCTCTTACGCTCATATGTTTCACATCTGCATTTTGTTCATTTCTTTCTTCCTCCACTGTATTTCTGCAAAATGTCTCAACCACTACACTCCCAGTAAATGTCTCAACCGCTACACTCCCAGTAAATGTCTCAACCGCTACACTCCCAGTAAATGTCTCAACCGCTACACTCCCAGTAAATGTCTCAACCGCTACACTCCCAGTAAATGTCTCAACACAGTGATCCGCTTGGAGAAGACTAACTGGGAAATCCTGGCACACAGTCGTAGACTCGGTCAATGACCCGGGCGTGATTATACTATCCATACCGGAAGTGAGAAGGATGACTTCAAAGTAAACTTGTTATCAGAGAAAATACGACAGTCTGAAAACCTGACTTAACGGTAAACCTGTTACCTGAGAAAATATGACGGTCCGAAAACCTGTCTTAACGGTAAACTTCTTACCTGAGAAAATACGAGTGTCTTAAAACTTAACTTCACGGTAGACCTGTTACCAGAAAAAAATACGACTTGACTTCACAGTAAACTTGCTGCCTATGAAAATATGACAGTCTGAAAACTTGACTTCACAGTTCAGCTAACGCTCTGGGAAAGCGTGACAACCCAGTCTATCATGCAGTCTGTGCAGACACAACAATGTCAACCGGGCCATCTTTGTTTCCACAGTCATAACAAATATGTATACCACCTGTCAAGTAACTATACTATCGATAGGGTAACTATACCTCCTGAGGAGGCACTACATAAAATCCGTGTAAGATAACTATACAATATGTGGAGTAACTATATTCTCTGTGGAGGGATATATCTTTGATATAACTATAGCCTGTAATATAATTATACCTGTGGGATGACTATACCATCTGTGGGGTGTCTGTATCATCTGCGGGATAACTATATAATCTGTGTGGGATCACTGTGTCACCTGTGAGGTGACTGTATCATCTATGGGATAACTATACAGTCTGTTCGATGACTATACCATCTGGAGGTGACCACACACTGTCCGGCAAAATTTCCACAAATGAAATGGAAACATTCAAATGGTTTATGACTGGACTTACTTGACTCCGAGCTCTTCGACAAACAAACCAACAGTTCCTTGCTGCTCATCTATGAACTGAATGTGGGCATTGTAAGGATGGGTTTCGTTGTCCTCAAGAACTACCTGTAAAGAACGAGGGAAAAGAAAACGTAATAAAAGATGCTATGTATATACAATACATCATGAAAATATGTGATAAACGATCCCACTTATATACTATATATATGAGACGGAGGTGTGTTCAAAACTAGAATCTTCCAACAAACTTGACTTAACGTGATGAAACGCTGTACAGTCTGACTGATATCAAAGGTCTTTGCTTCCACCTCTATCTGAAAACTTGCCTTGTAGAAACAGTGTCCCTCTACCTGCTAATTTTACTCTCCAAAGTTCTGCAGAATTTCTTTTGTAGTCTGATAGGTGAATAAGGTAAATATTCTAAGAACGAAACTTGCTGCTGTCAAGATTACTCAAGTGCCGTGGGTAGGGTGAAACTTCTCCCGGAAAATGAAGAAAATTGCAATTAGGGTTGCCGCGCGGCGCCATCGTGGAAAAGGTGATGGAAAGGATTCAGCGAAGTAGCCAGTAGTCTCGCGCTCAGGGCTACTCATATCACGGCACCCCTGCTCTAGAGGGCGGTCACGACATAAATACACCCATACTGGCTCAAATGCCTAAACCGGGTTAACCCAGGGATTAAACTAAGACTCTGCTGGCGAGATTCTTCGGCTGCCGCGAGTGGGGTGAAATTCCTCCCGGCCAATGAAGAAAAATGCGATTAAGGTCGCTGCGCGGCGCCGCTGTGAAAAAGGTGATGGAAAGGATTAAAAGAAGTTTATTAGTATGGCCAGTAGACTCGCGGTGAGGGCTATATTCATACCACGGCACCTCTGCTCTAGAGGCCGGCCACGTCCTATATACACTCATACAGGGGTAATACGCCTAAACCAGCTTAACCCAAGGGTGAAACTCACTAGTAGCGAGGATTCGTCCTCGACAAAAGCTCCGTCCCGGTCACCACCAGGAAGGGTAGCGGCCACGACCACAAAAAGTTGAAGTTGGAGACACTGGACCAGTGCAGTATAGATGGGCAACCACCTCTCACCCGACGGGGATATTTTATATCCAAAACACGTCGAGTTTTTCCGGCGAGAAAGTCCAACTCTAGGCTGGATGGGCAACCACCTCTCACCCGGCGGGGATATATTCATATCCAAACCACGTCGAGGTTTTCCAGTGAGGAAGTCCAACTCTAGACTGAACTGGTGCAACGAAAACCACAGCGTCACGCAATCCCGCTCCTGTGACCCACCGAGAATATAGGCCCAAGCCCCACGATGCTCCGAGTCTCCATCCTAAATGAGACTATCGCGAGAACCACAGGAGTAAATTCAGTAGGATCACGGGGCGATCTTGGTGGTAGAAGCGAACGAAGAAGAAAGAACGAAAGAAACTGTCTGTTTCTTCCTTCCTTCTCCCTTTTCCTTCCTTCCTACCTTTCCTTACTTCTTTTAACCAGAAGGGCAAGAAGTGAGAGCAAAATCTGGAGCAAAAGAGTCTGTGCCTGATGGAGGCGTTGTTAAGGGCTACCTAAACCTGGTCAAGATCTTAAACCATGTAATAGGCTGATGGGTCACACCCCCCCCCCCCAGTAACAGGCTGATGGGTCACCACCACCACCCCTGGTAACAGGCTGATGGGTCATTCAGTTTGGTAGTCATTTATATGTTTATATATGCAGTCATTTATATATGTATGTATGTATGTAGTCATTTATATATGTATGTAGTCAGTCATTTATATGTGTATGTATGTAGTCATTTATATATGTATGTATGCAGTAATTCATATGTGTATGTATGTAGTCATATATATAGTCAGTCATTTATATATGTATGTAGTCAGTCATTTATATGTGTATGCATGTAGTCATTTATATATGTATGTAGTCAGTCATTTATATGCGTATGTATGTAGTCATTTATATGTGTATGTAGTCATTTATATGTATATGTAGTTACTTTATTGTTAATTATGTTTGTTATATGAGCAGCATATCTGTAGAATATCTGGAACAGAGTGAAGGTTGTATGAAAAAGGGCAGAATGTCAGACGGGCCTGCGTGCCCAATTCTTAACCCTTTTGAAATAAAGATCAATCAATCAATCAATCAATTCCCCCAGTAATAGGCTGATGGGTCATTCCTCCCCCCAGTAATAGGCTGATGGGTCATTCCTCCCCCCAGTAACATGATGATGGGTCATTCCCCCCCCCAGTAACATGATGATGGGTCATTCCCCTCACAGTAACATGATGATGGGTCATTCCCCCCAGTAACATGATGATGGGTCATTCCCCCCCCCCCCAGTAACATGATGATGGGTCATTCCCCCCAGTAACATGATGATGGGTCATCCCCCTCACAAGTAACAGATTGATGGGTCATTCCCCCCCCCCACAAGTAACAGACTGATGGGTCATTCCCCCCCCCCCACAGGTAACAGACTGATGGGGTGCCACCCCCTCCCCACAAGTAACAGACTGATGGGCTGCCACCCCCATTCCCACAAGTAACAGACTGATGGGCTGCCACCCCCATTCCCACAAGTAACAGACTGATGGGCTGCCACCCCCTCCCCACAAGTAACAGACTGATGGGCTGCCACCCCCTCCCCACAAGTAACAGACTGACGGGCTGCCACCCCCCCTCCCCACAAGTAACAGACTGATGGGCTTCCACCCCCTCCCCACAAGTAACAGACTGACGGGCTGCCACCCCCTCCCCACAAGTAACAGACTGATGGGCTGCCACCCCCTCCCCACAAGTTACAGACTGACGGGCTTCCACCCCCTCCCCACAAGTAACAGACTGGTGGGCTGCCACCCCCCTCCCCACAAGTAACAGACTGATGGGCTGCCACCCCCCCTCCCCACAAGTAACAGACTGATGAGTCATTCTCCCCCCCTCTCCCCCAGTAACAGGCTGATCTCATCAGTTGTAAAACGTCAAATTTGACACCTCGCTAAGAGTAGTGTCAAATTTAACACCTCAACGCTTTTAAAGTGTCATATTTGACACCTCACCACTCGTAAAGTGTTAAATTTGAGATCTTACCGCTTGTAAAGTTCTTATTTGACAATCTATCTCTTTTGCGTTGGATTGCTGATGTCTAAAGACTCCGCTGCGTGTCATGAAAGACAAAACCTATTTAAAAAATGTTTTACTTTGATTAAAAAAAAAACAAACTTTGCTGTCTCATAACTAGATTCTACCACGGAATTATTATTTAGAGAAATCTTCAAATTTAAACTATTTCTTATTTGGAATATAAATATTTATTATTATTTGAAGAGACCTATTAATTATTAGCTGACAGTTATTCCTGAATTAGTTGAAAATCAATAAGAAAACTTTTATTTCAACTAAAAAGACAACTATTTAATTTCAGAAAAATAACATAAAAATACTTATCAGCCAAAACGTTGAAACCGCTTCATTTCTTTAAGCTTTCTTCTGATCCTTTCTGTTCATAATTACATGTTACAGATGTTCTTAACTACATGTTACAGATGTTCTTAACTACATGTTACAGATGTTCTTAACTACATGTTAAAAGTGTTCTTAACTACATGTTACAGATGTTCTTAACTGCATGTTAAAGATGTTCTTAACTGCATGTTAAAGATGTTCTTAACTACATGTTACAGATGTTCTTAACTGCATGTTACAGATGTTCTTAACTACATGTTAAAGATGTTCTTAATTGCATGTTAAAGATGTTTTAACTACATGTTAAAGATGTTCTTAACTACATGTTACAGATGTTCTTAACTACATGTTACAGATGTTCTTAACTACATGTTAAAAGTGTTCTTAACTACATGTTACAGATGTTCTTAACTGCATGTTAAAGATGTTTTAACCGCATGTTAAAGATGTTCTTAACTACATGTTACAGATGTTCTCAACTGCATGTTAAAGATGTTCTTAACTACATGTTAAAAGTGTTCTTAACTACATGTTAAAAGTGTTCTTGACTACATGTTACAGATGTTCTTAACTACATGTTACAGATGTTCTTAACTGCATGTTAAAGATGTTTTAACCGCATGTTACAGATGTTTTAACTACATGTTAAAAGTGTTCTTAACTACATGTTACAGATGTTTTAACTACATGTTAAAAGTGTTCTTAACTACATGTTACAGATGTTCTTAACTACATGTTAAAAGTGTTCTTAACTACATGTTACAGATGTTTTAACTACATGTTAAAAGTGTTCTTAAATACATGTTACAGATGTTCTTAACTACATGTTAAATATGTTCTTAACTACAAGTTAAAAGTGTTCTTAACTACATGTTACAGATGTTCTTAACTACATGTTACATATGTTCTTAACTACATGTTACAGATGTTCTTAACTACATGTTACAGATGTTCTTAATTACATGTTAAAAGTGTTCTTAACTACATGTTAAAAGTGTTCTTAACTACATGTTAAAAGTGTTCTTAACTACATTTTAAAAGTGTTCTTAACTACATGTTAAAAGTGTTCTTAACTACATGTTAAAAGTGTTCTTAACTACATGTTAAAAGTGTTCTTAACTACATGTTACAGGTGTTTTAATTACACGTTACAGATGTTTTACTTAATGTTACATATCTTTTAACTACATGTTACAGATGTTTTAACTACTTGTTACATATCTTTTAACTACATGTTACAGATGTTTTAACTACATGTTACAGTTGTTTTAACTACTTGTTACATATCTTTTAACTACATGTTACAGATGTTCTTAACTACATGTTACGGATGTTCTTAACTACATGTTACATATGTTCTTAACTGCATGTTACGGATGTTCTTAACTACATGTTACATATGTTCTTAACTACATGTTACAGATGTTCTTAACTACATAATTACAGATATTCTTTACATGTTACATATGTTCTTAACTACTTGTTACATATGTTATTAACTACATGTTACAGATGTGTTACAGAAGTTCTTAACTACACGTTACATATGTTCTTAACTACATGTTACAGATGTTCTTAACTACACGTTACGGATATAAACGCAAGAATGAAGAACAAAAATACCGACGATGTAGCTTTCTTTGGTGAAATATTCCCGACTTTCAAAAATTGTAATCCTCTAAATGAAACGACATAATCTAGACATTTTTTTTACGTTTTTATCTATGCCTGATCTCATCTTTTCTCCAGTTCATGTACCTTCAGAAATTTTTCATTGGGCAAATCAAAATAAACACCGACACTGAAAAGTTCCAAACGAGGACTTGCCAGATTCAGTGTGAATGTAATGGTTGGGATTTCTATTCACCAACAGAAGAATGCTCTTTCAAACTACACACAAAGCTCTTGTGATGCAAACATCTACAACTCCGAAGATAAGATCTACGAAGAGGCTATACATGTGACTGACGTTTCCTGCAAATACAGTGATTTTTTTTTCCCTCAAAGCTTCCTTTGCCAATGAACAAACGACCGTGATTTTCACATTTTAAAAGAAATTTGTTGATCACAGAGCATCGTGTAAAGGACATGCGACTTTAAAATATGTCAGTAAGGGAGGCAAGTGGAGTGTACTAATGCTAATATCAAGGGAAATAAATAAGAAAGAACATCGAAATCAGAACTTTATGAGCGAATGAATTAAGCTCGTTTTGTGGAAATGTGTTAGAAATAAGAAAGAACCAGACAATGACATTCAACAGAGCATGAGCCTTTTTTTTTTAAAGAAATGTAAATTTGAAGTGAAAAACAGAAATATTAACATCAGGAGGAACATAAACAGGTTACAACATAACACAACCCTTAACACCAGCAAATAACACCCGTACAACTCATACCATCAAACAGACGGAATACAATCCATGACAACTGCGGATAACACAGTAAATAACAACAGCAAAATTAACGTACCTTGGGAGTCTACGAAAAATGGCCCGTACAAAGCAGACAGCTACGGAAGAATCCGTAGATCTCAGAACTGAAGACTTAGAGTCGGATTCATACCACCAGCAAGGGACCCTGCTAATAACTTTGACAGGACCAGAGATAACAAAAGTCTCTTACACCTACCTGATGGGAGTAATCGCTGGCCCTCTAGGAGTTGGAGCCAACGGGATAGCCGGCCTGTATCATTTCCAGGACCAAACACGATGGTATGCCAAGTTAACCACGGCGGCACACGTGGTCCATTATGACAAGTTGCACGGGCGAACCTTTGAGTCCGTTCAACCCAGAACCACAATAACCGTGGAACACCTGGACAAAGAACGCCAGAAGGGTACGGTACACTGGGTACCCCCGACTATCAAACCTGAAGGCATCAAAAGGATAGTACAACAAGTGACCGGAGACCCCGAGCCAGAGGTTTTCAGGGCGGAAGTGGCGCTGGACAAGTGAAACTTCCTGTGTCGTCCGAGGAAACCAATTCCTCACTACATAACACTCCGACCTGCGACGGAGAGCCTGAAACCCCACAAACTGTGGGTCTCCCTTCCAGGGAGGAAAACCCCTTGCCCGAGGTGCGGCAAGGATGATCACTGGGCGAGTCAGTGCCCAGAAAAGAGAAAGAACACTGTGCAGGAAGCTCCCACAACCACAGCAGTCAACACGGCACCAAAACCGCCTACACAAGGCAAACCAGCGTCGGAAATAGCTCAACCTAAAACAAACGAAGGATGGCTTACTGCTGACGGCTTCAGGCTCTATGGGAAAAGAGCCAGAAAGAACAGTGTAAGTCCAAGACCTCCAGCGCCAGCACAACCAGCACCGGTGACACCACCGCCACCTACGGCAGACATAGATGAACCTCCCACGCCGGAGCCTCGGCCGCTGATCATAGATGAAAGATCAGATCAAGATGACAGCGACACAGACACTATTACGAACTTCCAGGGAGCCCGATCCTGGTCGGAGATGGCCCAGAGTGAATATGAGACAGCAGAGCCTTTCCTGGGGACCAGACAACTACGGACTATCCCAGAGGATAGCGACAACTAGGCGTCACCAAGACACCACAGACATCATAGACTGTTTACGGTTAGTACGCTTTCCTTAATTTACATGCTTTTCATTACTCATGCCATAATAGTCATGTTTAGTTTTGTTACTTACAACACACAGCATAATAGGTAATGTTTAGTGTTTATTTACTTTTTTTTAGTTTAGAATGATTGAAGAAATTAGAGTTTTGTGTATCAACATTAGAGGCTTACGCACAAAACTACAGCACATAGTCTCTTTAACATTTTCATACAAACCAGATTTCATCTTAATACAAGAAACAAATATACATACAGACACACACGCAGCACAAATCACAACGCAATTAGGCTTCAGGCATTCATGTTTTAGCTTGGCCATTCACGACTTAGGATCGGGGGTAGCAATAATACAGACATCAGACAGGTGGGAGGTTTTTAAGACGAACAGAGATAGTAGAGGGAGAATTGCGATATGTGAGGTTAAAAACAACTCACACACATACACTATAGTTAACATACATGCACCACCCAACCAAAATCACCAGCCCGACTTCTATGAAGACTTGGAATCTCTACTCAGCCACAGATACAGAGGACACAACATTATATTAGGAGGAGATTTCAATGGTGTAACATCAGAGTTAGACACTATAGGGAGTCTAACTAAAACCACCACATATGATTTACGTCATCTAGATTGTTTACAAGACATAATAAACACATATGATTTAGTAGATACATACAGATACACACATCCTCAAGGCAGAGAGATCACTCATGAGAACCACCAACACAATAGAGGATATAGGTTAGACAGAATTTATGCACCAAGTACATGCTATATAGCACAGGTCAGACATCTCCCTAGTACATTAGCTTTCACAGACCATAAGGCAGTCATAGTAACAGTAAACACAATACCTACAGTTACACCTTTAAAACGATCACCACACTGGAAATTTAACAACACACTCCTCCAAAATAAACAATTTATAGAAAACATGGCGCAACTGATACATAATTTCACGAATAACATACCCACACACAACATTCAACAACACTGGGAGAATTTAAAACATGCAATAAAAGAAAAAGCACAAATGCTCTCAACACAAATACACAGAGAAAGGCTGAGACAGGAGAAAATATTAGAAGAGGCAATCAAACTAACAAAACAGATGGACAAAAACTCACCACATTTATTTACGCTACAAGAAGAACTTGATAAACACAGACAGCACAGATTTCAAGGCGCACTTCTAAGAACAAAACTCAATACCATTACACAAGAAATACCTACCAGGCAGTACTTGAGCATAGAGCAAAACATACAACGAAGCAGACAGATAAGAGAGATAATAGACACCACAGGGAACAGACAAACAGAAAATACAAACATAGTACAAGCCATTAGAGAATACTACAAAAAGCTGTACACAGAGGAAGAAACACATGCACACATACAGGATAAATACATGCAGTACACTAAACAACTCACGGACTCGGACAAGCAAGCACTGGACACACCACTAACACTTGACAACCTGGCGCAGGCACTAAAAACAATGCAAGAAAATAAATCACCAGGGCCAGACGGCCTCACAGTAGAATTTTACAAACACTTTTTTTCACTTTTAGGTCCTCTCCTCTTACAAGTATTCACAGAAGCTTTCCAAAACAAACAACTCCCGCCCAGTCAAAACCTATCATACATTACTCTCATACCAAAGGGCAAAGCAGACAGAACACAACTCAAAAACTACAGACCCATATCGCTGCTAAATGTAGATTACAAGATCCTCACAAAAGCGCTTACAAACAAGCTCAAACCATTCATGCACAAACTCATACATGAAGACCAACAATGTAGTGTAGAGGATAGGAACATACACCAGCACACACATTTCATACGAGACATTATATATTACACACACCAGAAGAACTGCCAGTCGTCAGTTCTTTCTTTAGATCAGGAGAAAGCATTTGATAGAGTTTCACACGAATACCTACACAAGACATTACTCCACTGCAATATAGGAGACTATTTCAGAGACTGGATTCAGATTCTCTACTCCAAGCCTGAGAGCAAAGTCTTAGTAAACCATACGCTTACAGAGACTTTCAGGCTAACCAGATCAGTGAGGCAGGGCTGCCCCCTCTCTCCTTTACTGTATATACTCACTCTAGAACCACTTCTAGAGAAAATCAGACAAGACACAACAATAAAAGGAACTTTCGTACCTGGCAAGGGAGAGAGGAAGTTGCTCGCGTATGCGGACGACACGATCTTCCTTCCAACAACAGACAGATCAATAACTCACATTTTAGACACCTTCGCAGAGTTCGGAAAAGGCAGCGGAGCAAAACTTAACATACAAAAATCAGTCGTCATGGGTCTAGGCAAATGGCGAGATAAAAAGGACTTCCCTTTTCGTCTCACATGCACAGACAACATCCACGCTTATGGCATTACCTTCCTATCGCACCCAAATAAAATACACAAACCCACATGGGACAACCTCAAAACGAACATTACAAATATGTTGGAAAGATATAAATACAAAACAGCAACGATTTTTGGAAGAAGCATCATAGTAAACACATACATAATACCAAAAATAATATACACCGCCACAGTACTAGACCTTCCCAAGCGGACAGTCAGAGAAATAAACAAACAAATCAGGAATTTTATCTTCACAAACACCATACACAGCATACAACATAAAACCCTCATACAAGATAAAATACATGGAGGGATTGCCTTGCAAGACATACAGACAAAAATACAAGCACTCAGAATAGGCCATGTAGGCCGCATCATCAAACACCCAAACCAACACCCGCTAGCTCACTACTACATAGGACTTAGACTTTTAAACCTAGTCAAACCAAACAACTCGCAGGCACACCATTTTGGTACACTACCACCATTCTACAAGAATTGCATACAAGCAATTCAAAGACACGAGACACTCATCCAACACAAAACAAGCCACATATACAAACACTTGGTCAGAGAGCAAGCACCACCATTACACTTTAGGATCAAGAGGGGACTTAGATACCCCATTTTAGACTACACCGACACGTTCAAAAACCTCCATCTCAAAAACATTACACCAAAAGCTCGAGAAATCACTTTCAGGCTCATATACAATATGACACCCATGAGACACGGAGGAAAACACAGGAACATAAGACGATGTTATATGTGCAGAAGGAACGTATTAGAAACAGAAGAACACATTTTCTACGAATGCAAAACAGTGGCAACCGCCATAAGAACAATACAGAATACAATAGAAACACACACGGCACAACAAGCAGACATCTATAGAGCCATAATGTTGAACACAATCCCCAAAACTCAGGCGGACACACACACCAAGTTACTGGTCCTGCTCGCGGATTTCAGGTATTTGGTGTGGACGTGCAGAAACAAGGCTCGTTTTCATTTCTGCACGTTTAGTCCTGCTACATTTTCGGGACTGGTGCAGCAAAGAGCGAGCAGAATAATGGAATGAGAGAGAGGGAGAAAGGAAGGAGTAAGAGAGAGTAAATTTAAGTTCCAAAACTTATGTACATCCAAAGAGTGAAAGAGAAGGCTTTGCCAAGAAGAATTATGTACATCAACGGAGAGAAAGACGAAGATGGGAGAGAGAGAGAGAGAGAGAGAGAGAGGAAAAAAGAGAGAGAGAGTATAAAAAGAATCTCTGAAAATTAGAGAAATATTAAAACCCTTTTTCATTTGAATTCGAAAAAAAAGTTCCCCAAAAAAAAAAAAAAATGATGACAGCAACAGGGATTCCTCATACGAGGTTCCCAGTTTGCACAGTGTAAGGTCTTGATAGACCAATCACTGAGTCTGATTTTAAAAAAAAAAAGTAAATAACAACAGAGTATTAACAACTCACGAAAGCAGCACATAATATTCGTGTCAAAATTAATGCAGATAATCCAATCGATGAACAGCATTAGTGTCAAATACAAGATCAGTTAACACGATTCCATGAGGCCAAAACATCTTACTGATAACATTACCTTATGGGGCAAAAAAGTAACAGATAACATAAACTGATGGGGACAAACATACATCAGATAACACGATCTCATGGGGATAAATATGGCTAGTTATGTGACCAAATATCACAATAAACAACGCGTCACTAAGGATCATATATGGCAATAGATAGCACGACCTTTTGGGCTCAGACAATAGATAGATCGACCTCATGGGATCACACAGGCAAAATATAACATGACCTCATGGGATCACACACGGCAAAAGATAACACGATCTCAAAGGATCACATACGGCAATAAATAGCACGACCTCATGGGATCACATACGGCAAACAGACAGCACGACCTCATGGGATAACATACGGTAACAGATAGCACGACCTCGTGGGGTCACCTACGGCAATATATATCACGACCTCATGGGATCACATACGGCAATGTATAGCACGACTTTATGGGATTACCTACGGCAACAGATAGCACGACCTCATGGAAGTAACTATGAAAGTGTAAATATCAACAACGAAGCTATTACACAGAAAAAAAGTAGATTAGTGTCAGCTGGTACAGAATCATTGTGGTTCAGCTTGTATGAGGACATTGTGGTTCAATTTGTATAGTATCATTGTGGTTCAGCTTGTGTGGTATCATTGTTGCTCAGCTTCTGTGGTTTCATTGTGGTTCAGCTTGTGTAGTATTATTGTGGTTCAGCTAATACAGTATCATTGTGGGTCAGCTTGTATGGTATCACTTTGAGTCAGCTTGTATGGTATCACTTTGAGTCAGCTTGTATGGTATCATTGTTGGTCAGCTTGTATGGTATCATTGTTGGTCAGCTTGTATGGTATCGATGTGGGTCAGCTTGTATGGTATCACTGTTGGTCAGCTTGTATGGTATCGTTGTGGGTCAGCTTGTATGGTATCACTGTTGGTCAGCTTGTATGGTATCGTTGTGGGTCAGCTTGTATGGTATCACTGTTGGTCAGCTTGTATGGTATCGTTGTGGGTCAGCTTGTATGGTATCGTTGTGGGTCAGCTTGTATGGTATCGATGTGGGTCAGCTTGTATGGTATCGTTGTGGGTCAGCTTGTATGGTATCGTTGTGGGTCAGCTTGTATGGTATCGTTGTGGGTCAGCTTGTATGGTATCGTTGTGGATCAGCTTGTATGGTATCACTGTGGGTCAGCTTGTACGGTATCACTGTGGGTCAGCTTGTATGATATCGTTGTGGGTCAGCTTGTACGGTATCACTGTGGGTCAGCTTGTACGGTATCGTTGTGGGTCAGCTTGTATGGTATCACTGTTGGTCAGCTTGTATGGTATCGTTGTGGGTCAGCTTGTATGATATCGTTGTGGGTCAGCTTGTACGGTATCACTGTGGGTCAGCTTGTACGGTATCGTTGTGGGTCAGCTTGTATGGTATCACTGTTGGTCAGCTTGTATGGTATCACTGTGGGTCAGCTTGTATGATATCGTTGTGAGTCAGCTTGTATGGTATCACTGTTGGTCAGCTTGTATGGTATCACTGTGGGTCAGCTTGTATGATATCGTTGTGGGTCAGCTTGTACGGTATCACTGTGGGTCAGCTTGCACGGTATCGTTGTGGGTCAGCTTGTATGGTATCACTGTTGGTCAGCTTGTATGGTATCGTTGTGGGTCAGCTTGTATGGTGTCACTGTGGGTCAGCTTGTATAGTATCGTTGTGGGTCAGCTTGTATGGTATCACTGTGGGTCAGCTTGTATGGTATCACTGTGGGTCAGCTTGTATGGTATCATTGTGGGTCAGCTTGTGTATAATCATTCTAGGCCTGGTGCAAAATGACCGTTGGTCAGGTTCAGAATCACTGGGTTCAGCTAGTATAGAATCACTGGGTTCAGCTGGTATAGAATCACTGTTGGTTAGCTGGTACAGAAACATTGTTGGTCAGGTGGTACAGAATAATTGTTGGTCAGCTGATATAGAATCAATGTGGGTCAGGTAGTATATAATCATTGTTGGTCAGCTGGTATAGAATCAATGTGGGTCAGCTGGTATAGAATCACTGATAGTTAGGTGGTATAGAATCGTATAAGTCAGGAAGTTAATGCCGCAACATATAATAACTCCAGGTCGTAGCAATATACACACGGTGATTGACACTTCAACCACAGATATCGTGACAGTTTGACAGCGAGTCTTAACACTGTAATACAAGACAATCTTGACTCCATGTTTCACATCTTTTCATGGAGTGATACAGCTGATGGCAACGTCTTTTCATGGACTGATACAGGAGTTGGCCACATCTTTGCATGGACTGATACAGGAGTTGGCCACATCTTTGCATGGACTGATACAGGAGTTGGCCACATCTTTGCATGGACTGATACAGCCGCTGGCCACATCTTTGCATGGACTGATACAGGAGTTGGCCACATCTTTGCATGGACTGATACAGGAGTTGGCCACATCTTTGCATGGACTGATACAGGAGTTGGCCACATCTTTGCATGGACTGATACAGGAGTTGGCCACATCTGTTTTCTCTGCACCTCGTAACCTGTGCCCTCTGGTACAACATGCTCTCTTGTCATCTTACTTCTGGGACACGTGCACGTGTAGGTCAGGCCAACCTTTAGCCTGCTGACTAGATGGCACCGCAGTCGCGTGTTATTGGTGCGAAACAGAAACCAAAAAAAATATATAGTAGCTTACAATTTATTCTCTATCAAGTTCGTTTTTTCTTTTCTTCTTCTTCTTCTTTTTTTCTTTAATTTTCTTTTTGTGGCCAGTGTCCATTTGCCAATTTATTCTTGTACATTTTTTTTTTTAACCACTGATTTAGCTTCCTCACTGTTCATGGCAGCCCTGCAGTAAATCTGCCACTTTTCTTTTTCTGAAATCCGGCATTGGGGAGATTACTCCACGCGCTGTTCTTGCATAACTCGCATAAACAACGACTATCGGCCTTGTTAAACGATTAGTTTCAACGAAACAACATGAAGCGGTCCGTTAGCTGGTAAAGTTTAAGCAGATTTCGCCTCAAAATACGAACATAAACAGCTGCTAGTAATGTATAGCTTGCAGGAGATCACATGTGGATAAACACTGATAAATGCCAGACTGCCAAATTAATCTACTTGTAAATCTCTACAAGGATTATCCCCGAGCTTTCGGTTGCTAGCTCGTGACAGATTACCAGCTACTGACTGAGTCTGTCTGTCTGTCTCTCTCTCTCTCTTATGCCCTGTCTCATCGCTCTAGAGATAACAGAAATGACGACTGCGGTAAGACTGGTAAAACGGTAAAAAAAATAATGAAAGCTGACAGAGTGTTCAGTTTTAAAAAGAAATCCTCACTCCTGTCTTTCCGTAAAACTGAACCATACACCTCCATCTACTTTCATATCCCCCCTCCTTTTTAAGAAAACTGTAATCGATAACGCATGCACATTTTAATCATGAGATCAGCTTTCTGATGTGAATTTAATGCTGCTACTGCTTTGAAATTCAGAACGGGATCTTCTCATTATCCCTTACAACAAAATGATGAATAGAACAACATGAAATTTCTCACACAACTAGATGAAATCTCAAATAAAATATGGCTCACTTGTAACTCAACGAAATTTGATACACAATTTTAAAAAAAACAACAGAGGTGTTGAGTAATCACTATATGAAATTCTGTCTTCACAAAATGAATTTACATGCAACTAAACGAAATTCTGTCTTCAAAAAATGAACTTACATGCAACTAAACGAAATTCTGTCTTCAAAAAATGAACTTCCATGCAACTAAACGAAATTCTGTCTTCAAAAAATGAACTTCCATGCAACTAAACGAAATTCTGTCTTCAAAAAATGGATTTGTATGCAACTAAACTAAATTCTGTTTTCAAAACTAAACGAAATTCTGTCTTCAAAAAATGAACTTACATGCAACTAAACGAAATTCTGTCTTCAAAAAATAAACTTACATGCAACTAAACGAAATTCTGTCTTCAAAAAATGGACTTGTATGCAACTAAACGAAATTCAACATAGTTCCCTTGCAAGTTTATGCACTTAGTCCAGTGATCCTGGAGCATACGGATCCCCTCTTTGTAAAAAAATCAGCATATTGTGCCAGTATAAAGTGGCCTACAGCATGAATGACGTCATCATCTGAAGCAAATTTGCGACCACTGAGCTCCTTTCTGAGTTTGGTAAACAGGTAATAGTCCGAAGGGGCCAAATCTGGAGAATAAGGAGGACGTTCAAGAAGCTGGAAGCCGCATTCATGAATGGCAGCAAATGCCACCACCGACACGTGAACTGGAGGATTGTCTTGATGAAAGTTGACTCCTCTCGTCAATTTCCCTCGACGCTTTTCCTTCAATCTGACCCGCAGTTGCTTCACAAGATTAGCGTAATAAGCCCCTGTGACCGTTCTGCCCTTTTGAAGATAGTCTACAAACAGCACACCTTGATACCAAAAGATGGAAGCTATCGCTTTGCCTTTAGACAGAACCACTCTTGCTTTCTTTGGAAGCTGGGATCCATGATGTTTCCACTGCTTTGACTGTTCTTTGGTTTCTGATTGAAAATGATGAACCCAAGTCTCATCCCTAGTCACAAATTGCTGAAGAAACTTTTCAGGATTTGCAGAAAAATGGCCAAGATTGTCTCTTGACATGTTGGGACGCTGTCGTTTGTGATCAGCTCCAAGAAGTTTCGGGACCCATCGAGCAGGGACTTTTGTCATTTGAAGATCATTGTGAATAATGGCATGAATATGTTCTTGGGAGATGCCCAACTCAGTAGCAATGTACCGCTCAGTTAGTCGTCGATCCTCCATTATCGTGTCATGGATTCTGCCAGTGGTTTCATCGGTGGTTACCGTTCTTGGTCTTCCTGGACAGGGATCATCTTCCAGACTCTCCCTTCCATGTTTGAACTGAGCTACCCATGTCTTCACTGTGCTGTAAGAAGGGGCACTCTCCCTTAGAGTCTCTAGCATATCCTCATGGATCTCCTTCGATGATAACCCCTTGATGCAGAGGTAGCGAATGACTGCTCGATGAGAAAAATTTTAGACATTTTATCAATTTCTGCCACCTCTTACCACTTCTGTAGCCTGTAAAAAATGGTTGCAGATAATTTCTTGAAACTTGGTGTTTAATCTTACATTCACCTGATCTACAAATGCACCTAAACTGTGTGTTTAGAGTATTTGTAGCTTAGTCGGAGAACCTATCAACCACCCCTCGTATCACTGCTGGTAAGGGCTGCTATAAGCAGAGTTAAAACTTCTTACAATATGTAAAAAACATGTCGGGATGCTGTAGTATATTTATTTTTACTGGACTGATGTGAATTATTGTTCAATCTTTTATTCGTCTTGCCGCCGCCGTACTGAGTGGTGGAAGGGTGACCACACCATACGTTCACATCTTACATATAAATAACAGGAACACGAAACAACAATCCTTTTTTTTTTATAAAATCACGATCCTTGTATTTTACACAATTTTGATCCACAAGGCAACACAAATCAACGAATCCTATACACATGATGTCCATATATTTCCAACATGCATTATCGAATCATAAAAAGAAACATTTCCTTGAATAATATGAGTTCAATCCTGATTACTATGCACACAACTAAAATACACACGCCAGCCTCCATCTATCGAATGATCACCTTCGTCCACGACTGAACAATGACACGGTCGCTGGACTTCAACGTGCTCAGCTTATTCCTCTATCCTCCTAACTTCTCTCTTCTCGTCTTATCTATACCCGATCAGCGACGGACTCGGAATATTGGGCATTTCCGTTAAAAAAAAAAACGTATCTGGCCAGTGGGATTTCCAATCAAAACTGGGTCACTGCTTGCTTTTTTTTCCCACTCCCTACAATGCAGGTTATGTAACATACTGTATACTGTTAGATTCACTCTATTATTATATACATAACTGAATTTATTAAATAATTTATCCAACCATTAACAAAACTGTCAAGAAATTAGAAAATTTAAATACTGCTACAAACTTCGCGGGACTTTACGACACACCAATAGGACATTCTTAACTAAAGACAAACAAGATAGGACTGTACAACGCACTGATTAGGACATTCGGAACTGACGACACAACAGGGTACTTTCATCCACATTAAAACAAACTCATATACAATGAAACTCAGCATACACGTAACTAAATGAACCTCACAAATCATCAAGTGAAACTCGCCACTTCATAAATCTCTCTAAACTCGCCTACAGATGAACTTGAGCCACACGCTCGAAAGATGTAAAATCTATTCGATAAATTTCATAAATGTTTTTATTTAATCATAAAAAAAAGATTAATATGTAAAACCTTCACTTTACAACAAACACACACGTAGTTTATCACCATCAATATTTTAGTTCTTACGTGACCACAATACAGCCACTCAACAAATATAATAAGAACATCATCTTACCGTGTACAAACTTTATCAAACCTCAAACGCAGAGCGCTCACGCCCTTCTTTGATTGGCGAAGATCAATACTACTTAAAGATGCAAGAAAATGATCAATTGAGGATAAAAGAAAATGGTTTAGCAACATGTGCAAGTCTTTAAAATCACGTGATCAGCAAGAGGCACATACAGAGCATAATAACTTTCCTCGTCAAACGTATTTTTCCAAACATTTTTAATAGAGAGTACACGAATCAATGTAGCCTTCATATAACACACATACACAGCTAACAGAAACCAATATCTCACTGACGCATTGTTCTACTACAAGATCTATTTAAACAGGTTAATCAATAGAAGACAGCTGTAGTAAAGGTAGCTAACCCACGGCAATACGTGCCACAAGTTGCACGTACGTGACATCTTTTTTTTTTTTTTTACTGAAAGCACAAACATTTCACCTAATTTGCTCCGCAAAATTCTCAGTCGAAAATGTTGTTGTTGCTGTTGCTGTTGAACTTTTGCCATTTATAACGCACCCTCAGATCAGCTGGCCATCATTGACCAATGGCGAACACTTCACGGCGTATAAGAGTGGCAGCAAACACGAACCCCAGAACCCTGCGAGACATGGACGTGATACACCACCCAACCCTGGCACAGCGGGGTACTAAACAAACAGCAGCGCTGATTTCTAAAACGGTGATGCGGGAGAGATCCACGTTTTCAACGGCGGTGGATTCTGCGAATAGGTCAGTTTCAGACCACAGAAAAAAAAAGGAAGAATGAAAGAAAATATCGGGATATAGCTGTTCTACATGTAGGAGCTCTATAAGCATTTGATGTTCTAGTATCAGCTATAGGTCTGAGAAATCATATGTGTACATGCTTCGTCTGGTGTAAACTGTTCTAGTGTTATATATATATATATAACGTGGCGCAAGTTCGGGTGAACATTAAGATTGATGAGGACATTCCAAACACAGATTCATAATTAATTAAGCTGTTGCTCATGCTTTATGAGGCCGCACGTTATTCATGGTATATACACTTGAAATGAGAAAATCTCGCCGTTTTGGCCTGGTCGCAGGTTTCAAGTGGTTCTCAAGCAGATCACGGGGGGAAAAAGCGCCACTCACACGTCTTCCAACACTGCTTCTTCATTCTGCGACGAGTATCTGCAGGTTTCTCGCCCTCACTACCCAAGAAACAATGAACTGCACGCTGTTCCTCTCTTGTGCATGCTTCCAAAGGTTCGGCCATCATTGCTCTGGTCGGCTGACGTCGGTCATCATTGCTCTGGTCGGCTGACGTCACGTCTGCGAAATGAACGACGTTCGCCCACACGCAGCAAATATGTAGCGCGGGGATGACATAATGTACTAATACAACTGTCCATTACTACATTTAGAGTTTTGCAGCAAAATTAAAGCTTTTCTTGACTTGCCCTTGTAAATAAGATCAAATGAAATTTAGAAAATGCAGATAACCCTTCAGTAGTACCAACCGTTAGCACAAAAGCCAGTGACGTCTTTAAGCAGACTGTGCTGGCGTTGTTAAGCTGCAGGCCGACAATAGCTCATGTCAAGACTACGACCACATTTCAGACACAATATCAGGAAGACGTTCGTTCTGTCAACGACCATCTCAAATACAGGATCAAAACGTTGGAACTCTACACATATAAAACGTGAAATATCTGCAGTGTACGGCACTGAGTGCATGTGCAAGGCTCACGTCTGCAACTGGGTCACTAAGTTCACGTCAGGTATATTAAGTTTATACGACGCTGACCGCTCTGGGCAGGCACACAGGGGACGCAGTACACCGGTGACCGAGAGGTCAGGACAAAGGGGCTTTTCTTGCTGAAATTTAGAGGCTGATCCACATGTGGCGCAAACTGTTCTGCAAAAACAAGATGAATATGCTGGCAAAAACAAGATGAATATGCTGGCTAAAACAAGATGAATATGCTGGCAAAAACAAGAATATGCTGGCTAAAACAAGATATTGAAAAACAAATGCATTATTTTTACTGCACTAAATAAACATTTTATGCAAATTTAAATTTTCTAACTTTCTCGTTTGATTCAACCTCCTAGTTTCATAAATCCCAGAAGATCTTGTATCTTCTGAAACCAGACATATCTTAAAGAATGAAACTGTCTGTCAATTTTATGAAAACCACATATACTTCACCATGTTATCGACTGTAACTATTAGAAAAAGATTTCCATACAACTCAGAACCGGAGATGTGCACGAACGCACTAAAAAAAATTCCTTCTGGAACTTCATTTCAAAAAATAAAATGATACATCTTGTTTATCCAGAGTTTTAAAATGGTCTGTGCTTGTTCACCTACGTCCCTGAGAATTACTTGGTGCACATGTTCTCTATAATTCCGGGCAGAAATGAAGGACCATCGTGAAAGACATGATACACAAGCGATGAGACTGGATCTTAAAGCAACACATTATGCTACTCAAATATCTGTAGAATAAACTATGAGTGAAACTGCTCAGCATAGATCTTCTGCTGCTACTCTACTGCGCATAGATCTTCTGCTGCTCTCTACTCAGAATAGATCTTCTGCTATCCTCTATTCAGCATAGATCTTCTTCTACTCTCTACTTAGAATAGATCTTCTGCTACTCTCTATTCAGCATAGATCTTCTGCTACTCTCTACTCAGCATAGATCTTCTGCTACTCTCTACTCAGCATAGATCTTCTGCTACTCTCTACTTAGCATAGATCTTCTGCTACTCTCTACTCAGCATAGATCTTCTGCTGCTACTCTACTCAGCATAGATCTTCTGCTACTCTCTATTCAGCATAGATCTTCTGCTACTCTCTACTCAGCATAGATCTTCTTCTACTCTCTACTCAGCATAGATCTTCTGCTACTCTCTACTCAGCATAGATCTTCTGCTACTCTCTACTCAGCACAGATCTTCTGCTACTCTCTACTCAGCATAGATCTTCTGCTACTCTCTACTCAGCACAGATTTTCTGCTACTCTCTACTCAGCATAAAGTAAGAGAACACAGTTTTGTAGGATTAGACCTCGAAAAAATCGTAGACAACGCACTTTAGTGAGACGTGAGAGAAAGAAAAATCACAAGAGAATTACCTAGGATTCGAACACGGACTCCGGTAGGACAAGCAGCCGTCTAGCCACGAGAGAATAGCGTACTGTCGACTTAGCCAACTAGCACCCCCACCCCCTAAAAAAAGGTGTTTTATTGACACAGTTTTTACAAACTGTTCAACAGACACGAATGATCGTGACACCCGGAAAGACACGAGGGATCGTGACACCCGGAAAGAGACGAGGTCGTGACACAGAAATTCCGTAGCTTAGATTCAGTCTCTCTAGCAGGCACCAACTAGACAAACATACACACGGTCTCCTGCCATGTCTGGTGCAAACTTGAACAACAATAACAAACGAACGAATACTTATTACATGAAGTTAGTTTCAGGTATAGTTTTAAGGAACAATTTTTTATATATAGGAAACTACGAGGCTTTGGTATGGTAAAGGTTATTGATAATGTCAATAAACATCTTTTTTTAAAAGGGGGTGTGGGGGGGGGTGTGCTTGTTAGCTAAATCGACAGTACGCTGTTCTCTCGTGGCTAGACGGCTGCTTGTCCTACCGGAGTCCGTGTTCGAATCCTAGGTAATTCTCTTGTGATTTTTCTTTCTCTCACGTCTCACTAAAGTGCTTTGTCTACGATTTTTTCGAGGTCTAATCCTACAAAATTTGTTCTCTTACTTTACCGTACCAAAGCCTCGTAGTTTCGTATTCAGCACAGATCCTCTGCTACACTCTACTCAGCACCGATCTTCCGCTACTCTCTATTCAGAACAGATCTGCTGCTTCTGTCAAGAATGAACACTCAGTGCTTGATATCGTCTTTAATGATGAAAAGAAGAACTGTCAACTATGAACAATCAAACATGAAATTTCCTGAAAAGTCCGGATGTGTGAACTAAGACCACACAGAAAACCAGATCTCCTCATTTGTTACAGCAATGCACAACGAAGACACGAAACTGCATCGCTACACAATACAACGACTTTCATAATGAAATGAGGGACTAAAGTAACAGAAAATCAACAGTGAACAAACTTATCGAGCACTGTCGTTTACTAGGGTACCGAGTCTACCAAGCTACAACAAACTTCTGGAAATGTGTATTGTTGAAAGCTTTATGATGCAATGAATGTCTCCATGAAAAAAAAAACGAGTCAGTGTTTTAATATCCAGGACGGGCATAAAGAAGTCGTTCCTTTATTTCAAACATTTATTACACAAATACTATTCTTGGTATAGACATGTTTTAAAAAACTGTTCTCCGTACTTAACCGTGCACTTCAACATGTGCTCTGTTGCCAGGATAGCGTCTAAACGATGATCTTCGATGTCTCCTTAGTCACCGTTGCTAGAACACCCGTTATCCTTGCCTTCAAAGGTTCAATCTCAGGAAATGGTGAACTGAACACTTTTGTCTTTAGAATACACCCCCCCCCCCCCAATTTAAAAAAAGTCAAGAGGGGTTATGTCCGGTGAATTTGGAGGCCACGGTGTTGGAAAATCTCTCAGAGTTCATCGTAGAAACTTTGCTTTCATGATCTAACTACTGCATCCTGGTTGGCGGTGCGCCATCTTACTGGAAAACTGTTCCGTCGTTAACCGTTACCCGCGAATTTCTTTCGTGAAACCACAAAACACACACTGGACCTTCTCCTTCACAGACGCCATCTTGATACTGGTGAATTCACTACCTACACAGAAAAATATGCGATCTACCTAATATCACACAGCTCATGTTTTTATACATAGCTTACCTTTTAAGACGGACTTTATCAGCACTCCCGATGCACATATACACACATATATACATACATATGCACAAAAAATACACGAGTTTGCATAAGTAAAATCATTATGCAAATATAAAACAGATGCTGAATAAATAATGAGTACGCACTGCCTCACCAGACCAGATAATGTAAGGGCTGTCAGGCGGACCGTTAACAAATTTACGTGAATTTCAAAAGCGTGTTGTATAAACCCACACAGACAACCATTAATAAAAGCAAACACGTGAGCTGTCCCTGTAAAAGCAGAGAGGTTATGTCCAGAATCTCAGTGAATCCCGGCTGAATATCGGTTCACATCTATACACACTCGGCAACTGTCTCGGTTTTGGATGTTGTCCACAGCGTCACATTCCAAAGTTTACGTCCGCCGACATTAACACACAGTTCATAAAAGTGATCGTTAACGTTTATCAGTGTTATTTTCTCGCGATCTTCACCTGATGGAGTCTTTCATCAAAAGAAATCAAGGAAACGTGATGTACTTTCTCGTGATGAAATAATGAATTCAAGGCACACTAACAGGATCAAGTTCTTTCACTACATTCTCATTTAGCATTTTGCGTCAAGATTATGATAGAGGGGTATCGAATGTCAAGAGTTTAACAAAAAATATTTTCCTCCGCTCCTGTCATGAGAAACCTGATAACGCAGTGTAAATGTGGGTTCTGTACAGTTAAAGTGAATCAATATATGGGATGGGAATGAGGGAGGAAGGGGGGAGAAAGAGAACCAGAGACAGACAGACAGACAGAGAAAGGTAGGAGAGAGGAGGGGAGGGGGTAAAAATGATAACATATATAAGAAAAACACCACAGGAATGGAGAAACGCTGTAATTATTCCAATGTGGAAGAAAAAAGACGATAAAAAGGGACTGCAACCAATAATGAGGCCTCTCACTGCTAAGCCGTACCGGAATAATGTTCTGCAAGATCCCAGAGAAAAGACTGCGACTACCGATTGAGACACAGTTAAATGAAACTCAGATGAGATTTATGAAAAATAGCTGTACAGATGCCACCTTTTCCCTATGACAACTAACAGTAAAATCAGTTGAACACAGTCAGTTACTGCACATAGCTTAAGTAGATCACGAAAAAAAAAGCATTCGATAGAGTAGATAGATATTAACCGTGGGAAATCTTACATCATTATGGAGTTAGTACACATCTGATCAACCTATGCAGAAGTCTATATGACAACAGTTAGAACAAACGCAGGGCACTCCGAACCATTCATCATAAAATCTGGAATGAGGCATGACTGTTCATTCCCTTACTGTTCATAACATGTACTGACAACATCTGCAAAGAAGCAGTGTCTCAACACTTCAATGTTCATAGGAACAATCAGCAGTGTCTCAACACTTCAATGTTCACATGAACACTAAATCAGCAGTATCTCAACACTTCAATGTTCATAGCAACACTAATGGAAGGACATGTTCCAACAAAGGATCCAATGTGTCACCAACTCGATGAGAAGCCGCTATCAAGTGATAACAGCCCAAGGTGGATATGATATACGAGGTACTACTCAAAATGTCTCACACAGACGAGTTGTCCATGTGGCAGTGGAGTGCAGACTCCAGAACATATCCTAAGAGAGTGCCCAGACCATGCAGAGCTGAGGCGTGAGACATGGCCAGAGGACATAAGCTTGGGGCAAACGGTTTAGGGCTCCTATCAGGATCTGGAGAGGACTGCGGGCTTTGCCACATCGACAGAAATCAGGATCTAAAGTGACCAACAACTTCGAACGCAGAAGAAGAAGAAGATATACAAAGTACTGAAATCAAGATTTTGTTTCTCTGTTGGGGTGCCACGCTGACTTGAGTATGTAGTATCAGTCAGTCAGTCATTTGCATGCTCTTTACGGAACTTTGCCTCCCTAACAGCTCCCTGTAGGCCCGTCGGTTGTAAGCAACATGTCCTGTTGCTGATGCATCCATCTGCAGATTATCAACGATGTTTTGCAGCCATCTTCGCCTTGGTCTTTCTCTTTTTCTTTTTCCCAATATATACCCTTACAATACGGTCTTCTCTAGATTACCATTAACATTTAATGTGTCCAAAATATTTAGTTTTCTTTGTTTAATCCTCTTCAATATTAAGTTCTTGTAGTATGGATTCATTTGTTCTTTTTTTGTGTCATGATATTTGAAGAACTCGTCTGTAGCATTTACATTCAAAGGCATTTATGTTTCTCAGCTGTTTTGTTAAGTGTCCAGGTTCACAGGCATATGACGGCGATGGGAAAGATGCATGCCCTTAAAAATCTTATTTTTGTAGTTCTGTCTGTTTCTCTCCACAGCTTTTTTTAGTTGTTTTACTTTTTGAAGAGCGATAGATGACCTCCTTTTATTTCCCTCATTGTATCTCCATTATTAGTTAGTAGTGATCGAAGATATTCAAAACTCTCCACTTCTTCCAATTTTTCCTCACTGATATTTCAGTTGCCTTATTTGTTTTGTCAGTTGTCATCAATTTAGTTTTCTTTGCATTAAGATAGAGGTTTTGCTCTTCGCTGTTCTTACGGACTGACATAATTAGTTTTTACATTCCTTTTTGTGTTGTGGACAGTAATAATGTGTCATCAGCATATCTAATCTCTGGTATTTCATAACCTTCAAATGCTATGGCATCGTAATATTCTTTGTCTACATCTTCTCTAACATTCCACATTATATTTTCAGTATACAAGTTAAATAAAGACGGCGATAATATACACCCATCACGGACCCCTTGTTTTATGTCAAACCAAGCTGTTGTTTCACCATTTATTCTTACTACTGCCTGTTGGTCTAGATACAGCTGTGATATTAATTGTATCAAATGTGTTGGAAATCCCATTTTTTCCATTATTTCCCAACGTTTTTGGTGTTGTACACAATCAAATGCCTTTGAATAGTCTATGAAAGATAAACATAAATTCACATGAAATTCTCTGCTTTTCTCTATTATTAATCTTATATTGAATATATGATCTCTTGATCCTCTTCCTTGCCTAAAACCACCTTGGACCATATTGTTCGTAGCATAGTCCCTTGTATATTAGGATAGTATCATTATTATTATTGATGTTATGATTATTATTACCATTAGCATTTTTATCATAGTTGTTATTTGTATTATTGATAAGTAGAAAGTAGGTCAGAAACGACTGAAAGTTTGAAAACCGGTGGGAGAGGAACACTCCCACGACATTAATATTACGACAGGACGCTAAGAGGAGTAATCAGACTAAGTAGATAACAAAAACACAAGACGCAATGAAAAGCGAGGACAAAACAAAAGTAGAGGAGGACTAATCCCTGAAACCTGAGACGCGAAAGAGATAGTAGACTTGGCAACTGAATAGACGGATTTGACGTAACAGAAAGGTGTGGCATATTTGCTAATCTTAGGGTGGAATTTGCACACAGTTTTGAAAAGGGAGTGGACTGACTCATCGCAAAATCCAATAAAGGCCCAATCAGTAGGCGGTTAACCAGCTGACCAACAGAAAGATCCAGAGGTGTGTCCTATTGGACAACTGACTTGCTATATATAAGCCAGGCATGCAGTCTGAAAAGAAAGGACAGGATAGACAAGGATGGCGGGTGACAAGAAAAGGATGGCAACGACAGATGGAACAGATGGACAAGTACAACAACAGATATTCTGGAGATACGATTCATTCGCGACCTAGTGCAGGGTAGAGTTACACATTTTAGGTCACAATTTGTGTAGAAAATAACTCTAGAGTTTGATTTTGTGAACAATGATCACGTGCTTCAACGACGGAACCAACGAATTTTATGTTCTAGTGCATCTTATTCCAAGTACTTATTCAACAGTACGTCATGATCTTATTTGTCAGAATTAAATGGATTCAGTGAACTTCTCAGCGGATTTAGTCAAACGAATGTTGTAGTATTTGCGAAAGCTATCCCAGACCACAGAAAGCTGGACTGTGTGTGAAGATGATGTCCGATAACGGCTAAAGAAAGACTGGAACATAATACGACGAATAAGGCTTTAATTGATAGTAAGAAGCAAATTATTGCCGCGGACACAGTGACTATTTGTCGTATAAAAAGACAAAGAAGATGACTGATTAGTGCCATGTGGTAGTTATTTAAACAGAAACAGCAACATCACAGTTTTATCATACTGGAACCCCATATCATCATACTGCACTGTATAAATCAGAGCATCTTCAGCAATGTATAGACATCACGAACAGAACTTCTATGTATTATAAGATAAGTTATTCTCTTTGTTTCAAGACACTTTCACTGAAACCAAACTGATCACTCGGTACTCAGCCATACCGTGTGTCAACTTTTACTTGAATTCACACAGGAACACACGCACATTGCCTGTATAGTGCTGCATATTTACTTTTTTCCCGTGCGTATACGCGCATTACTGAACCAATAGTATTATAGTATTATGCGGTTATGATTATATTGTAGAAGGGTAAGCTGTACTGAGACGACCTATCAGCTTAAAGCTATACAGAATTAAACGCGACGTGGGAGGTAATAAAGATGACTAGCCATTCCGAAGTTCTTATAGTTTTTGTTATAATAGCTGCAGCGAGTTATACGGTTCGTCTTCCCATCCTATCAATGCATCGCAGAGCTGCAAGTGAAAATCGTGAATTTAATCACATCTACGTGGTAGACTATGCAGGCAACGATTAACATAACAGATGTATAACATCTGAATGGAATGCTGCTACCATGTTTCACTGTTTTCTTGTCATGATTAAGTGCGTAAGGTACGAGACTATTAGAATTTACAGTGATTTCAACAACAACAACAACAACAAGGAACTGTCACTCTTCGTTGATAGACACGTATGCTAACAATACTGAGGTACAGTTACCCAAACATACATCAACAACTCAAACTCAATAGTTTTTTTTCTTCTAATCCACGATATCCAATGTTGTATCCAAACATACTAACTTCCACAAAACAAAATGACTCCTTGCATCTTACATTCTTCACATGCCGTTAAACGTCACATAGGGTCTTATGGTAGTTCGCCACGTTTTCCTGTTTTCAACCGCATCAAGAGATTTCTGTCTACTAATTTGGCCTCTCTTAACAATGTCCTCCTTAGAGTTTCACGTGAGAGATCTCTTTTACTTTGGCCTGTTGTGTTCCACTTGATAGCTTGTTTTAGGATTCTCGTTTCTGTTCATCCCGTGACCGATACATGTTCATCTCCTTTTTCTGATCACCCACGAGACAGGTTGTTGTTCGCTCATCTATCTTATCTCTGCGTTGTTCTTGAATTTGCTCCACTTTATTATATCCAGTATTTTCCTTAGTCATTTATTTTAAAATCTCTTGTCTATTTTTTTAGTTGTTTTCCAGTTTCGCATGTATAAATGAGGGTGTATATTACACCTGAACTGAATAATCTTAACTTGGTTTTTGGGCTTATAACTTTTGGGTGCCGTATGTTCTCAAGATTCTTGAAGATCGATGCTGCTTTTGCTATTCTAATATCCTTTCTGGTGTCACTATTCTAGTCACTGTAGCTGCCAAGGTATACAAATTGGTATACTTCTTCAACAGCTGTTCTTTCTACGGTTATTTTTCTTTCTTGACAAGTTTCATTGTTTTTGTTTTTTCCTTGTTACTTTCAAGTCCTATTTTCCTAGGCAGTGAAGACAGGGTATCAGTTTTTTTCCTGCATCGAGTTCACATTGTCACTGATAAGAGTTATGTCATCTGCAAAATCAAGACCTTCTAGTTCGGTCCCGTGTACCCAATCAATTCTACTTGAGATGTTAATCATCATCATCATCATCACCATCATCTCTCTCTCTCTCTCTTATTTAAATGAAGAAAACATTCCCAAAAATCTCATGAAGTAAATCCTCATCATGTCAAAATCAACTCTAAATAATGTGTGCCAGAAAGATGAACGACCTAACAGCAACGTCGTCTTCCTCAGCTTTCCCAGCCATTAAGACTCATTGCTCCAGATAGTTCGCCTCCATCCCTCTCTACTCTTAATCTTCTCTCTCCAGTTGGCGACACCATTCTCCTGTATATCCTCTATCTTGTCTTTCTATCTCTGTCCTGATCTACCTCTCGGCCTTGTTTCCCTCACATCATTTTCGTTTGCCTGTTTTCTTCCATTCTTTCTACATGGCCCAACCAGGTTCAAGACGTTAAATCACTGAACGTTACAAGATTAGTAAGTAACAAGAAGACACTGGGAGGAGAGCATCTCACACTGGGAAATTGTTAATCTGTCGTCTTAGGTAGCAAAGGACAAAACGACGAATGCGATGTATACATGCTACTGGTCGAAATGACAAGTTAATAGAACTACTTTTGCACAGTGCATTTATTCTCCTTTTTGTGATACGACCCAACTGGATAAAATCTGGGGCCCAAAAGGGAAAATGTACTCTCTTTCACCTTAACGATTAAGGCTTTGGACTTTTACAAGTCCCAGGAATCAGGCCGGTGGAGCATTTGACATGACTCAATTTTTAACAACGAAATAGGACACGTCGTCAGCAGTAATCTGTCCTGGATGTTTCGGCGCTTTAACAAATGCGTTTTATGGATCGATATTTTGTAGACATTTCTGCAGCTATCTAAAAAGTGTTTTCGCCATTACTGAGTGCAAGGATTTCCGTTGAGACCTCGATGTTTGTGTGCTTTAGATTTTACCTGTTCTTCATAACATCACCAGAGTTCACGGCCACCTGGAAGCAGGGTGTCCATTAGACACCAATGGTTGTTGCCCTGGCAACAGCATGGTTGGAAGCAGGAAATGAAAGTTTATTCTAGGGTATGACAATGACACACTTAGACAACAGATCACATGTCTATTATTGTACATGGGAAAACAGATCACACATCTACTATTGTGAATGTCTAACAAAACTCAATCAATCAATCAAGTGCCGTGCCGCGTGGAGTAGGTGATCATTTCTCTCCACAATTCCCTGTCTTTAGACTTGATGATGAGGTCCGCCGGTGACTTTCTTCCTAGCCACACTGACAGCCCAACCAGTAACTCCTCTCTCTGTCTTCCTCTATCTCTTTTCCCCTCAATTTTTTCCAGCTGCCACAGAACTACTTAACCAAAATATTCACGTCCTTCCTCCCAGTACTTTCCACCTGAGATTCACCTCGTGCTAATTCCACCCCAGCCCCACACAGAAAGATTAAGTGGCTTTATTTATCATAAATTTGGTACTGAGCAGCGATTTTAAAAATATTACTTTCTGGACCTTTTTTTCCCACTTTTAGAAGACTGTTCAGCAACTGTGAACGCCCGAGTGGTGTCCTGATTACTGCACTCGTCTCTTACTCAGATGTCGATGATTCAATTCTGATCTGAGGTGCCTTAGTTACCTAAGTGTAGAAGTAGGTACCTGGCTCCTTGTAAGGCCAGGTGATGAAAGATGCCAAGGCATGGCACTGACCACATCACCCTCTTCTAGTGTGCAGACCAGGTCGAGGAAAGAGTCAGCACTAACATCATGTCTTCGAAATGCCTCTATGGTGACTATATCTCAGAATCATTATGGCCTGTAAGGTTTTGTGGTCCGTGTGCAAAACTTTCAACCCTAGTGCAAAGACATTCTCAAAAATATTTTGTGTGCAAAATATGCATAACGAAAAGAAAAACGAGTAACGTTTTGAGTTAAAAAATAAAAGTAGAATTTTTATTATATGCGCTAAATATAAAATTTCGTGCGATGCCGCGCTGCTGAGTGGGAACATTGTTCAGCATCTGAAAGATAACCATGAAAACTGAACACTTATCTTCAGGGCAATTTTTCCTCGGCACTAACCTCAACGCCCGTCACAAGAATAGAGGGAACTAAAAGTTCTCTGTATGATAAGGGCACGTCCGCAAGTCTTCACTGGCCCATGTTTTCACTGCAAACTGTCAGGAACTGATCAATTATATCAGATAGCATTTATCTTTAACACACACCAATAAAGGGTAACAAACATAAAATAATACGGTCCGTCCGTGCAGGTACTCAACTTTCAGTAGCATCACGTTCTCAAACAACTATGTAAGCGAACATTTTATCAAACAACTATGCAAGTGAAAATTTTTTTTAAAACCACCATCTAAGCGAACATTTTATCAAAAGACTATGTAAGGGAACATTTTATCAAACAACTATGCAAGTGAAAATTTTTTTTAAAACCACCATCTAAGCGAACATTTTATCAAAAGACTATGTAAGGGAACATTTTATCAAACAACTATGCAAGTGAAAATTTTTTTTAAAACCACCATCTAAGCGAACATTTTATCAAAAGACTATGTAAGGGAACATTTTATCAAACAACTATGTAAATGAATATTTTATCAGAACTCCCAACAACTAACGCAGTTAAAGTATCAGTTATTTCTGTCTCACGATGGACAAGAAAAACAGGCGTTTCGTCTTCCATTTGGAGCTACAAATGTTGTCCTCATCAAACAGTTTAAATATATATGGTTGTCCTCATTAAACAGTTTAAATCTTCTTCTTCTTCGTTCGCTTCTACCACCAGGACCGCCCTGTGATTCTACTGAATTTACGCCTGTGGTTCTCCGTAGGCCCCGTGGTTCCCCAAAAGGACCACACGAGATCCCCGAGAGGACCACAAGATAGAGGTTCAGAGTATCGCACGGCTTGAGCCTGTATTCTCGGTGGGTCTCAGAAGCGGGCTTGCGTGACACCGTATTTTTCACTGCACCAGTTTAATCTAGAGTTGTACTTTCTCACCGGAAAACCTCGGCGTGTTTTGAGATACCCGTGTATCACCGCCGGGTGAGAGGTGGTTGCCCTTCCATTCCAGCGTTGGGCCTTCTCACAGGAAAACCTCAACGTGATCAGGATATGCATACATCCCCGCCGGGTGAGAGGTGGTTGCCTATCTAGACTGCCTTGGTCCAGTGTTTCCGACTTCTGCATTTTGTGGTCGTGGCCGCTACCCTTCATAGTTGTGACCAGGACGGAGCTGTTGTCCAGGAGGATGAATCCTCGCCACTAGTGACTTCCACCCCTGGGTTGAGCCGGTTTAGGCATATTATCCCAGTAAGGGCGTGTTCAGGAGCTGACCGACCTCTAGAGCAGAGGTACCGTGACATGCGTAGCCATAAAGTTTCACCCCTGGTGTAAGCCAGTTTAGGCATGTTTCACCAGTATGTGTTTATTTCGGACGTGGCCGACCTCTAGAGCAGAGGCGCCGTGGTATGAGTAGCTCTCGCCGCGATACTACTGGACATAACGATTAAGCTTCACTTTATCCTTTCCATAACCTTTTCACATCGGCGCCGCACAGCAACCCTGATTGCTTTTCCGCATTTTCTTCCTTGGCCTTGAGGAGCCCCACTCCACGCACGGCAACTGAAGAATCTCACCAGCAGCGGTAGATGAGCTACCAAACAAGACTCTCATCTACCCGAAGCGTCTGGTTTTCAGGCGCCAGATATTCGCCTTCGCCCCTTCTCCTGTCCGTTTAAAGAGTTCTGCCACGAGAAGGCCAGGAGCTGGACTTGACTGTCAGAGGCTATTTGAGACGCATGCCACTGGAGTGGAGAGCGTATCCTCCACCGCACCTATGGCAATAACAGTCCTTAGAACCAAACAGTTTAAATATATACTGTTGTCCTCATAAAACAGTTTAAATATATACTGTTGTCCTCATAAAACAGTTTAAATATATACTGTTGTCCTCATAAAACGGTTTAAATATATACTGTTGTCCTCATAAAACAGTTTAAATATATACTGTTGTCCTGATAAAACGGTTTAAGTGTGTACTCTTGGTCCTCGTCAAACAGTTTAGTTTACTGTTATTCTCATCAAACAGTTTAACTAAATAACGCTTTTTCTCATTTAAAAAAAAACTACCTAAAAAGTTTTCAAAACATCGTTCAACAATCTGACGGTGGCCGAAATGACACACATTTCAATACACACGATGCCAGCATCTCTGGATGAACGAACTGGCGGTATAAAGCGATGAGATAAGATGTTAAAGGAAAAAAAAAGAGGTAAACCATCACAAAACCTGTGCCCTTACTCGAATGATCTGAACAACAACAACCCCCCCCCCCACAGGTTATGATGACCCCCGGGCAGCAACGCTGATGTCATTATGATGGAGTGGCAACAAGTTATCAATTTCCTGCGCCACGAGGGAGCATTTCCTGCACGAAAACTAAACTAAACATTTACTACACAAAATATAACACCCTCCACATCAAAAGGCAGATAAGGAAGAAAAAGAAGACAAGACAATAAGGAATTCGCTCACCAAGTTCCAATATCTGATGGACAACTATTTTCTCTTTCCTAATGACAGAGTCTGACGCTTACAACATACAATGTTCCGCGCAATCTTCTGTACCCAAAATGGACTAGACGATATCTTTTGCTTGTTTCTTCTTCTGTCTAATGGGACAAAACTCGACTTTGGGCGTTTCTTGGCTAGCGTCTCTCCCCACAATCCCATGACGCTCTAGGTCCCATGTAACAGTATCAACGGCGACCGCTATTTAATTTTCTTTTTTCCCCCAAAAGGTCTTTTAGTACACATACAATTAATTTTTTTAAAAGATGTAAGAATATCTAGACAAACGATTTCATCTTATCAAGACTCTGAACAGTCTCTTCCCGGGCAACCAGTTCTTTCTCTGTTATGTCTGTTTAACTGGGTTCAGGTGGTAACCTTCAGTATAGCGGAACCAGCTAACCTGCTGGTTGTTAGGTCAAAACCTGGGGGTACCTTTCTGCACCAGCCACTGTAACACGATGCCAAGATCACCGTGACCCTGGCTGCTGCAGAGAAAAACTGAGATCGAAGATAAAGATTTTGGGGGAGAAGGATGGATTGGGGTCAAAACATCGATACTAATCTATATCACAAAACGAGAAACGAGCCAAAAATATCCAGAGTAAAGCAGCTTAGCCAACATAACAGTCGTGTGCAATTCTTGATGCTTTCACGTGCAGCTACATCGGGCCTCACACAAAACTTAACTCTCCTGTAAGAACGTAAATGTTTTGTTTCTATGGTAACAACTCCCGCCGTTCGCACCAGCGTGACTGTTAATTCCCTTTAAAAAAAAAAACCCACTCATTTACATCTTACATTCCACTCGTTAAGCCTCACTCTTTCCAGAGAATCTATTACCATGTAATTACCGACCACACAAAACAATCGCTTGTGGGTTGACTATTAAAACAGCTGTACTTCTTACTTTTTTTAATTTCAACAATCAGACTACATTACATGCAATGTCAGCCTAGCAAAGGTATCTCCTACCTTACGAGCAAATCGACCTTTGTTTCCAAAATACTCAATTATTGTACCGAGTTATGTGGGGGAAGAGAGAGAGAGAGAGGGGAGGGGGCAAAGAGAGACAAAGACAGAGAAGGAGACACAGAGACAGTGAGAGAAATAGAGACAGAGTGCGAGACGGATAGACAGTGAGAGAGACAGAGATAGAGACAGTGAGAGAGACAGAGACAGAGTGAGAAGGAGAGAGACGGAAAAAGAGATACAAAGACGGAGAAAAAGACATAGAGAAAAACAAAGAGAAAGACAGACAAATACAGAGAAAGAGACAAATACAGTGAAAGAGAGACAGACAGAGAAAGAGAGACAGACAGAGAGATAAAGACAGAGAAAGAGAGAAAAAAACAGAGAGACAGACAGAGAAAGAGAGTCAAAGACAGACAAAGAGACAAAGACAGAGAGAGTGAGACACAAAGACAGTGAGAGAGAGTGAGAGATAAAGACTGAGAGAATGAGAGAGAAAATAAAAGAAAAAAAACAGTAAAAAAAAATACGAAGTTAACTCACGCGAAAATGGCCGAGCGTCTAACCTAGGACTCGTATAGAGCTTTCATTTTGGAAATACGAGGCAGCGGGCAAACCAATCCGCCGGCCACGAAGAGGAAATTTTAGACTTTTTTTGTCAACAGAATTTTGGAGTAAAGACGCTGTCCGATGAGGCAGTCAGCGACCCACAGCTGATATGCCAGCATCAGGGTTAGCGACCCATAGCTGACCAAGACCCTGTCCCACCTTTCCGTGTTACCCCCAGTAACAGGCATAGCCTGGCTAACGGGGCAGAGATCGCCATAGCCCTCATTGTGATGGGGTCTGCTAAAGAAGCACTGCACACCTCCTGCTTTTTAGCTGTACTCCGGGACTGAAAAAAATAACCGCCAAAGCCCGCTCCCACGCCGATACGATGCTGTGCCTCAACATCTCTACAGCATCAGCTGCAAAGAACAACAGCTCGCAGTTACAGGGAGTTCGTACAAGTAAACAGAATTTCAGAACTGGATTTTATCTTCGTTGATTTTATTCCTTTTGTTTTAATGTTCTGTTTCATAGAGCTGTACAATGTTTAGTTTATTATGTGCAGACAGAAGTTGGAGGTCAAGCATCTCCAGGTGAAGTTTCCAACCCAGACGATGAGACTTATCTTTTCTCTTGTCACTTCTTCGGTTTATTCAGATGCTTTTTCCTCTCCTTTCTTTTACGGCTTGAGTTTTCCCGTGACAACGTGACAGAGTTACTTCTGTCTTGTCATGAAATGTTCAAACATGCTATCTCTGATCTTATTCCACATCTTGTCATGAAATGTTCAAACATGCTATCTCTGATCTTATTCCACATCTTGTCATGAAATGTTCAAACATGCTATTCTGATCTTATTCCACATCTTGTCATGACATGTTCAAACATGCTATTCTGATCTTATTCCACATCTTGTCATGACATGTTCAAACATGCTATTCTGATCTTATTCCACATCTTGTCATGACATGTTCAAACATGCTATTCTGATCTTATTCCACATCTTGTCATGACATGTTCAAACATGCTATCTCTGATCTTATTCCACCTCTTGTCATGGCATGTTCAAATATGCTCTCTTTGATCTTGTTCCACATCTTGTCATGAAATGTTCAAACATGCTATCTCTGACCTTGTTCCACATCTTGTCATGAAATGTTCAAACATGCTATCTCTGACCTTGTTCCACATCTTGTCATGAAATGTTCAAACATGCTATCTCTGACCTTGTTCCACATCTTGTCATGAAATGTTCAAACATGCTATCTCTGACCTTGTTCCACATCTTGTCATGAAATGTTCAAACATGCTATCTCTGATCTTATTCCATCTATTCCCATTATGCTAGGCCGCCTCTGGAAATTCAAACAGCAGCAGCAACAAAAACAACAATAATAGCAATAATAACGGCAGTAACAGTAGTAAAAACAAGAATAACACCAGCAACATCATCATCATCATCAACAATAACAAAATATCAAAAACAAACAACACCAACATTTACAAAAGTACTATAATGTTAGTTACCCATCGACACAGCATATTAACTCTTTCACTACAAAACAACACTGTTGGTAGATCTTCCAGACACCGTGTGCTAATGTTGGTAGATCTTCCAGAAACCGTGTGCTAATGTTGGTAGATCTTCCAGAAACCGTGTGCTAATGTTGGTAGATCTTGCACACACCGTGTGCTAATGTTGGTAGATCTTGCACACACCCTGTGCTAATCAATGCTCAGAGTGATACTGAGGAGTAACACATTTCTTAACCCAACCTATATTTTTAAAGTTACACTGACTGACTTTCTTTTCTAGCAGCATTTCTTAATCGACTTTGTTTATCACAAAGCATGGATATTCATCCAGGAATAAAAGAGTAAAAAAAAAAAAATCCACTCTGTGCAGGCAACAGGTGAGTGCAACCATTCGGCACTAAATCATCACCAGGTGAGTCATGGACATCAAAGGGTCGGCAAGAAACTAATCGACTTGTCCACGCTACTTGAGAACGACCCGAGCATGAAAACGTTTCAGCAACGTGGTCACACAAGATTATGCTGAACTTGTTTTCTCTTCAAGTGGAGTTCATTTCACTGAATACAGACATATCTTTTTACATGCCAATATTACTCCAGTCCGTATATATTCACTGTTACTGGGTGTTAAGATTACATTAATGTCACTACGAACATTATCAATAGTAACAGCAGCTACCACCACTCTCCTCCTGCTCAGTTGACTACTTGCCAGGTCCATTAGGCTAAATTTAGTACGCCCCCCCCCCCCAACTGACATATGCCGACATCTCCTGATATATGGCCCACAGTCTCCTCTAGTTGTAATCCACACTATTACCGTTTATATTACACAGACTGTATTTCGTATAATGTAACGCGCCAACGTAGCAATAAGTTTTAAATGACTGTCACGCGATTAAAAAAAAAAATTACAAATTTTCGGCGTTTTTATTCCTTAAGTTTGGCTTCCTCTTGTCCCAGGTTCCTTTGATTATGCCTGCTCAACCTACTGCCTAATCCGTTACTGCTTCAGCTGTTTTGGATTTTGTCCCGAAACCTGGCTTCTGTTTTTTTTTTCCACGAAACCTGTTGTTTTTTTTTTTGTCACGAAACCTGGCTTTTTTTTTTTGTCACGAAACCTGGCCTTTTTTTTCCCCGAAACCTGGTTGTTTTGTTTAATTGGTCACGAAAAGTGGCTTTTTTTTGTCACGAAGCGTGGCTTTTTTTTTTGTCCCGAAACCTGGCTTTTTTTTTTCTTTTTCCCGAAACCTGGTTTTTTTTTAATTGGTCACGAAAGGTGGCTTTTTTGGGTCCCGAAACCTGGCTTTTTTTTTGGGGGGGGGGGCGAGTCACGAAACGTGTTTTTTTTTTGGGGGGGGTCATGAAACCTGGCTTTTTTTTGGTCACGAAACGTGGCTTTTTTTGTCACGAAACGTGGCTTTTTTTTTTTTTTTGGATCTTGTCCCCAAGTCTGGTTTATTTTTTTTGGATTGTGCCCCGAAGGCTGGCTGTTTGGATTGTGTCCCGAAGGCTGCCTTTGTGGATTGTGTCCCGAAGCCTGGTTTGTTTTTTTTATTTTGTCCCCGAAGCCTACTTTTTTTTCTGATTTTGTCCCAAAGCCTGGCTTTTTGGATTGTGTCCCGAAGCCTAGTTTTGTGTTTTTGGATTTTGTCCTAAGGCTGGTTATTTAGCTCCCGGGGTAAAAACTGGCTCACATGCTCTCTAAGACCTGGGACTGTAAAATGCCACTAAAATCCCGATATTCTGGACTCAATTCGTCGTATAAAGGCGCAGGAGCTAGATTCAAGTGGTTTTCATACAGTGCATGTGATAGAGGCCGGACATAACGAGGTAACTACTTGACCAACATTAAACGGAACAGAGTTGAGCCATCAACATCAGCACCGCTGCTACTACTCCTAATATTACTATTACTGCTGCTACCAATGGCACCACTACTAATACTACTATTACTACTACCATCTATTTGTATTGAACGGTTCTGTACCATGTACATCGTAAAACTGGACATTTCCTTCAGTCTTCAACAAATGTCACTTACTCATCCACAGAGCAGAATCAGACCACAGCAAGTGGTGCAGTTTTGTGAAAACGGACAGAGAAAATGGATGAACGAAAAGTTAGCAATAAAGAGTATGAATAATAAAATGATTCTGAAATACATCAATAACAGGCGATATTTCGATAAAATTGTCTTTTATCAAAGACAACAGAAACTAAAAACATAGACATAAGAGAAGCAATTTATCTGCGATCCGCTCTCTGAGAAAATTGGGCAGATCATGGCTGCAGGCGAAGAGAAAATATGAGCTGTTTAAAGAGGCAGCCAAGGTTGGAATATGGTCAGTTAGAGGCTAGATCGGCAAAAAAAAAAACAAAACGCGGTAAGTGTAGGGGAATAGTGTTGAGGTTTGATATCTCACAGAACGGATGAGAAAGTCTATCAGAGAAAGTGGAAAAGGACAAGGGAGATGAAGAACATGAATAAGGAAGGAGGCAGTATATTGTCGAACCAAGGCAAAAAAAAAAAGTTATTCAGAGAAGCTAAACTGAGAATTCAGACCGGCTGGGTGTAAACACCCGGCCTGAAAGATAAAGTGCTGTTTCACGAAGAAGAGCAAACAGCGGACGGCAGGACTAAAATACCACGTCTGTCCTTTGTGGCATCTAATTATAACGTTGAGGGACAGGTTTATGCGCTTTGCTGACGTCACTGAGGTGTTGGCGGAATCGATTTCCTACCAGTAATCTGAGCTCTCCTGCATATATCATATTGCAACTCTAGTGTAGGAATATTTTATATATATAATTTATGATTTTCCTATTTTTAAAAATTTATATATTGTTATAATTTTTTGGGAAGTACAGCGACAGCTGTTTGAATGTTCTTACAAGGTTGATTAAAAAAAATATAAAGTCTGGCCTGTGATCTGCTCTTTCACTCTGTTCTATTTCTCATTCATTCCTACACATCACAGAATCATTGCAAGAAAGATGGAAACACACTTTAACGATTTTCCATCAAAGATCACTAATTTATATTATGACAACAAAATCTAATCCGCCCTCCTATCATCTGTGATTACTTTCTTAAAATACAAGTACACAAAACATGGAATAATCGCAATCAATCTAACATCTTGTGCATGAAAAAAAATGGGTTTAATGTGATTAAACCAAAATTGTCCCATACATAAATTGCGGACAGTGTCCTTATTGATTATTTTCTACTTGTAAAAGAAAGGAACTATTGGTAAGAAAATGAAACACATGCATATGCACATAAAATTCAAATAATGCATAGATTTAAGTGCACAAAAATCCTAAATGCATATATAACAAAAAATATCAATCCTTACGCAGAACACACGTTATTCACAAAAAAACAAAAAAAAAACCAACAACAAAAAAAAAAAAACGAACAAACTATAACTAACACATCCTTCATTTATCCATCAAACCTGATGAGTCGGGATGGATCTGATGGATCGACAGCACAGCTTATATGCGTCCACATCGCAGAATACAAATCATAATTAAACCAAACATACACACATAATATACATATATATCGACGAATAACATACTCATTCGTGCTTAAACGAGAACAAGATCTCCTCCGATCCGTTGGCACCTTCCTACGTGCTCAGCGTACAAAATCCCGAGCGATTAAAATTCTCTCACATCTATTTATCGGTCGGTACCGATTTTACTCAGAGTTGCGCACCCGTGAGCTGACCTGTCAATGACCTTTTTTTAATGCCTGTGGCGTTAAAAACAAACTCGGTTTAATAGTCTGTCCTTATTCCTACATAAACTACACTATATGATATTGCGTGACATGAAAGTGAAGCTCTCGTGAATGGATATTGTGGATTTGGGAAATGTTATCTTCGTTAGTTTCAACAACAAAGGGGCAGGTTATGCTACTTCGTGTCTGGTGTCGGAAAGGGACGTGCCGGTTGATTTCGGGTGACTTCTGACTTTCAAGTGCTGTAAGATTTTTTCCCCACTGCATGTCACTAGGTGAGTTCCTAAGTCAAAGTATACATAAGAATAAATATATAAATACACAAAAAAGCCGCAGCAGCAAAACACTCTGTTGCACAGCTTCTTGCAAAAGTCACAGCTAAGTTCTCCCTCTTTTTTCCATTCTTATTTATTTATATCATTCATGTGAACTTGTATTCCATCTTCTTTACCTATTTCTTTGTCTTATGTGTTTTCTGCATGATCAAGATGTAAACCTAATAGTTACAAATGTGTGCTCGCTAATTAATAAAGCTGTTCCTAATTTTCTTGTAAGTAGGTTTGGCCAAACACCACAAGAAATAACATCTTGTTGGCAGAAATGCGGATGAAGCCACTGACAGCAATTACTGAAGAAAGACGCTGGCGATGGTTGGGACATGTGCTCCGAATGACTGACAACTCACTACCAAAAATAGCACTAAGATGGACACCACAGGTGAACAGAAGTAAGGGTAGACCAAAAGAGACATGGAGAAGCACAACAGAAAGGATGTTGAGCAATAGAGGGCTCACCTGGGCAAGAGCTGAAAAAAGGCAAAAGACAGGCATTTGTGGAAAACCTTTGCGGAAGCCACATGTGCCCTGGGCACTTAAGGTTCAGAGAGAGAGAGAGAGAGTTTTACACTGTAGGACGTTCAGCAAAGAGCGCCTGTGCATAGATTCAGACTGAACGAACGAACGAACGAACATACATTATTTTCAAAGGGTTAAGCATTGGGCATGCAGGCCCGTCTGACATTCTGCCTTTCATCATACAGCTTTCACTCACCCACAGTCATTCAGCATTTGTTAATGAGTATAATAATCATGAAGACACATTAAATGATTACATACATAAATAATAAACTTATATATTCCCATACACTCTACACTCTGATGCAACAACATGAGATAAACCTGCATTCTTACATTCATTCAAAATTAATAAATTTATAGAAAAGCCGTATATAAAAATTACAACAACCAAGCCATACTTTAAACTACTTTAGACTATGCTTAGGGAGGCATACAGTCCATATCAAACAGATGCTGACAAAGTTTTAAGTTATAAGAACGAATATTACATGAACTGGTGGGGCATTCCAAACGTGGGCAGCTGAGTAAGAGAAGCCTTTGTTTTGGAAGAATACAACTGCTTCAGCGTTGACTGTGTTTTGGGTTGGATTTGAACACTGACCACAGTTAGGGTGGAGCATCGTGTAATGGAATTTTATGAATTAACTTGGCATTATTGAAAAGAAATCTCTTCTTGTGGGGTAGAATATCAATATATTTGTCCTTATTTGTAATACGTGCTGCATGTTTGTCATCTATAAGCTTTACTGCTCGTTTTTGAAGTGAGTAAAGTCTTTTCACGTTTGACATGGAACAACCATCCCAGACTGTGGAACAGCAGTCCATGTGTGTCTGTATTTGTGATATGTAGTATATTTTTCTGGTGTCTATGTAAAAAAAAATGTTTAATTTTAGTACATTGGTAAACGTTTTGTGCAGTGAGTTTGGTTAGATTGTCTACATTATGATTCCAGCTGAGGTGGTGGTCAATCGTGAGACCTAGAATTTTATGTTCACTAAAATTCTCTATCTGTGAAGTTCCAGCGTGGAGCTGTAGTGCTGTTGTTGTTGGTGAATTTGTTAATTTCTGTCTTGTTGTAATGAGCATGGATTTTGTTTTGCTGGTGTTTATGAGCATTCTGTTGTTACTGCTCCAGTTATTTAGACTGTTGATTTCAATTCGAAGAGTTGACTCAAGGTTAATACAGTCATCGTCACTAGTGTAAACTGTGCAGTCATCAGCAAAGATGATTTTCTGAGATGAAGTGGAAGATCACTGATGTAGATGGTAAACAGGAGAGGACCAAGAACAGATCTCCGTGGAACGCCATTATCAACCACAGATGAACTTGACTTAAGAGTTTCTGAGGCAAACTACCTGCTGTCTGTTGGAAAGAAGAGATATAATAAATTCTGTCAAGACAGGGTGTAATCTGAAGGAGAGGTAGATGATGTAACGAGATACTTTTCACCGCCAAACTGTGGACACTGTACGTCAAAACCAGTCTCTCTGTCGGATTGGATGAAGAGTTTGGGAGAGGCGGAGTCATGGCACGTATTACGGCTGATACGATTCAGCGGGGGGGGGGGCGCTCAAGTCGTGTCAGGCGCAAAATGTTAATGGCAGGTAAAGTACGCGGGCGCCTCTTGTCCAGAACTAACCTGACAGCCCGAGTCCTTGCTCATGATGAATGGATGTGTACAAGGCAACCACATTCAAGGTAAAGTGTGCCCAGGTAAGCCCGCCCAGGTGAGTACTAAAGCGCCTCTCCCCGGCTGTTTTCGCAAAACTGCGCCGTACCCGCACACCCTTTCCAGCCCTATCATATTAGTACAGATAAAAGAGATAACGACTGCGATAAAACTGGTTCTAGCAATAAAGGTAGATAGAGGTGTATTGGTTATACAAAATGACAGAGGGAATGAGGAAAGTGCTTGTAAAAATGTACCATTCATCTGCCAAACAGCTCTTTTCATTTGTTTTCCCTGTTTTTATCTGCTGTGTTGTTTTTGTGCACGGTCCTTGAAAAAAAATTCTGTAGAAATATTGAACTGCTGTCATGTTCTTTGTCGACATATTAAACTGTCATGTTCTTTGTCGACATATTAAACTGTCATGTTCTTTGTCGAAATATTAAACTGGTGTCATGTTCTTTGTCGACATATTAAACTGGTGTCATGTTCTTTGTCGAAATATTAAACTGGTGTCATGTTCTTTGTCGACATATTAAACTGTCATGTTCTTTGTCGAAATATTAAACTGGTGTCATGTTCTCTGTCGACATATTAAACTGGTGTCATGTTCTTTGTCGACATATTAAACTGGTGTCATGTTCTTTGTCGACATAATTCCACTGTTACGCTCTCTACACGGTTATTTTCTTTTCAGCCACTCTCGTCCCTGCCCGCACTGAACCTTACACCTGTATCTACCTTTACCACCAGAACTTGTTTTACCTCTGCCGTAACTTCTCTTATTTCAAAAACAAATAATAAAAGAAAAAAAACATTTTAAAGCCAGCCTGCACTTAAGACGAGCCAAACCTTAATGAGCTTTAATGTTAACTTCAAAAACGTGCGAATGGAATGTGAAACCTAAACTTTATCCACATTCTAAACTTTACTCCGGGCTGTAGTACTGACTGCTCCTGTGTGAATTTTCTCTCTCTCTCTCTCTCTCTCTCTCTCACAAACACACACACACACTCGATCATCCATCAATTATCTATACTTTATTACCACAATAAAAATTTTCCTTAAACAGCATGTGATCTTTTATCTTTTACTTGTTGGAGTAGAAATGTTGCAGTGCTTATGATATTATTTACTGCAGCGATGCCAGTTATAGTACACGTGGTTCAAATAAACATCTAACAAACAAAATAAACAAACAAAATTATACGATAAGATTCAAACGTATTAAACTCTAAATTACGTAAAAGGCAGTGGTTTCAAAATGTTACTTGGTCACAGACCTCTAAAACCGAAGACAGTTCGTGCAAAGGAGCAAACAATTGATATACCAATATCACCTCTATCCACTTCTACTTCTCTCACCACCACCACCACCACGCGATAAAAAATAAACCAGCTTGTAATGTTCGACCTCAAGAGTCGAGAAAACAAAGGAAATTATATCTCACTTTCAATCCGACTTCTTCATCTGAGCACCAAGATCTCTCCCTGGGCACTGCTTGTCAAGAAGTGTCGAGACTTTTCGCCTGTATACTTAAACCTCGCCTCACTGCAGCGAACTGTACTTGCAAGCTGTTGCTACGTCAATCTGCTGTGATAATCTAGGATTCGCTAAGCAGTTTATGAGGACGCCACGAGAAACATCTTACAAATATTGTATACAGCTCTGAAGATTTTCAAAAGAAACTTCCATCTTAGTCTGACATAATTTCTACTCGTGGTCGAAGATTGCGCGCGCAGTCTGCTTAAAATTTAAACGATTCTTTATGTCGATACACGCTGACAAATACACGTTCGTGGTGGTGCCTGTGACAAATACACGCTTGTGGTGGTGCCTGTGACAAATACACGTTCGTGGTGGTGCCTGTGACAAATACACGCTTGTGGTGGTGCCTGTGACAAATACACGCTTGTGGTGGTGCCTGTGACAAATACACGCTTGTGGTGGTGCCTGTGACAAATACACGCTTGTGGTGGTGCCTGTGACAAATACACGCTCGTGGTGGTGCCTGTGACAAATACACGCTCGTGGTGGTGCCTGTGACAAATACACGTTCGTGGTGGTGCCTGTGACAAATACACGCTCGTGGTGGTGCCTGTGACAAATACACTCGTGGTGGAAGAGGACACAAAGATTATATGTCTTTTAAGAGTCAGGAATTCAACCTACTTTGTCAGGGTTTCTATGCGCTACTATATCTAGATTCTTGAGTTTCGCCTATTTTGTCAGGTCTTCTATACACTAATATCTAGATTCTAGAGTTTCGCCTATTTGTCCTCATTAATCTTACTCAAACCTCAAAATTGTCTGCCACTTTAAGACTGAAAAATGGAGGAGCTGCGCAGAAGAGAGAGAGAGAGAGATATGACAACAATAAATCACCAACATGACATGAAAGGACGCCATCTTGTCAGGTACGAGTTTTTCTTCCTGCCTTCCCTCGTTCTGGGCAAGGACTTGGCTTCACATCTTTCCTTACTTTTTTTTTTTCACTACATTGTGAGCAGTTCTTCTGTCGGGGTGAGCCATTAGGCATATATTCCCCCGCTCCCCCTCCACAATTCTGTCTGGTATCCATTTCTACAGCTGAAACCAAAATCATTAACATCCCTCGCTTGTGAAGGCAGATCACTACGAACTAATCTACTCCCGCCCCACGAGAAAAGATTAACAGAGAGAGTGGTAAACCGTCAAAGAATGTAGTCAATAACCTGGACATGACGACTGAATGGTAAAGATGTTCGAGCATTATGTAAGAGATCCTATGATTTGCAGAGATAAATACGTTACTACACGAAATACTCCTCAAGCTGTGGTGATCAGGACAACATCCAGCGCTGTTCCATAATCAAGGAAGGTTGAGGTCAACACTGGAGCTGACAGAATACGTAGAGAAGATGATGCAAACGAAATATATTTTTTAACAATCACTTATCTTCATCTCTTTTCTGCTGCTTTTGTCACACAAGAACTGAACTGAAATTTTCTTCTGTTCTGATTGACTATTTCTGACTATTTTTACTGCCGTTATTTTCCCATAGTTTAACATAAGTGATTTTGTGTGTGTATATATAAATATACAGGGCTAAGAACGGAACTAGTATAATATTGTAGACTGCGAATTACATATCTTTACCTAAAGAAGGGGTTCTGAATTATATACTGAAGGACTGACGTGGTCTCTTATTAATACTGTCGTATGACATTAGCTAGACCAAGTCCGATGAAAAGTTCACTAACTCATTTATTCTGTCAAATAAGATCAAGATGTATTGTCGACAACATCACTTTGATTAAATCACTTAATAATTCGTTCACAAAATCAAGGTCTATCAAATTCTACATGCAGCATTTCATCAATGTTCTTCTACACGTGATACTAGGACGATTCTAAACTCTGTTGATCTGCAACACGTGGTCAACTAATTCCTCGTCTGCATCCTTTACTTACATCTTACATCCTTCCCGTGCCACTAAACGCCACATAATGACCGCACGGTAGTTCCTCAAAATGTCTTGTCTTCGGTGAGTTTTTCAATCTCATCAAGGGATGTTGTGCCCACTGAATTGGCTTCTCTTAACAATGTTCTCTTTAGAGTCTTCTGTGGTCTGCCTCTTTTTCTTCGGCCTGTTGTGTTCCACTTGATAGCTTGTTTTGGGATTCTCTGATCGTTTCTTCTCATCACGTGACCAACATATGTCCGTCTCCTTTTCCTGATCACCCATGAGACTAGTTGTTGTTCAGTCATCTGTCTTATCTTTGCATTGTTCTTGAATTCGTTCCACTTGATGGCGAGTATTTTCCTCAGGCATTTGTTTTCAAAAGAGTCTAATTTCTTGTCTATTTCTTTAGTTGTTTTCCAGCGTTCTCGTGCATAAATAAGGGCGGATATTACACTTGAATTGAATAGTCTTAACTTGGTTTAGTGCTTATAACTTTTGAATTCCATATATTCTCAAGATTCTCGAAGATCGATGCTGCTTTTGCAATTCTAATTCTAATTTCCTTTCTGGTGTCACCATCCTGGTCTATGCAGCTGTCAAGGTATGCAAATTGATTGACTTCTTCAACATCTGTCTCTTCTACGTGTATTTTTCCATTTTAATTAACGGGAAGTTTCATTATTTTTGTTTTGTCCCTGTTAATTTCAAGTCCTATTTTGCTAGCCAGTGAAGACAGGATATCTGTTTTTTTTCTTGTGTGGAATTCATACACTACCACATGCACAAATTAGGAGTGTCAAGTGTCGATATTTCTGTGCATGTCTCTTTCTGTCTGAGTCCGCAGGGTTTAACGTTTTCCAGCCAAAATAATTGGAAATACATCTACAAAAGTGATCAACAAGGGAGAAAACTGTGAAAAGACAGGACAGAGAGAGAAATTACTAGATGGGCTGTCAGTGTGGCTAGGAAGAAAGTCACCGGCGGATCTCGTAACCAACACAAAAGACAGGGAATTGTGGAGAGAAATGATCACCTACAACGCGGCACGGCACGTGATTGATTGAGAAAACTGTCCATAAAACTCAACTTGTAATAAAAATACGTATGTGTGGGAGAGTGTTAGCATGGTCTGGGTCGCTTTATAATGATCGACTTATAAGCGACGGGATCTTGTCACGGTATGTTGTCATATTCTGTAGCACATAGCAAATGAAAGCTGATTCACAAGATCGGGTGCAAGCAAGCTTCTGTTTTCAGCCCGTCCGCCCGCCCATCCATTCTTCTATCTATGAGACTTAACGAAATAACTTTTATTTTTAAAAAGAAGAAAAACTGGACGCGCAGTCCCGTCTAACATTCTTTCCTGTATCAGAACAACTTTCACTCTATTCCAGGAATTCTATACATGCGCCTCCAGTAAAAACGCACCACTTCATCGAATTAATGTGAACCGTGAAGCGTGGGCGAGATTCTAGCTCCGAAAGGATGCAAGTGTGGTAGTTAATGAAGTGACATTTTCCCGGACATGTGACATTTACCTGAAATTTGACCTGCAGCACGAGCAGATCAACTTTTTTTCTTAATTTATGGGTTTATTAAAAGTGCCATGAACTTGACATCTGGCACACACATCAGGCAAGTGTAATCAAGTAAAAGGTCACCATCTGTGTCCATCGAAAAGAAGCATGTTAATGTTTCTGTCATGCCCAGACTGTTGTCAAAAGAGTGATGGCAGGCTGGTGGTATGCCCAGACTGCTGTCAAAAGAATGACAGCAGGCTGTTGGTATGCTTAGCAGTAGAATGACAACCAGAGATACTTGCCAGATACTTTTCACTGCGACTATTCAACTATGGCGATGCTGAACCAGCGATTTCAGGCAACGTGTACCAGGAATGACCGCCCCAGGCCTGGTCAACCTCGTGTAATACACCTGGCACTTGAGGACTTGTTAGTCCAAACACTGTGCGACGAAGACTTAAAGCCTCCGGCTTGCAAAACAGGCATCCCAACATTGGCTCTATCTTTACTAGAGCTAGACGATGCCAGATCAGATGAATATGGGCTGGGCCTGACACAATTTACGCCGTCAGATAGCAGAATGGAGATAGAAAGCCGCTGTAGTGTCTCCGTTGCTGATAGCAATAATCGCGTGGGGGTGTCGTTCTGGAGAATGATTTGCGGATGTGTGTGTAGCCCAGCATGAGGGCGCCGCGTACATGTGTGGGGTGGATTCTCCCACGACCACCGCACTCCACCCCACATTTTCAGAGCTAATGTCACCGCTGACGTCTAGGTTAATCAGGTACTGCGACATATCGTAGCGCCTTTCTTCCAAAATCATCTAGATCTGAGAATCTTTTGGCACGATAACGCTGGACCTCACTCAGCTGATGTTACCAGGAATTCATTAGCCCCTCAACCTTTTCTTGTGCTGGACTGGCCTGCAAACTCTCCTGACATGAACCCGACTGGACACGCGTGGGATGAACTGAACAGAAGGAGCCGGCAATATGACAACACTGTGAATGATCTGGAGCTACCACTCATTACAGAATGGAACGCCATTCCCCAAACATTTTTTTTTCAAAACTCTCCCAACAGCATGCAACGCCGGTAGCAAGCCTGCACTGACGCCTCAGGGGGTCATACAAGGTATACATAATGGCTACGACTTTATGACAGTGGGTGTGAATTTTTTAACACCAAAGGTAGACAACAACTTACGAGCCACTCCTGAACTGTGCCGTGTTTAAGAATATAGCAAGTCTGTGTCAGTAAATGGATGAGAAATGTGAAATCAGCGGTTTTATGTATTTTATATCTAGTACAAGACTTACGGCTAAAAAGGCGGTGCGTTTTTAATGGCGGATAGTATACATCATTTAGTAGAAATATGTTAAACACAATAAAACAGATCATGACGTTATTTCATATTCTCGTGCATTACCTACAGCCAAGGCTACAAACAATTCGTGTACAACAATTGCTTTAAAAAAAAGTATACAGTCAGATAGACAGACCTGCTATGTGGTAAACTATATACAGAAACATCCGTGGCAATTAGTGCAACGCGGACAAACTAATGTTGCCAGATACGTGTCACAATGTGCGTGTTTTCTCATAATGTCTGCCAGTGATCGGCAACTTGTTTCGCTGTGTTCTACCCACTCACTGACCAGCGCGGCTAATTATGCCTGCTCACATAAAAACCGTAGTCCAATATGGCAAAATGTGTCCCCAATATTGTCTGTCACCACATGACTACTATGATTTGTTCACAGTGTAGCAGTCTTTTCCTGATATACTTTTAGCCGCAGTTGACTTTCAGAGAACTATGTCTGATAATTTATGTCAATTATTACAATACTTTATTGCTTATCAAAGCATTCTTCTCTTACGTTTCATTATCACCTCCAGCCGTAAGTGGCCGGGACCTACAGCTTCATACATCTTCACATTTACTTTGGGGTGGAAGGGAGGGAGGGAAGGGGGTACAACTGGGACTTAATTTTAAATTGTTTAACAAGTTTTGCTTTTTTTTTAAAATAGTCATCAGATCAGTCCCCATTATAATATGGCCTGCGTGTTGGCTGATAACATGAAATGTTCGTATGTTATGAGTGTTGTTTAACAGTCTGTGAGTAAAGAAGCAGTCCTACAGGTGCGTGTCTTCAATCAGTCAGTAAAATAATGATTTATATACCTGCGCTACACGCTCGTCTGTAATTTTCCTGCATCACATGACAACTTAAAAGTCTTTGAGTAGTTTCTATGTTATGACATACACAATGTCTCATGCTGACAGTTTTCATGCGTTTCAGATACGGATTCGTGGGCGTTTTTATAGATGGAAACATCAAATCAACTTCACTAACAGAAACTTTGGTGAGGATTATAACTGTGAGACGGTCATAACTGGGGATATGACAGCTCAGGTTACTGCAGAAAGCTAAGCCACTCTGCTTAAATCAGCGGTCCCCAAAGTGGGCAGAGAGAAGATGCAAGAGGTGGTGTGGGACGGGGCAGCGGCAGGAAGGCATGAGAGCTACCCAATGGGGAAAACAAAATTAGGGGGCTGGGCGAGCTAGGATGCGGCCTTGCAGGCAAGGGGTGGGGGTGGGGGAACCTGAGGAAGGAGGCAGTAGCAGGAGGGCATCAGAACCGCTGAGGGCATCAGAACCACATGAGGGCACCAGAACCGCATGAGGGCATCGGAACCGCCGGAGGACATCAGAACCACATGAGGGCATCAGAACCGCATGAGCGAAAAAAATTAAAGGGGTTATACGGGGCCAGGATGTGGCCTGCCTAAGGGAGGAGCTCCCACTGTTTGTCCGAGACAGCCGGGGAGTCACTGGGTCATACATTATACAATAGCGAAAACGCCGTCCCTTCTCTTTAGACGGGTCATGACTTAAGACAAGGCTACAAAAGTGTTTTCCTGAACAGACAGAACAAACATGACGAGGCACTCTACCTGTGACATACAGCACATAACGTTTATTCTGAGCGTACTGAAGTTCCTCTATCCCTGGACGCAGCATCCTTTTTTGCCTTAACAGAATGTGATGGTGCACGAGCCCAGACGAGTCCGTGATATCGGAGAACCCAATTGCACCTCAGGCAGTGTACCACAGTACAGATCCCTGGCTCGTGCATACACGTCTGTCTCATGCGTCCACACCAAACGGAATCAAAATCTGTTTTAACTACTGCCACTCCGACATCAAAATCGCTGAATGTAATCCTACCCCCACGTTATTTACTAACGGTTTATCTCAGCGTTTCCCATGCTTGTTCGGGCTGTCGACCCCTTTTCTCCCAGGTCACATTCTCCCCCCTCCTCGTATGACAATAAAACTAGGATATGCATTACACAACTAAAAACTTCAGCTAACAAACCAATTCATTTAACAATATGAAGGAGTACATTTATAACTCACCTACTGCGTTATTTTCTCAACTTTTTAATGTGATGGATGAGTTTCGTGTAGGGACACACGTTTCTCAATATCAGGTTGAGAAGTGCTAAGAAGAAAAGTATTGCTGCCCCCATCCCTCCCCCATCTGCTGCTTCGTTGTCCCTCAACGCCCCCTTTTCTTCTGCTACCCCCACCCCCACCCCCCCACGATACTTTAGAAAGCCCGTGGGAGGGGGAGCATTATCACCCATTTTGGGGAACACTGGTTTATCTGATATTGTAGATAACAGTTTGAGTTTGTGAACATACTTTTCGACTGCCTCTGTATGTCTTGTTTTAATATTTACCACCCAAATATAGGCCTGGTAAAAATCAGCACCTACAACATTCTGTTATACTTAACTATAACGCTTAAAAACTAACTCCCACTGCAGTACCGTGATATAACTTCCAGGGCTTCTCATGTGACAAATTCTACCGCTTGCCGCTGCCTCGTGTTACACGCATGCATAAACGAGTAGGGTGATATTAAAATGAGAAAGAGTGATATGAAGAAGACAGGTGAGGAATATTTGTAAAATATGAGTAAACAAGGGAGAGAAGGCACTGCCTAGATTTTTAAAAAAAACAAGATGGGAGAAACGAACATGGATAACGTAAACCTGGAGTAAGAGGGGAATTAAAACGAGGGAAAATTTTCATTGTGTTGATGTGAGTAAAACAGGGAGATGATGAGGACGAGCAAGTGAGGCAGAGGGCGAGTGACGTTTATGCTACTTACCTGGCACTTGTCCCCAACTGAAAATCCTTTGCAGGCGTCCAGAGTTCTCTGTCTGACTTCTGTGAACAGATGACAGTTATCAACGTAAAAGTTTTTTTTGTGTGTGTGTCTCAGCAAACTAACAGGTACAATGTTACGCTGACATGAATGTACACACACTTTTATTTTAAGGCTTTGGGTTTTAGTCTATCTTTTGGTTTAATTACCATCAGGTGAAAATAGCTGAGAAACCTGTTCTAAAAATCTGCTGTTCAGTCTGTGAACGCTGTGAGTATCCCACATCAAATCCAAACAAATACTCGTGTTCCAAGATTTTCCTCACTGCATCAAGTGCCAAGAACTTGAGCTGTCAGCGAGGGCGAGATCCGACTAAAAAACAGTTGCTAATGATGACTGCCAACTCGTTCACAACTGGCGAAAAATACAAATGAAAAATGACGACGACGATAAATATACTGTCCAAAAAAAAAAAAACAAACCCATAGCTTATATAAGCTTAATTTTTCATATGTTATGACCAAAATTTTTTCCGGGCATCTCAAACCAAACCAAAAATTGTCATCAAGATATCAGGTCCATGATTTAGCGTAATGTGACATTGTCTCTCTCGTTTTTTTTTTTTTTTAAATTTTGGACAAGATTTTGTCTCTCTAGTTCTTCTCCTATGTTCTTCATTAGTTATCTTTGTGTCGAGGGAATTCGCCAGATTCTTCTAATAAACCACATTTCTACTGCTTCTAGTGATTTTTGTTGACAAAAACAGGCACATGAAAATGGACATACCTCTCTTCTCCTCTTGGACAATGTCCAGTTCTACGTTTCTGTACAGGACTGGATGCAATGCTTTGGCTATTCTATAAGGAACTGGCGGGGATGTTCGTCCACGCACTCTCTGTGTAAGATAAATAAAACATACAGTAGGTACTTCTTTATAACAAACAGGGCTTCCTGTGTAGACAATACTGCTGTTTATATAACGAGGTCCATGCCTTTACCTAGAGCCCAGAAATAGAGATTTATACTGCATTCTGTTGGGAAAACTAACTACTGAAAAAATATTCCTGATAGTCAAAGCGCATCAGTTTCGAAGCATACAACACCATACTCGTGTGTAACTGTAAAGCTTTGCTGAACTGCCTAGCTCTGTTACAGAACCAGCTTCTTTAGACTCCAGGCATGCCCATACGTTCGGCCTTTGACATCAGGATTTCCTTCAGTGTTTTTCGGCAGATGACTCCAATGTTGTGTTGATTGTATGTTGCCCGTGATCTAGCATTTAGTTGGGATTTGCAACCACTGCCCTTGGTTACGCAGTGAGTCGTGCGTAGTGGATGCTTTGGAGGAAGTTGCTATTGTTCATCGAGGTGTTGTTTGATGGATTTGTATAAGTCTGATTTGTCCATTTTGACGAGGCCCTTCGGTTCGGCTCCTGCTTCTAGTTGGTCGGCCTTGTTGTTTCCGTCGACTCCGGACTGCCCTGGGATATTATGTCCATATTTTTTGTATGAGCGATTTACCAATTATGTCCATCCATTAACTTCTAATGGCTTTTTGGTTTCACTTTTCTTAACAGATTTTGAAAGTCAGTAAAGATGGTGATGCATGTGTACAAGGTGTGTCCGGTAAGTAATGAGACATTCCATAAAATTCGATCTGTTCAAGATATATTTACATATACTTAAAATTCATCGAAATAAATCCTTGAGCATTTAATACACCGTTGAGCGGTTCTGCCACGCGTCGTAGCTCGCCTGGAAGTCTTGAACAGAGACCTAATTCAAAGCACTCGTCACGGCAGCTTCCACGTCATTAACAGTCCCAAAATGGTGGCCTTTACAGCTTGATTTGAGCCTTGGAAACACAAAGAAGTCAGCCGGGTCCACGTCCGGGCTGTATGGAGGTTGGCACAGCGGTGCCACAGTATGTTTCGCCAGAAACTCTCTCACTAGCAGCGACGCATGGCTCGGCGCATTGTCGTGGTGAAGAACCAAGGTGTTGGTGATCTCCTGGCGGACGCGTGACTCTGTTCTTCAGCCATTTAAGCACTTCCACGTAAAATGCTGCCTTGACCATTTGTCCAGGTGGTACGAACTTCTTATGCACAACACTTTTAGAGTAAAAAAAACACATTAGTGTAAGACGTTAATGGGGGCCCTGTGCTGTGTTCAGTATAGACGCTATCTCTTCCTTCGTTGAACGTCTTGTGCCAACGAAATATTTGTGCTTTATATAAAGCGTTCTTCTCGTAGGCTTTCTGTATCATAGCAAACGTCTCTGTTGCGGAGTTTTCAAGTTTAACACAAAATTTTATCGCGTATCGCTGCTCGACACTCTGTATTCTGATCATTACGCTACGCTTATACAGCTGTCCATTTCGAGAGCGATCCGCACTCTGTAAAAGCTCAGGGTCAAATGACGAGATATCGACCCTTTACCTAACATTCCCCCCCCCCCCCCCACTAACGTTCAGGCCCGGAGAATCCGCCCCCTCCCCCCCCCCCCGGCCCTGCTGATTGGCTGAATAAAATAAGTCTCATTACTTACCGGACTTGTATGTGTTTCTGTTGCAGCGTGCATTTCTCTATGTTGTTAGTTTATACAACACATTTCTCTATCTTGTTAGTTTTATACAGCACACATTTTAATTCATGCCTCACAACAAATAGTGAACTATTCGCTATACAAATAACGCATTCACGAAGTTCGAAATACAAATGCAAAGATAAATTTCATCCACAGTTTTTTTGTTTTTTAAAAGCGAAAAAAAATCCTGGTGTCTAACAGTTCTGTCAGGCTAAATCATCAAAGAATTTTGTAGCATTTAGTACATTTATAGTTTAAAGAAAGTAAAGGTGGAAGCTACAGACGCGCAGCGACCAAGTTCTTCTATTTCACGCAGAGCCTTCAGACTTTTTCTTCAAGAATCTTGTAACATTTTTTGTTATCACTAAAAACTAACAGAATGCCAGCAAACATCACTGTCTACTCCAAGAAGAATAGAGAAAACAAAAGAACAATAGAAAAAATGTGCACAATCGAAGCGTGGCACAAAATCTGCACTGCGCCAGCGGGACGTGTATCTTGCGCAACACCAAGTAAATCTTGTACTGTTGAGACAGCTTTCATTTTTTTTGTTTGGGGGGGGGTGGAGGTATGAAAACTGCACAACTTCACCATTCACAAAAAGTGTACCGAATTAAATTGTCCAGCCCAACAGCAAACAGCATGTCCTCGTGCTCTTCTCATACTACTTATATCTTCTGCACAACGCATTCTTACAGCAGCACAAACATTTCACATGCCACAAATCACACACAACACTTATACCAACTCTCATACACGTCTAGTCTCACACTAACTCTCATACACGTCAAGTCTCCCATTAACTCTCCTACACGTCTAGTCACACACTAACTCCCATACATATCAAGTCTCCAATTAACTCTCCTACACGTCTAGTCACACACTAACTCTCATACATATCAAGTCTCCAATTAACTCTCCTACAAGTCTAGTCACACACTAACTCCCATACATATCAAGTCTCCAATTAACTCTCCTACACGTCTAGTCACACACTAACTCTCATACATATCAAGTCTCCCATTAACTCTCCTACACGTCTAGTCACACACTAACTCTCATACATATCAAGTCTCCAATTAACTCTCCTACACGTCTAGTCACACACTAACTCTCATACATATCAAGTCTCCCATTAACTCTCCTACACGTCTAGTCACACACTAACTCCCATACATATCAAGTCTCCCATTAACTCTCCTACACGTCTAGTCACACACTAACTCCCATACATATCAAGTCTCCCATTAACTCTCCTACACGTCTAGTCACACACTAACTCCCATACATATCAAGTCTCCAATTAACTCTCCTACACGTCTAGTCACATACTAACTCCCATACATATCAAGTCTCCAATTAACTCTCCTACACGTCTAGTCACACACTAACTCTCATACACGTCAAGTCTCACATTAACTGTCATACACGACTAGTCTCACATTAACTGTCACACACGACTAGTCTCACACTAACTCTCATCCACGTCTAGTCTCACACTAACTCTCATACACGTCTAGTGTCACACTAATTCCTATACACGTCTTGGCTCACATTAACTCTCATACACCTATACGTATTTAATCATACAACTCTAGCATAATCCATGCATAGCAAGTTCTGCATATTTCAGGTACAACAAGCACCCACAAAACAGCAAATTGTGTAACACGTAAAGCAGAAATTACCGGTCCTGTTGCCATGTAAACAAAGACAAGGCGAGTGGCCCCAGAGTCACGCCCTCGAATAGAAATGACCGGTTATAAAGGACCAGTAGCGAGTTTGTATTCTGTATTTCAAACTGACATTACTAGGTCTATGAGAGTACCATGAATGATCATAATCATTTCACGGTTCATTCCCCTGGATCAGTTACGATCATGACCAGTTCCTGGATCAGTTACAATCATGACCACAGCACAGTTAATTTACATTAATCTTGAAACTAAGTGGGGGGGGGGGGGGGGGTTGACACCCAACACCCCCACCCCTTGGCAGATTTGTTCAGAAAACGGTGATCACGATCCCAACAAACTGTGCAATGATCCTAACAAATTGTGCCCTAACTGTGTAACGATCATGTTCTGAATTTTTAGTCCCTTTCTGCTATTTTCTCTAAACGAAGACACTCATCTGTGACAGACAGACATACAGGAAGACAGTAATCTTTCATCTGTATGTGTAACTAGCAGGTATCGTAGATACATATTTCCTGTCGTGAGACGGATTTTTTTTAGACCCTTTCTCCACATGTTTCCTTGCGTGGACTGTACTGTAGAAATGAATTTTTTTTTTTTTTTTTTTTTGGGGGGGGGGGGGGGGGGTTGCAATTACGAAAGTCAAATGATCAATACCCGGAGAAAAACTTTCATTGAACACATTATCAATACGCTTTGAAGATAAAACACACACATTCTGTGCAATAAAATAGGCGAATCATTTTAACAGAGAACGAAAATACAGTGTTTGCTCCAGTTTGTACAGTTTCCCCGCTGGCTTCCATGTAAACAGATTAACCTGCAGGCAATGGTGTCTCCGCTAAGTTCTGTGTAAACAGATTAACAAGCTGGGCACTGGTGTCTCCGCTAAGTTCTGTGTAAACAGATTAATCAGCAGGGCAGTGGTGTCTCCGCTAGGTTCTGTGTAAACAGATTAATCAGCAGGGCAGTGGTGTCTCCGCTAGGTTCTATGTAAACAGATTAACAAACAGGGCAGTGGTGTCTCCGCTAAGTTCTGTGTAAACAGATTAACAAGCAGGGCAGTGGTGTCTCCGCTAGGTTCTGTGTAAACAGATTAATCAGCAGGGCAGTGGTGTCTCCGCCAGACTCGGGTAAACAGATTAACCAGCAGAGCAGTGGGATCTCCGCCCGCCTTTGTGTGAAAAGATAACCACAGAAAGTGGGATCTCCATTAACTTCTGTGTAAACAGATTAACCAGCAGAGAAGTGGGATCTCAGAAAGACTCTATGTAAACATATTAACCGGCAGCGCAGTGGGATCTCCGCTAACTTCTGTGTAAACAGATAACCAACAGAGCAGCGCGATCTCCGCTAACTTCTGTGTAAACAGATAACCAGTAGAGCAGTGGGATCTCCGCTAACTTCTGTGTAAACAGATAACCAGCAGAGCAGTGGGATCTCCGCTAACTTCTGTGTAAACAGATAAACAGCAGAGAAGTGGGATCTCCACTAACTTCTGTGTAAACAGATAACAAGCAGAGCAGCGCGATCTTCGCTAACTTCTGTGTAAACAGATAACCAGCTGAGCAGCGCGATCTCCGCTAACTTCTGTGTAAACAGATAACCAGCAGAGCAGTGGGATATCCACTAACTTCAGTGTAAACAGATAACCAGCAGAGCAGCGCGATCTCCGCTAACTTCTGTGTAAATAGATAACCAACACGGCAGTGCGGGCACATCCTTCGATCATGCTAAAAGAATACACCCACTGAATGATGAAAAATAAAAATTATGCGTAGTGCTCTACCGTTTAAAAATTACTATTATTCTACTCTGTATTTTAAAAAAAATATATCTCTCAGAACTTTCTAACACCTGGGTCTCTTGACGTTGCACTTTTTGTACTTACTCATTCTTTTAAAACATTCACCAAACAATTATGGTTCTTTTCTGTCTCAGAAGATAGGTGAGCGGGTGTGTGCGTGAATGGATAGAAGCTGTCCAACATTCTTTCGTTTAACGCGGTGTCTTAAGGTTCCTCCCGCTTGATTTTTTTTCTCAAAAGTTTATTCCCCCCCCCCCCCTTTCTGACTTCCTGACCTGTCGGAACTATACACAGATAAGTGACAGAACGTGAGTATCACTCATTAATACATAAAATCAAGCGGGCCTAACCTGGTTTATGAGAATCAGAAAGAAAACAGGAGGGAAATACGAAGTATTATTTGTAATTCAGCACACGAGTATAAGGGGCCCCCATACCCGTGCAAACAATTCAGTTGTAAAATAAGACCTTTTTTATATTTTAAAAAAAATCCATTTTAAGCACACTTTGCTGAGGATTACAGTTTATACTGAAATACTGTACCAAATTCCCCCACAACAGAGAAACATATTTCAACTGTATTGTTACATACTCGCTGTGGGGAACAGAAAAGAAAAAGTTGAAAATCGCTGAAGCATTAAAAACTCGATCACTGGCATTGCCCAAGTATTCATACAGAGTTACGAGATTAAAATATTTGTATCAAACGCTACTGCTAACGTATTCATTCAGCGCTGAACGTCCTGTAAACAGGGATGGGAAACTACAAAAAAGCACACTTTGATTGGTGACACGCACCGCTGAGATGCGCTTTCATGAGTAACGTGGATATAACGACCACCGACAGAGCTTGCGCACGTTAGACTGTGCCTGCACGCTTCTCTTGGCAGTGTTGGCTTATGTGTATGTCTGCTACAACTTTACTTTTCTATGATATCCTTGCATAAATCTTATCACGCCGCCTGGCGTTATTTCCTCCTGTATTTGTAATTTGTACTAGTTCTTCTATCTCCTCGGAACTGTGGGCTGGTTCTTTGCAGACGATGCGATGCAGATGTCGAGGCACAATGTTGGGAACAGGTTACAGTGACTTTTTTCTGTCTCTTAGTGGAGTTAAAAAGCAGGGATCTGCATTACTTCTTTAACAGACGGGGACTAGCGTTTGCTATTTAAGCCATAGTAAAACTGTCATAAGACTGTTTCCAAGTAAAACATGCCAATATCTTGACTGTTTATGAAAAAATAGTTCCGAATATGCACTACAGATGTCGTCTGATAGGATTAGAGGCACTTTATACTTATATGTGGTCTACTGATGTTGCCTGATAGGATTAGAGATACTTTATACTTATATGTGGCCTACTTTATACTTATATGTGGTCTATGGATGTTGCCTGATAGGATTAAAGGCACTTTATACCTACATGTGGTCTTTGAGAAATACTTTGTGTGGTCTTTGGGAAATATTTTATACCTTTATGTGGTCTTTGGATGTTGTCTGATAGGATTAGAGCACTTTATACCTAGGTGTGGTCTTCAGATGTTGTCTGATAGGATTAGATATACTTTATACTTATGGCATCCTGCTTGTGAATCATAAATGCATAGCGGAAATCATAAGAAAGTGAAACACCTTGGTACACCAGAAAACAAAAACAACAAAAGAAAAGTGAACTATAAATTAGGAATTCTAGATTCTTACATAGCGATATGACGCTTACTGGTCCACTTATGAGGGGGTAGAGAGTGAGATGACGCTTACTGGTCTACTTATGAGGAGGTAGAGAGTGAGATGACGCTTACTGGTCCACTTATGAGGGGGGTAGAGAGTGAGATGACGCTTACTGGTCCACTTATGAAGGGGTAGAGAGTGAGATGACGCTTACTGGTCCACTTATGAAGGAGTAGAGAGTGAGATGACGCTTACTGGTCCACTTATGAGGAGGTAGAGAGTGAGATGACGCTTACTGGTCCACTTATGAAGGGGTAGAGAGTGAGATGACGCTTACTGGTCCACTTATGAAGGGGTAGAGAGTGAGATGACGCTCACTGGTCCACTTATGAAGGGGTGGAGAGTGAGATGACGCTTACTGGTCCACTTATGAGGATGGTAGAGAGTGAGATGACGCTTACTGGTCCACTTATGAAGGGGTAGAGAGTGAGATGACGCTCACTGGTCCACTTATGAAGGGGTGGAGAGTGAGATGACGCTTACTGGTCCACTTATGAGGAGGGTAGAGAGTGAGATGACGCTTACTGGTCCACTTATGAGGGGGGTAGAGAGTGAGATGACGCTTACTGGTCCACTTATGAAGGAGTAGAGAGTGAGATGACGCTTACTGGTCCACTTATGAGAAGGTAGAGAGTGAGATGACGCTTACTGGTCCACTTATGAGGAGGCAGAGAGTGAGATGACGCTTACTGGTCCACTTATGAGAAGGTAGAGAGTGAGATGACGCTTACTGGTCCACTTATGAGGAGGACAGAGAGTGAGATGACGCTTACTGGTCCACTTATGAGGGGGGTAGAGAGTGAGATGACGCTCACTGGTCCACTTATGAAGGGGTAGAGAGTGAGATGACGCTTACTGGTCCACTTATGAGGAGGATAGAGAGTGAGATGACGCTTACTGGTCCACTTATGAGGGGGGTAGAGAGTGAGATGACGCTTACTGGTCCATTTTCGGGGAAGCGAGGTGACACTTACTAGCCCATTTACGGTGACCTGGATAGGGGAGATAACCTTTACCAGTGTCAGAGCGCTAGATAAACCGATCACGACTCTGAATTATCCGCCTTGGAATGTACATACCGAGAGTGGAATAGTGAGGGACAAATACACGGGGATGACGTAGAAAGACAGGCTGCGCATCAGAGAGAGAGAGAGAGAGAGAGAGAATGTGAGAGCTGATAATTATAAACAGACATATGGCACTTGTGGATTTGATGTAATGAAGAATAAGTTTCGCTGACGTTTTAGAGAAAAAAAAAAGTAGATGCGACGGTAAACTAGCAACTTCGTGCCTGTAGTTTTTTGGTTGAACCTTTCATGTCCTGTGTGTCTTATTTTAATTATTCCAGTTACGTATGATTACATTAAAAAATAATTAATTCCATGCCTTACCTATTCATTTCTTAAATTATACAAAACAGAATTTACAAAGTAAAAGACAATTTTAAAATTACGCGCTAACCACAACGGATTGAAGCTGTTCCAATACAACATGTTCGCAACGTGGCTGACAATAGTTTGAAAAAACGCACAGCTTTGCGCTATATCCTTAATCTGGTTGAAGCTAAGGTCAAATAAAAATAGGCTCCGCTGCGGGATTGAACAACTGTTCAACAATGCGCCCCAGTGAGATTTCTTTGCATAGAGGGAATGAAATCCGCCGAAACTCGCTGCCCGGTAGTGGCTTAGTACAGAATGACTCCACGAAATATTTTTGAAGCGGGGAGAACAAGTTAAACCAACGAAGCTCGATCTGGTCAGTCGACAACATCGCGCACACAAGCCAACACCAACTGGCCGTATTGCTTTATCAGAGAAGACCGAAGGATTCCGTTTCCTGCTGTTGCTGCACGTGTGGATATCATCTATGGATCCGCACATGTCATAGTACATGAGGGCTTGATGTACTGTAAAGTTTGCACAAGACGGATACCTAAAACTGCTTTCTGATCTGCACAAGCAACTGCGCGTGGGAGGTTTGCGACCCAATTCCTACAACGTTATGGCGAAGATCCGAGTATTCTGGAGTGTACTGTAATCGGTGACGACAGATGAGTCCATTACTATGAACCGAAAAGCAAGAGACAAAGCATGCAGTGAAAACACCAGTCTGCTCTAGTAAGAAGAAATACAATCAACAGCTCTCCGGCCGAAAAAAATAATCATGCTGAACTTTCCTTTTTTCGGACACAACGGTCCCATTCTGGTGCTCTTTCAGGAAAACAGAAACAGTTTCGCAGCAAAAGAGAATGCTGTCAAAGACAGTCCTGCTGCACCATGACGATGCACACCTCAATGCGGAGGCCGCAACGTTCAGGCAGTGCGGCGGCCGCAACGTTCAGGCAGTGCGGCGGCCGTAGTCTTCAGGCGTTGCAACAGCCGCGTCCTTTTCTTTACTCTTACAGCAATGATCTGGTGCCACGTGATTATCACGTCTTCGGGTCTACTAAATGAGGCTTTACGTGGCCGGAAGTTCACGTCTAATAGCGAGGTTATGGAAGCTGTGCAGACCTGGATGTTATGGTTAAAAAAAAAAAACTTTTAACGAGAATGAACGACATTTGTCGTGTAAAGACTTGCATTTCCTCTTTTCTGCTAATGAAATGATTGATACGAGGGGTGACTGATAAGTTCTCGATATAAGGTACAACGGATTATTTGTGAACAACTTTTTGGGGTTATTTATCAACACAGTTCCCTTGCAGTTCCCTTAGTCCAGCGATCCTGGAGCATACGGATCCCTTCTTTGTAAAAGTCAGCATCTTGTGCCAGTAGAAAGTGGTCTACAGCATGAATGACGTCATCATCTGAAGCAAATTTGCGGCCACTGAGCTCCTTTTTTAGTTTGGTAAACAGGTAATAGTCCGAAGGGGCCAAATCTGGGGAATAAGGAGGATGTTCAAGAAATCAGAAGCCGCATTCATGAATGGCAGCCATTGCCACCGCCGACTTGTGAACTGAAGCATTGTCTTGCTGAAAGATGACCCCTCTCGTCATTTTCCCTCGACGCTTTTCCTTCAATTTGACCCGCAGTTGCTTCACAAGATTAGCATAATAGGCCCCAGTGACCGTTCTGCCCTTTTGAAGATAGTCTACCATTAGCACAGCTTCTGAATCCCAAAAGATGGAAGCCATCACTTTGCCTGCAGACAGAACTACCCTTGCTTTCTTCGGAGGTGAGGATCAATGACTGTTCTTTGGTTTCTGGCTGAAAATGATCAACCCAAGTCTCATCCATAGTCAGACATTGCTGAAGAAACGTTTCAGGATCTGCAGAAAAATGGCCAAGATTATCTCTTGACATGTTGAGACGCTGTCGTTTGTGATGAGCTCTAAGAAGTTTCGGGACCCATCGAGCAGAGACCTTTGTCATTTGAAGATCCTTGTGAATAATGGTATGAACACGTTCCTGGGATATGCTCAACTCAGTAGCAATGCACTGCTCAGTTATTCGTCGATCCTCCATTATCATGTCATGGATTCTGCCGGTGATTACCGTTCTTGGTCTTCTTGGACGGGGATCATCTTCTAGACTCTCCCTTCCATGTTTGAAATGAGCTGCCTATTTTTTCACTGTGTTGTAAGAAGGGGCACTCTCCCCTAGAGTCTCCACCATATCCTCATGGATCTCCTTCGATGATAAGCCTTTGATGCAGATGTAGCGAATGACTGCTAGATGAGAAATTTTACCCATTCTCAATTTCTGCCACATTTTACCACTTCAGTAGCCTGTAAAAAAATTGGTTGCAGTTAATTTCTTGAAACTTGGTCACCTGGTCACCAAATGCACCTAATATCAACGGTGTTTCAGGTATCTGTACCTTATGCCGAGAACATATCTCTCGTACAAGGATACGCTGATTCTTTCTTCTTGGAGCGAGTCAGTCTAACAGGCAGGCAGCCATACAATTAGTCAGTTACATAATCAGTCAGTTTCAGAAATCACTCATATAATTAGTTACACAATCACACAGTCAGACACCCAGTCTTAGAAATCATTCAGCCACACAATTAATCAATCATTCAAACAGATAACGGTTTATTGCCGTACAAGTTCAGATCTCCTCCTACATGTATTTCTCAGTGTACTGCATCTAATGACATCAGTTCTATGATGGTGTAATGCACCTAATTACAGCAGTTCTATAGTGGTGTACATTATCTAATTACAGTAGTTCTCTATACTGGTGTACTGTATCAGCAGTTTTATACTGATGTACTACATCTAATGACAGCAGTTCTATACTGTTGTACTACACCTAATTACAGCAGTTCTATTCTGGTGTACTGCACCTAATTACAGCAGTTCTATTCTGGTGAACTGCACCTAATTACAGTAGTTCTATGCTGGTGTTTCATTCATTCATTTGCATGTCCCTTGCGGAACTTTGCCTCCCAAACAGCACTCCTGTAGGCCTCTCGGTTGTGAGCAAGATGGCCTGCTGCTGATGCATCCATCTGCAGATCATCAACGATGTCTTGCAATCATCTTCGGCTTGGTCTTCCTCTCTTTCTTTTTCCCATTATGTACCCTTCCAAGATGGTTTTCTCTAGATTATCATGACGTTTAATGTGTCCAAAATAGTTAAGTTTTCTCTCTTTAATCCTCTTTACTAACCAGCCTTCTTCAATATTAAGTTCTTGTAGTATGGATATATTTGGTTTTTGTGTGTGTGTGTCCACGATATTTGAAGGACTCTTCTGTAGCATTTACATTCAAAGGCATTTATGTGTTTCTCAGCTGTTTTGTTAAGTGTCTATGTCTCACAGGCATGTGTTGCGATAGGAAAGATGCATGCCCTTAAAAATCTTATTTTTGTAGTTCTGTCTGTTCTTCTCAACAGATTCTTTATTTGTTTTACTTTCTGAAGAGCAACAGATGTCCTCCTTCTAATTTCCCTCATTGTATCTCCATTATTAGTTAGCAGAGATCCAAGATAAAACTCTCCACTTCTTCCAGTTTTTCCTCATTTATACATATATCAGCTGCCTTGTTTGTTTTGTCAGTTGTCATCAATTTAGTTTTCTTCGCATTAAAATAGAGGTTTTGCTCTTCACTATTCTTACGGACTGACATAATTAGTTTTTCCATTCCTTTTTGTGCTGGTATACAGCATCTAATTACAGTAGTTCTATGCTGGTGTACTGCATCTAATTACAGTAGTTCTATAATGGTGTACACCATCTAATTACAGTGGTTCTATGCTGGTGAAATAATGAAAAAATGCTGCACAGGTAACACAGGTATTGACTGGGTACATGGGACCCAACTAGAAGATCTTGATTTTGCTGATGACATAACTCTTATCAGTAATAATGTGAATTCCATGCAAGAAAAAACAGATAGCCTATCTTCACTGGCTAGCAAAATAGGACTTGAAATTAACAAGGACAAAACAAAAATAATGAAAATTCCCATCAATCAAAATGGAAAAATACACATAGAAGGGACAGATATTGAAGAAGTCAATCAATTTGCATACCTTGGCAGCTACATAGACCAGGATGGTGACACTAGAAAGGAAGTTAGGATCAGAATTGCAAAAGCAGCATCAATCTTCAAGAATGTTGAGAACATATGGAATTCAAAAGTTATAAGCACAAAAACCAAGTTAAGACTATTCAATTCAAATGTAATATCCACCCTCATTTATGCATGCGAAAGCTGGAAAACAACTAAAGAAACAGACAAGAAATTAGACTCTTTTGAAAACAAATGCCTAAGGAAAATACTCGGCATCAAGTGGAATGAATTCAAGAACAATGCAGAGATAAGACAGATGACTGAACAACAACCAGTCTCACGGGTGATCAGGAAAAGGAGATGGACATATGTTGGCCACTTGATGAGAAGAAATGAGCAGAGAATCCCAAAACAAGCTATCAAGTGGAACACAACAGGCCGAAGAAAAAGAGGCAGACCGCGTGAAACTCTGAAGAGAACATTATTAAGAGAGGCCAAGTTAACAGGCATAAAATCCTTTGATGAGGTTGAAAGACTCGCCGAAGACAGGAAAAATTGGCGAACTACTTTGCGAGCCCTATGTGACGTCTAACGGCACGGGAAGGATATAAGATAAGATATGCTGGTGTACTGCGTCTAATTACTGATGTACATCATCTAATTACAGTAGTTCCATGCTGGTGTACTGCACTTAATTACTGATGTACATCATCTAATTACAGTAGTTCCATGCTGGTGTACTGCACCTAATGACAGCAGTTCTATGCTGTTGTACGGCATGTAATTACAGTAGTTCTTTGGTGGTATACAGCACCTAATGACAGTAGTTCTATGCTGGTGTACTGCACCTAATGAAAGTAGTTCTATGCCGGTGTACTGCACCTAATGACAGCAGTTCTATGCTGGTGTACTGCACCTAATGACAGCAGTTCTATGCTGGTGTAATGCACCTAATGAGAACAGTAATATGCTGGTGTAATGCACCTAATGAGAACAGTAATATGCTGGTGTAATGCACCTAATGAGAACAGTACTATGCTGGTGTAATGCACCTAATGAGAACAGCACTATGGTGATAAACAATTCTTCTTGTGCCTTTAACACGATGCTTTCACCAGACACTGCCGCGCCAGACATCTCCCAGGTCTCAAATCCTAAGCATGATCTCGAGTCACTGTGCGACAATGGATCACAGAAACTTCGGCTAATACCAGACGTAGGCGGCAGGTCGTGATATGTCATTCTAGTTCTGTTAATTATACCAGGAGAGACCCTGTCTGAAAACCTGCAGATAACTATTCACATACAGCACTGCTTCTCAATCACCAGCACTACGACAACAGTAATATTATCAGTTGAAGAAAATCTGTCATATTATCAGCTGAGTAAGTCTGGAGAGAATCCGTAACAACTATCCGCTGAAGAAATCTGGGAGAGAATCCGTCGCATTATCCGCTGAAGAAATCTGGACAGAATCCGTATCAAAGGATGAGGAAGGAGATAAGGAACCATCTGCTTCTACGAAATCTTTTGCTGAAGCTATTTCTTCTCCGGATAATAAAGTAGACAGAGGTGTATGGTGTAGTTTTACAAAGTGGCAGAGGGAGTGAGTTTCATTCCTTCTCCGGATACTGTGAAGAGAGACATGATGACAATCACCGCTGATGACGCAAACGTAGACATACTTGGTCGGCTAAAGAGGGAAGTATTTTTTATGAAATACAGACACACAACACTGTAAGAGTATTTCAACAAATAACTAGTCAGAAAGACTGAAGAACCCGTTGTTGTAAAGCACATTTTTAACGATTTCACATTCAAACATTTCAAATATCAACTTGCACTGCCCTTTTCATGAAGAATTTCCTATTCAATCTCGGTGTTGCTGATTGTCTGCTGACATCATAGATTGTGTTTCTGAGGGGTGGAGTGTTATTTGCATTAAACGTCTATTCTAAGTTTGCCTCAATTTTAGGTTCACATCTGCTGGTCTCTGGGCGAATGTTAAACACAGGCTGCATTGTATACGTAACGATCATGTTAACATTTTCTCCTTAAAGCATAAAAGAAAGTACTTGATCATGCAAGAACGCCGAGGCTATTGTCAACAAGCCGAGGGAAAACAATCGTACCAAGCAAGAATATAACATAGCATTGTTGCCATTCACTGTAACCTGGGACACAAACACCTGTCCTGGTACTGTTTCTAACAAGCAAACACATTTCAGCTCCAGAGAAACTGATCACTGTACAGGACATAGTCGACGGTTTTCAAAATATGGGCTCTTCCGCTGTCAATCTTCATCAAGTGATACGTAAAGTTGTGGTATATTACTTGGCACGGACATAAATATGCGATACTTGACCAAGTAATGAAGAATTTGAAGTGTAGACAGAAAAGGACCAATTCGACGAGGCAACTAAACAAACAATCTGAAATGCAGACAGACAAAGACCAATTCGACGAGACAACTAACCAAAGAATCTGAAATGTAGACAGAAAAAGACCAATTCGACGAGGCAACTGATCAAAGAATCTGAAATGTAGACAGAAAAAGACCAATTCGACGAGGCAACTAACCAAAGAATTTGAAATGTAGACAGAAAAAGACCAATTCGACGAGGCAACTGATCAAAGAATCTGAAATGTAGACAGAAAAAGACCAATTCGACGAGGCAACTAACCAAAGAATCTGAAATGCAGACAGAAAAAGACCAATTCGACGACGCAACTAATCAAAGAATCTGAAATCTACGAACACGAAACACGTGTTTTGCCCACACACTGTACTGTGGTAGTATGTGTGTGTGGCTAACTGTCCTGAACTAGTGAATTCTTCATGCAGTTTTACAAACTTCACTATTTACAGAGCAGATGTACTTAACCCAGGTGACACAACAGACGTCACATTGTTATACACCGCGTGATACACGAAAACCCAGGACGACAATCACTACACATCCGTACACAAACATGACCAGTTACATGCAATCAACTCACTCAACACCACAGCTGATGCTCAACAACAATACATGACACAATAATACTGGTTTGTAACGAAGACCACAAAAAAAATCACTGTTGCTATGTTTTACGCGGCGTCTATCGTTAGTATACGCAGAAGTTTAAAATTATGAACCCTAGACTACAGAACACAAACTTATAAACGTAATTATAATGGCCCCAAGGTAGGTTCAGAGTTAACATGACAGAGGACAAGGAGAAAAGTTTAGCAATGAAGTCTAAAACTGTGCGGTTTTCTGATCACTTGTGACCTTATAGACAAGCGTGATACGACATTGGTTTTTAATATATAAGATCTATAAGATACTAAATGAAGATACAAAAGAATGTATCTCTTTTACTGTGTAACTTTAATATTTCCGATCAACAATATTTTCTGCACAGGGACCATTGTATCCGCCCTCTCTCTCTCTCTCTCTCTCTCTCTCTCTCTCCTTTGCGAAGATTTTTTATCTATAGATTTTTTTTCCCTGAGATATTATATGCACTGTCTTTTTTTTAACTCTTGCAGGATCTGTATGTCTAAAGATACAGCCATGCTTTCAGCCTTCATGTGGCTATTATAAACACAAAGTATTAAGGCATTTATGTCTAAATAAAACTGAGTCTGCTTTTTTTTTCTCACCAGTAATCTTATTTTTCAGCTTTACTACACAAGCTTAATGCATAAATTATGAATTACAGAATAAGCCTATGTATCATGTGTAGAAGAAATGTGTTGAGACCAAGCGTCATTAAATTGCACAGGAAAATATGCCTTCTGTGGCACCGGCCTACGTCTGTATCACTGAAAATATGACATGGATCCTACCATACAATTTACATATCTGATTACTGACTCTTCAGTTGGTGGAAAGATAATGAAAAATACAGGTAACCGAAAAAAGCATGGAGAATAATACCACTGAAAGCATGAAATTCTTGATAGTTTAAAGAAGATTCACTGAAGCTAGGTTGGTGTATACATGTCATCAGAAATGTTGGTCCGCTGCCAAAAGGGCCACTTAAATGAGTCAGCTGGGACTGCCGCACGGCTCTGAGAGACGTGCCTTAACTACGCTAAGGCGATCAACGCTAAGCGAGGGCATTAATGTAAGCAATCCAGTGGAATGATAGGTGTGAGAAAGAGAATGTGCGACACACACAGAGTGTGTGACAGAGAGAAAGAGTGTGTGTGTGCGTGTGTGTGTGATAGAGAGACAGTGTGTGTGTGTGAGACAGAGAGAGAGAGGGTGTGTGTGGAGGTAAGGACAATCGATTGTATATGTAACGTGTTAACACGTCAGAGAAATCTAATACAGAAACACGATGCTACAGATCCAGACCCCCCCCCCATTCCGACAAAAGTAAATCCTTCATTTGCAACACTGCATGGCATAAACAGTACTTAGAAAAATAATTCAACACTAAACTCTAATTATGTATCAAATCAAAATCAAGACCATCTCTCCCAAGCCAAAACAGTTTAAATTGCTTTTAGTTCATTATCCAGTTCTACAAACTATCAACAAATACACACAGACACACTAACGTACAAAATCTCTCTCTCTCTCTCTCTCTCTCTCTCTCTCTCTCTGTGTAGATATGTATGTATGTTAGAGCATCACGCTGGAACGCCTGGAGCAATTTCAACCAAACCTGGCACACATATGACTTACAATCTGGATAGCGCACCATGGGGGTTAGATCATCCCTAGGATACCCCTATGACCCCGAATGGTCGGGGTGACATGTAATAATAATCGAAAATGAACGATGTTCATGTCGAATCCATAGTTTTCGGGGTTGCTGAGATGAATAGTAACACTCCCGATACCGTTTAAGTCCAAATTCAGCCCCGCACAGCATTGGGGGGGGGGGGGGCTAGGAGTTGGGGTGGGATGGAGGTGACATTTACAAATAATAAAAAACAACCGACATTTGTGTCGAATCCATAGTTTTAAGGGTCGCCGAGATGAACAGTGACACTCCCGAGGCCGTACAAGTCCAAGCTCAGCCCTAATCGACATGTGGTCCTAGGGGTGGGTGTGGGATGGGGTGACATGTACAAATAATCGAAAACGACCGATATTATTGTCGAATCCATAGGTTTAAGGGTCACTGAGATGAATAGTTGGGGGTGGGGGGTGGGGTGGGTGAGAAGTGGTGAAAAATAAAATGTCCACATTGACCGAGATTAGTGTTGAACCCATAGTGTTCGGGCTCGCTAAGCTGTCTGGTGACAGTCCTGATGACATTTAAGCCCGCGTTTAGTCGAATAGAAGGAATAGAACTCTGTGGAACCGTCTAGACTCTGTAGAACATTTTAGAAGGTTGTGGAAATGAATAGACCTCTGTAGATCCTTCTAGAAGTCTGTGGAAATGAATAGAACGTTGTAGAACCGTCTAGACGCTCGTGGAAATGAACAGAGCTTTGTTGACTGGGCGGGCAACGCCGGGTAATCAGCTTTTATATATATATATATATATATATATATATATATATATATATATATATATATATATATATGCGCATCACACTGGAACGCCTGGAGCAATTTCAACCAAATCTGGCACATGACTTACAGTCGGGATAGTGCACCGTGTGGGTTAGATCATCCCTAGGGCCCCTTGGGGGGTCTGGGTTGTAGGGGTCGATCGATACAAACAATACCCCACTGAACGACGAGAAGTAACTCCCGTGATATCTTCAGGTTGTCGGCCGCGGCGAACAAAGATCAGCCCACACAAATCGATGACGTTATATCTGCTGACTTAACGAACGTTTTAACGAAACACATGATCCACGGAGTAGATTTCTCATTCATGACAGACACCCTACTGTTCTTCACATCAGCGTCCATTTAGAAAATGGTCAGAGTGTTTATTTCATACCAAAGAGCGCCCACACAGTGGTTGACCAGCTACAAACTGCATGAGGGGGTGGGTGCTAGGGATGGGGGTGGGATCTTCTAGAAGGTTGTAGATATGACTGCGGTCTTGGACTCATGATGTTCGAGAAACTTCCAGCACCCACCCGAATCTTAGATGGTCGTATATAAGGTAAGCTAATTCGGCAAGTCTCCCAGTTTATCATCTGTCAGGGAATGTGACAGTGCCATGTCGCTCTTTTAGTTGATAGTCTCTTTTTTTGTTTTAATAATATTTGTAAAAATTAATGTTAACTTTGTTTTCTCCTTAAGTTCATATTAGCTTTTTATTGTATTCTATAGTAGATTTCGTTGCTGTGACAGTGTGCTGTTTTTTAAATTTTTTTTTTCAAATTAGCGTTTCAAATTAGGGGGAGAGAGGGAGGGAGGGGTATAGAGAGGGAGAAGGAGAGAGAGAGGGGTAGGGAGAGAAATAGAGACGGGGAGAGAGAGGGACGGAGAGAGGGAGGGGGAGAGAGGTATAGAGAGAGGGTGAGAGAAGGAGAGAGATAGTGACAGATAGGGAGAGAGAGAGGGACAGAGAGGGAGAGAGAGATTTGAGATCGCAGTGTTGCTCCCAAGACAACTTTATGTTGCTTGCTCAAGGAAGAGAGGATAGAGAGAGAGAGATGAAAAGAGGCAGAGATAAAGAGGGAGGGAGAGATAGAGAGGGAGAAAGACAGGGACTGTGAGAGAAGAGAGAGACAGATTTGAAATCACCATGTTTCTCCCACGGACAACTTTATGTTGCTTGCTCCAGGGAAAGAGAGGGATAAAGATAGGGAGAAAGAGGTAGGGAGAGACAGACGAGGAGAGACGGGTAGAGAGAGAGAGAGGGAGAAAGAGTTAGGGAGAGACAGAGACGAGAGGAGACGGGGAGGGAGAGAGGGTGAGAGAGGAAAAGTGAGGTAGAGAAAGATCAACAGGGAGACAGAGGAGGAGAGAGACAGATTTGAGATCGCCATGTTTCTCCCGCGGGCAACTTTATGTTGCTTGCTACAGAGAGGAAGAGTGAAAGAGAGGGACAGAAAGTGAGGGAGACAGGGACAGAGAGAGGAGGGAGACAGATTTGAGATCGCCATGTTTCTCCCCTGGACAACTTTATGTTGCTTGCTCGAAAGGGAGAGATGGACAGAGGGAGAGACAGGGACAGAGGGAGAGAGAGAGATAGAGACAGAGAGAGATGGAGAGAGACAGATCTGAGATCGCCATGTTTCTCCCCCAGACAACTTTATGTTGCTTGCCCAAGAGAGAGAGAGAGAGAGAGAGGGAGAGAGAGACAGAAGAAGAGAGAGATTTGAGATCGCCATGTTTCTCCCACGGAAACACTATGTTTCTTGCTCAAAGGTGGGTTCACTCAAGAATTTATTTCTTCTTGCTTCTGGAGGTGAAACTAAAAATGTTTTTTTTTATAATCAAAAGTCTTGACTCTTTAGAACAGTCTAGAAGGTTGTAGAAATGACCTGAATATTGTACAACCTTCTAGAATAATGTGGAACTGAATAGACCTCTGTAGAACATTTAGAAAGCTGTGGAAATAAACAGAACTTTGTTGACTGGAATAAATAAATACCCGGACAACGTCGGGTACTCAGCCAGTTACTTAATAACAAGATGGTCAAACTGGAGGAGTCCACATCATTTCCTTCTTACACTGGTAACTTTCTGGAATATAGAACAAGCTAACGTCAACAACATTTCTTCCAGTTTTGGCCAAGTAACTCACAAACTCTGAAGACTGAAAGATTTATTACCTCTTGATGAAGTAACTGAAACTCAAATGTTATGAAGTAACTGAAACTCAAATGTTATCAATGTCATCAAATGTTATATATACTCCACGCTACTCTATGGTGTAGAAGCTGTGTCAACAAATGTTATATATACTCCACGCTACTCTATGGTGTATAAGCTGTGTCATCAAATGTTATATATACTCCACGCTACTCTATGGTGTATAAGCTGTGTCATCAAATGTTATATATACTCCACGCTACTCTATGGTGTATAAGCTGTGTCATCAAATGTTATATATACTCCACGCTACTCTATGGTGTAGAAGCTGTGTCATCAAATGTTATATATACTCCACGCTACTCTATGGTGTAGAAGCTGTGTCATCAAATGTTATATATACTCCACGCTACTCTATGGTGTAGAAGCTGTGTCATCAAATGTTATATATACTCCACGCTACTCTATGGTGTAGAAGCTGTGTCAACAAATGTTATATATACTCCACGCTACTCTATGGTGTAGAAGCTGTGTCAACAAATGTTATATATACTCCACGCTACTCTATGGTGTAGAAGCTGAATCATCAAATATACAAGATGTGTCCGGTAAGTAATGAGACATTTTATTCACTCAATCAGCAGGAATGGGACGGATTCTTCGGGCCTGAAGGTTAGCGGAGGATGTTAAGCAAAGGATCGATATCTCGTCATTTGGCTCTGAGCTTTTAAAGAGTGCGGATCGCTTGCGAAGTAGACAGTTGTTTAAGCGTTGCGTAACGATCGAAATGCAGAGGAGTGTAGAGCACATTAACGCCCTCGCTAAGCGTTGATACGCGATAAAGTTTTGTGTTAAACTTGACAAATCCGCCAATGAGGCGCTTGCTGTGATACAGAAAGCCTAAGGGAAAGATCCTTTATCGAAGGCACAAGTGTTTCGGTGGCACAAGACGTTCAACGAAGGAAGAGAGGGCGTCGAGGATGAACAACGCACAGGGCGCTCATTAACGTCTCACACTTCCGACAATGCTGATAAGGTGAAAGCGGTTTTGGACTCTGACCAACATCTGAGTCTTAAATTGATAGCAGATCAAGTGGGACTTCAAAAATTCATTGTGCATGAAATCGTCAGGAAAGAATTGCACATGCGGAAAATTTGTATCAAATTGGCTTCTAAGACTTTGAGTTACGAGCAGAAGAAAAACCGTGTGTCGTTTTCTCGTGAGATTTTGGACCATGTGATGAGTGACCTGATTTTTTGGAGAAAGTGATAACTGGTGATGAAACGTGGGTCTTTGAGTACGATCCAGAGACGAAAAGACAGAGCTCTGAGTGGCACACTACGGAGTCTCCTCGATCAAAGGGTCGAACGTGCAAATCGATCCTCATTGTCTTTTTTTACTCTAAAGGTGTTGTCAATAAGGAGGTCGTACCACCCGGGCAAATGGTCAACGCAGCAATTTACGTGGAATTGCTTAAATGGCTGAAGAGCAGAGTCACGCGCGTCCACCCGGAGATCGCCAACACCTGGGTTTTTCACCATGAGAATGCTCCGAGCCATGCGCCGCTGGTAGTGAGAGAGTTTCTGGCGAAACAAACCGTGGCAACGCTGTGCCAAGCTCCCTACAGCCCGGATTTGGTTCCAGCTGAGTTCTTTTTGTTTCCACGGTTCAAATCAAGCTTGACAGGCCACCATTTTGGAACTGTTAATGATGTTGAAGCTGCAATGACGAGTGCCTTGAAGGAGATCCCTGTTTAAGACTTCCAGGAGAGCTACGACGCGTGGCAGAACCGCTGGCAACGGTGTACTGATGCTCAAGGACGTTATTTCGATGAATTTTAAGTATATGTAAGTATATTTTGAACAAATCGAATTTTATGGAATCAGTCTCATTATTTACCGGACACATCTTGTATACTCCATATTATTCAATGGTGTAGAAGCTGAATTACCAAATGTTATATTTACTCCACATTACTCTATAGTGTAGAAGCTAAGAATCAACAAACGTTACATTTACTCCACATTACTATATGGTGTAGAAGCTGAGAGTCATCAAATGTTATATATACTCCTACATGGTGTAGAAGCTGAGCCATCAAATGTTATTTATATAGTCCACACCACTCTATGGTGTAGAAGCTGAGTCATCAAATGTTATATATACTCCACAATACTCTATGATGTAGAAGCTGAGAGTCATCAAATGTTATACATTCTCTACACTACTCTATGATGTAGAAGCTGAGAGTCATCAAATGTTATATATTCTCCACAATACTCTATGGTGTATAAGCTGAGAGTCATCAAATGTTATATATACTCCACACTACTCTATAATGTAGAAGCCGAGAGTCATCAAATATTATATATACTCCACATTACTCTATGGAGTCGAAGCTGAGAGTCATCAAATGTTATACATATTCCACACTACACTATGGTGTAGAAGCTGAGAGTCATCAAATGTTACATATACTCCACACTACTCTATGATGTATAAGCTGAGAGTCATCAAATGTTATACATACTCAACACTTCCTCCTCCATGAAGCTGAAGAACTTACATTAAATTAGAAAAATATTACAACCAGAAAGAATATTTTGGTCATATCAAGAGCTACAATACAATAATGACAATCATACTATAGAGAAAAAGTTGAAGGGAAAAAAGAGTAAAAACACAGCAATATAGGCAGGTGGACAACGTAAAAAACATAAGACTGGATCGAGATTGGTTGTGTGCACTAAAACAACGAATGCCAGAACAAGGAGGAGAACCACTGCAGTCAACCTTCCAACCCGAGAAAGTACAAGATCATGAGAATAATTAAACACTGTAACAGTGGTTCTCAACTTTTTTCCCCAGAGTCTCGAATCCTGAAACCAATGATAATTCACTTCAACGCCCGCCATCATTTGGTATTTTAAAAAAAAATGTTCCTTGATTTATAGCAATCCTCATAATCCTCATTTTCAAAGTGAATATCAGGGCGAGAATGGATGAATCACAATATAATTAATCCATTCTTCCAGGTAAGCTCTCTCTCTGCATTAAACTCTTGAACACACAGAGATGAATGTGACTGATGTTTAAATATAGCTTATCTAAACGAAAGAAAAAAAAAAGAAAATAAAGGTACTGCCCTCTTCTTGACATTTTTGTACTTCTGTTATTCAATTTTTTTAGAAGCCGAATTACTCCTGATGTTACTTTGCCTGAGTCCTGCAATGCTTCACATATGACGTTATGTTGTATAATGATCATGTTTTAACCACCATCAAAAAAAAGTTTCATCCTGTGACACAATCGAGAACCGTTTCAAGCTGTGACATATCAATAAAAGTTTCATGTTGTGACACCATCAAGAAAAGTTTCATGTTGTGACACCATCAAGAAAAATATTGGCAGTAAATGCACAAGCATGCTTGCACAGGTCGCAGTAGGTATCGTGGGATGTCTCACAGGTACCAAGTGAAGACAGAAAGTGACAAGACTGAGTAAAGTGAGCGTGCGCAGCTAAAGTATAGCTCTCTCCGTGCTTAACCGAAGTGAAGCTCATCTCTGCATTCACATGAATACAGACTCTCTCTCTCCCCCCCCCCCCCCCCCCTTCCAGGAAAAAAGTAGTGGGATCTTATGAAGCCTTTCATAAGTCGAAATTGTGCAAAGCGAAAAATTTATTTTCTTTTTCGGTAGTGAAAATCCTCTTTGGCACTCTTTCGGTTGCTGAAAACAGGCAGCAATATTGGTCTTTCATTAAAGCGAAGTGGCATAAAGCGAACTTTAGAACAGCGGGGCGCTGAAGGAACAGCCACGTTGATGGAAGCAACAAATGTAATGACGTAATAACAGCAAATACAAATCCTGTATGGCAGACAGCAAAATTTCATGACACGCTTCAATGCTGAACTTGTGTGCACGACATGTCACAAAGTAGCTCAACATTCCGCGGAGTTCTCACTTATTACATTTGTACTCATTATGATTTATGTAAAAAACAATAACTTGCAGCGATAAAATCTTCAATTCGAACATTGTGACCGTGAGATACTTGGGCTCCCTATAATTTATACATCACCAATTAATGTAGTTGAACACTTGTCTGCCCTAATATCGTTCTGAAAACATTCAGTATAAATTTAGCAATATATATAACTTTTATTAATAAAGCAATGTTAAAAACAGTAAAACTGCCGACTAAAATATTAAAGAAAAAGCGAAAATTCTGGCGGTCGTCGGTTACTTAACATATATATATATATATATATATAATCAAACAGCGGAATGAGCAGGATGGCAATCAGGCCACCAGAAGGATGATGTTCAATTTACAAGGAAGGTCCCGAAACACCAAAATAACAATCTACAAAACTATATTAAGACCAGCCGTCATGTATGGATTAGAAACGTAGAATACAACAAAGAAAGATGAACAACAATTGCAGATCTTTGAGAACAAGATCCTAAGAAGAATCTTTGGGCCCACAAAGTAAACTAACGGTGGAGAATGGAGAGCTAGAAAGAACACTGAACTGAACAGCTTATTTAAATCCCAACGAATTATAAATCTCTTGAAACTGAACAGACTACGCTGGCTGGGGCATGTAGGAAGAATGGAAGAGAACAGACAAACGAAAATTATGTATGCACAAGAGATGAGGGAAACAAGACCAATGGGCAGATAAAGATAGAGATGGAAATACAACATAGAAGAGTAAATACAAGAAATTCGTGCCACCAACTGGAGAGAGAAGATTAGGGATAGAGAGGAATGGAGGCGAACTTTATCTGCAGCAATGAGCCTTAATGGCTCGGAAAGCTGAAGAAGAAGAAGAAGAAGAAGAAGAAGAAGAAAAGTTGGTTAGAAGTCTTGATTAATTTAATTTATAAAGTAGAAGTATACATACCTGGACTACACTTTAAGGCGACGGATGTGTTGGAAAGAAAGCTAATTATGAATTGATCAGCCCCTGTATATATAACAGTCAGCAACAGTTCCTCTTCCTCAACCTTGTGTGCAAGGACTAGAACAGCTCTTTTCGAGAGTTTATCCAACACCTAGAATTTCTTCACTGTGTCAAACGTCTAAGCAGTGCTTTAAGATAAAACACTGCAACAGTCTGCGTAACAGACAGCACTTGTTGCTTATCGCTAATCCCAGCAAAGCTACTGGACACTTCCACGCAAGCCAGTCTTCATGTGTTCACTGGCGAGTATATTTTTAGTTCAGCTCACAAACAAAATCTGTCGCCGTAATTTACCTCTATGCTTATGAGTTGCCAGATGTTCTCGAGTCCTAAATCCGGGAGATTTAGGGTAGTGGCTCCCGCCCTCAGGTCGCTACTCAAGTTAAGGTCGATGGCTTGGGGGAAGGGGGGGGGGGGAGACTGATAAATGGCGTGGAGTGTCAGACTGGGTCGCGAGAAGATATAAATGAAAATACTGATAATAACAACATTAATATGATATGTCACAGAAATCCTCCTATTTATGTTTATCACCCGCACAGGATATTCAATGAAATGTTTAAATGTTTTTAAAGAGGCTTTTCTTTAAAAAAAAATGTTTTGAATACTTCATAAAATCTTGAAAAATGTTGGATTATTCTACAAGTGACTGGTGACACAGTTACGCCATGTTAAAAGACAATGAAATTGTGTGTTAATTTTTAAAATTGAACTTTATCCCTTTTTTTCATAGATCATGGGTCACATTTCAATTCCTGATTAAGTGCCATGCTCAAAAATAGACTGAGAAACGCTGACTTCAGGGGACAGGAACGGGGTTTGAGTAGCGCGGAGATCACGAGCGCTGGCGAGGGATGAAACACATCATATTACCAAGATGTTGCACTTTCTCGCATCACCTGGCCACAGATCCGCCAGCATCTGTGCTTAATGATTCTCTGCTTCGCGCAAAATCTCTAATTCCCTCCCCAAACAAAATTCTGATCTCGACTCTGAAAGGTAAATGATTTCTTTCATCCTAGAATAAATTATTCTATAATATCACGCAATAATCACCCCTCAGGGATCCTACGTTCCAGGGTCGGTGGTGGTACTTTTTTTTTTTAACCAGATAATGCTGTAGCACTTTCATGGACCACAAACCGCCAGTACACTGAAATCATATACGCTTGTACACGATGTAGATATTCTCTGTTATTGTTGTCAATCCTGATCCAAAAGATGTAGATACTCTCTGCTATTGTTGTTAATCCTCCTCTATAATATGTATATATTCTCTGCTATTGGTGTCAATCCTCTTCTACAAGATGTATATATTCTCAGTTATTGATGTCAATCCTCCTCCACAAGATGTAGATATTCTGTGTTGGTGTCAATCCTCCTCCATAAGATGCAAATATTCTGTGTTGTTGTCAATCTTCCTCTACAAGATGTAGATATTCTGTTATTGGTGTCAATCTTCCTTTACAAGATGTAGACATTATCTGTTGTTGGTGTCAATCTACCCAAACCCAGCTTGCACAGTACTCGATTAGAGTTGGTAGCACTTCTGAAACCTATAGCTGTTTCTACGGTAACAAAATATCAACTTGAGAAACTTCAAAAAAAGCCCCTTAAAGAATTGATTAAACTGACAAGGACTGAGCTTTTAACTTCTTTTCTCTCTCATGAACTGTAAAAGTCTTCTCTCACAAACTAACGTGGAAACAATCACTGGTAAGAGGTAATATATCTTACTGATAATAAGTACAGTTCACAGGTAACATGTCTTACTGGTAGTAAGTACAGCTCACAGGTAACTTGTCTTACTGGTAGTTAGTACAGCTCACAGATAATAGGTAATCTGTCTTACTGGTAGTAAGTACAGCTCACAGGTAACTTGTCTTACTGGTAGTAAGTACAGCTCACAGATAATAGGTAATCTGTCTTACTGGTAGTAAGTACAGCTCACAGATAATAGGTAATCTGTCTTACTGGTAGTAAGTACAGCTCACAGATAATAGGTAATCTGTCTTACTGGTAGTAAGTACAGCTCACAGATAATAGGTAATCTGTCTTACTGGTAGTAAGTACAGCTCACAGATAATAGGTAATCTGTCTTACTGGTAGTAAGTACAGCTCACAGATAATAGGTAATCTGTCTTACTGGTAGTAAGTACAGTTACTTCTTGAAAACTCGGAGTGCACCCAATAAACTTCTCTGATGATTTTACCCGCATGAGGATAAAATTCCAAAAAGAATCTTCCTTCATGAAGGTAACTTTTCCAGATGACTACATTATCATGAAGATAAATTACCAAGAACTCTGTACTATCATGAAGATAAGTTTCACATACGACTACACTATCATGAAGATATCCCACACAACACTTCAACATCGTGAACATAATTTTCCTAGACGACTATGCCATCATAAATTTAAGTTTCACACAGTCTCTCCAATCATGAAGATTATATTATTCCTAGCAGACTATACCCGTCATAGAGATAAGCTTTCTAACCGAGTATACCCGTCATAGAAATTAGCTTTCTAACCGAGTATACCCGTCATAGAGATAAGCTTTCTAACCGAGTATACCCGTCATAGAGATAAGCTTTCTAACCGAGTATACCCGTCATAGAAATTAGCTTTCTAACCGAGTATACCCGTCATAGAGATTAGCTTTCTAGCAGACTGTACCTGTCATGGAGATAAGCTTTCTAGCAGACTATACTCGTTATAGAGATAAACTTCTAGCGGACTATACCCGTCATAAAGATAAGCTTTCTAGCAGACTATACCTGTCATAGAGATAAGCTTTCTATCAGACTATACCCGTTAGAAAGATGCAGGTGTGATCATTTCAAACCAACTATAATCGCTTCTTTTATATCTTTCTTCCCCCCCCCCCCTCCGGAAATTACGTGGCACATACGGGGACCCGTCGCGGCATTCTGGCTGACAGTCGTTAATAACTGGCGAAACTAAACCTTACCCCTTCAGCCAGTTCGAAGGTTCTCAACATATAACTAGCAGCTCCAAGAAGAGATGAAAAAAAAAGCCCTCGAATATAATTTGTTCCTGGACCACAACTGCAGTCAATCTAGCACTCGTCCCCAGACCACTTCTTCAGTCAATATAGCACGGGTCCCCAGGCAAGCACAAGTTCAGTCAATCTAGCACTGATCCTCAGAAAACTACAACTGTTTCTACGGTAACAAAATATCAACTTGAGAAACTTCAAAAAAAGCCCCTTAAAGAATTGATTAAACTGACAAGGACTGAGCTTTTAACTTCTTTTCTCTCTCATGAACTGTAAAAGTCTTCTCTCACAAACTAACGTGGAAACAATCACTGGTAAGAGGTAATATATCTTACTGATAATAAGTACAGTTCACAGGTAACATGTCTTACTGGTAGTAAGTACAGCTCACAGGTAACTTGTCTTACTGGTAGTAAGTACAGCTCACAGATAATAGGTAATCTGTCTTACTGGTAGTAAGTACAGCTCACAGGTAACTTGTCTTACTGGTAGTAAGTACAGCTCACAGATAATAGGTAATCTGTCTTACTGGTAGTAAGTACAGCTCACAGATAATAGGTAATCTGTCTTACTGGTAGTAAGTACAGCTCACAGATAATAGGTAATCTGTCTTACTGGTAGTAAGTACAGCTCACAGATAATAGGTAATCTGTCTTACTGGTAGTAAGTACAGCTCACAGATAATAGGTAATCTGTCTTACTGGTAGTAAGTACAGCTCACAGATAATAGGTAATCTGTCTTACTGGTAGTAAGTACAGTTACTTCTTGAAAACTCGGAGTGCACCCAATAAACTTCTCTGATGATTTTACCCGCATGAGGATAAAATTCCAAAAAGAATCTTCCTTCATGAAGGTAACTTTTCCAGATGACTACATTATCATGAAGATAAATTACCAAGAACTCTGTACTATCATGAAGATAAGTTTCACATACGACTACACTATCATGAAGATATCCCACACAACACTTCAACATCGTGAACATAATTTTCCTAGACGACTATGCCATCATAAATTTAAGTTTCACACAGTCTCTCCAATCATGAAGATTATATTATTCCTAGCAGACTATACCCGTCATAGAGATAAGCTTTCTAACCGAGTATACCCGTCATAGAAATTAGCTTTCTAACCGAGTATACCCGTCATAGAGATAAGCTTTCTAACCGAGTATACCCGTCATAGAGATAAGCTTTCTAACCGAGTATACCCGTCATAGAAATTAGCTTTCTAACCGAGTATACCCGTCATAGAGATTAGCTTTCTAGCAGACTGTACCTGTCATGGAGATAAGCTTTCTAGCAGACTATACTCGTTATAGAGATAAACTTCTAGCGGACTATACCCGTCATAAAGATAAGCTTTCTAGCAGACTATACCTGTCATAGAGATAAGCTTTCTATCAGACTATACCCGTTAGAAAGATGCAGGTGTGATCATTTCAAACCAACTATAATCGCTTCTTTTATATCTTTCTTCCCCCCCCCCCTCCGGAAATTACGTGGCACATACGGGGACCCGTCGCGGCATTCTGGCTGACAGTCGTTAATAACTGGCGAAACTAAACCTTACCCCTTCAGCCAGTTCGAAGGTTCTCAACATATAACTAGCAGCTCCAAGAAGAGATGAAAAAAAAAGCCCTCGAATATAATTTGTTCCTGGACCACAACTGCAGTCAATCTAGCACTCGTCCCCAGACCACTTCTTCAGTCAATATAGCACGGGTCCCCAGGCAAGCACAAGTTCAGTCAATCTAGCACTGATCCTCAGAAAACTACAACTTCAGTTAATCTACCACTGGTCTGCAGACAACCACAACTTCAGTCAATCTACCACTGGTCTGCAGACAACCATAACTTCAGTCAATCTACCACTGGTCCCTCAAAAACAACACAACTTCAGTCAATCTACCACTGGTCCCTCAAACACCACAACTTCAGTTAATCTAGCACTGGTCCATCAAACACCACAACTTCAGTTAATCTAGCACTGATCCTCAGAAAACTACAACTTCAGTTAATCTACCACTGGTCTGCAGACAACCACAACTTCAGTCAATCTACCACTGGTCTGCAGACAACCATAACTTCAGTCAATCTACCACTGGTCCCTCAAAAACAACACAACTTCAGTCAATCTACCACTGGTCCCTCAAACACTACAACTTCAGTTAATCTAGCACTGGTCCATCAAACACCACAACTTCAGTTAATCTAGCACTGGTCCCTCAAACACCACAACTTCAGTTAATCTACCACTGGTCCCTCCAACACCACAACTTCAGTTAATCTACCACTGGTCCCTCCAACACCACAACTTCAGTTAATCTACCACTGGTCCCCCCACCAACACAACTTCAGTCAATCTACCACTGGTCCCCCCAAAACCACAACTTCAGTTAATCTAGCACTAGTCCCTCAAACACCACAACTTCAGTTAATCTACCACTGGTCCCTCCAACACCACAACTTCAGTTAATCTACCACTGGTCCCTCAAACACCACAACTTCAGTTAATCTACCACTGTTCCCTCAAACACCACAACTTCAGTTAATCTACCACTGGTCCCCCCAAAACCACAACTTCAGTTAATCTAGCACTAGTCCCTCAAACACCACAACTTCAGTTAATCTACCACTGGTCCCTCAAACACCACAACTTCAGTTAATCTACCACTGGTCCCTCAAACACCACAACTTCAGTTAATCTACCACTGGTCCCTCAAATACCACAACTTCAGTTAATCTACCACTGGTCCTTCAAACACCACAACTTCAGTTAATCTACCACTGGTTCCTCAAACACCACAACTTCAGTTAATCTACCACTGGTCCCTCCAACACCACAACTTCAGTTAATCTACCATTGGTCCCTAAAACACCACAACTTCAGTTAATCTACCACTGGTCCCTCCAACACCACAACTTCAGTTAATCTACCAGACTATACCCGTCATAGAGATAAGCTTTCTAACCGAGTATACCCGTCATAGAGATAAGCTTTCTAACCGAGTATACCCGTCATAGAGATAAGCTTTCTAACCGAGTATACCCGTCATAGAGATAAGCTTTCTAACCGAGTATACCCGTCATAGAGATAAGCTTTCTAACCGAGTATACCCGTCATAGAGATAAGCTTTCTAACCGAGTATACCCGTCATAGAGATAAGCTTTCTAACCGAGTATACCCGTCATAGAGATAAGCTTTCTAACCGAGTATACCCGTCATAGAGATAAGCTTTCTAACCGAGTATACCCGTCATAGAGATAAGCTTTCTAACCGAGTATACCCGTCATAGAGATAAGCTTTCTAACCGAGTATACCCGTCATAGAGATAAGCTTTCTAACCGAGTATACCCGTCATAGAGATAAGCTTTCTAACCGAGTATACCCGTCATAGAGATAAGCTTTCTAACCGAGTATACCCGTCATAGAGATAAGCTTTCTAACCGAGTATACCCGTCATAGAGATAAGCTTTCTAACCGAGTATACCCGTCATAGAGATAAGCTTTCTAACCGAGTATACCCGTCATAGAGATAAGCTTTCTAACCGAGTATACCCGTCATAGAGATAAGCTTTCTAACCGAGTATACCCGTCATAGAGATAAGCTTTCTAACCGAGTATACCCGTCATAGAGATAAGCTTTCTAACCGAGTATACCCGTCATAGAGATAAGCTTTCTAACCGAGTATACCCGTCATAGAGATAAGCTTTCTAACCGAGTATACCCGTCATAGAGATAAGCTTTCTAACCGAGTATACCCGTCATAGAGATAAGCTTTCTAACCGAGTATACCCGTCATAGAGATAAGCTTTCTAACCGAGTATACCCGTCATAGAGATAAGCTTTCTAACCGAGTATACCCGTCATAGAGATAAGCTTTCTAACCGAGTATACCCGTCATAGAGATAAGCTTTCTAACCGAGTATACCCGTCATAGAGATAAGCTTTCTAACCGAGTATACCCGTCATAGAGATAAGCTTTCTAACCGAGTATACCCGTCATAGAGATAAGCTTTCTAACCGAGTATACCCGTCATAGACCACTGGTGCCTCAAACACCACAACTTCAGTTAATCTAGCACTGGTTCCTCAAACACCACAACTTCAGTTAATCTACCACTGGTCCCTCAAACACCACAACTTCAGTTAATCTAGCACTGGTCCCTCAAACACCACAACTTCAGTTAATCTACCACTGGTCCCTCAAACACCACATCTTCAGTTAATCTAGCACTGGTCCCTCAAACACAACAACTTCAGTTAATCTAGCACTGGTCCCTCAAACAACACAACTTCAGTTAATCTAGCACTGGTCCCTCAAACACCACAACTTCAGTTAATCTACCACTGGTCCCTCCAACAACACAACTTCAGTTAATCTACCACTGGTCCCTCAAACACCACAACTTCAGTTAATCTACCACTGGTCCCTCCAACACCACAACTTCAGTCAATCTACCACTGGTCCCTCAAACACCACAACTTCAGTTAATCTACCACTGGTCCCTCAAACACCACAACTTCAGTTAATCTACCACTGGTCCCTCAAACACCACAGCTTCAGTCAATCTACCACTGGTCCCTCAAACACCACAACTTCAGTTAATCTAGCACTGGTCCCTCAAACACCACAACTTCAGTTAATCTAGCACTGGTCCCTCAAACACCACAACTTCAGTTAATCTACCACTGGTCCCTCAAACACCACAACTTCAGCTAATCTAGCACTGGTCCCTCAAACACCACAACTTCAGTTAATCTAGCACTGATCCCTCAAACACCACAACTTCAGTTTATCTAGCACTGGTCCCTCAAACACCACAACTTCAGTCAATCTACCACTGGTCCCTCAAACACCACAACTTCAGTTAATCTAGCACTGGTCCCTCAAACACCACAACTTCAGTTAATCTAGCACTGGTCCCTCCAACACCACAACTTCAGTCAATCTACCATTGGTCCCCCCATCATCAACACTTCAGTTAATCTAGCACTGGTCCCCCCAACACCACAACTTCAGTCAATCTACCACTGGTCCCCCCAACACCACACTTCAGTTAATCTAGCACTGGTCCATCAAACACCACAACTTCAGTTAATCTACCACTGGTCCCCCAAACATCACAACTTCAGTTAATCTAGCACTGGTCCCTCCAACACCACAACTTCAGTTAATCTACCACTGGTCCCTCCAACATCACAACTTCAGTTAATCTAGCACTGGTCCCTCCAACACCACAACTTCAGTTAATCTAGCACTGGTCCCCCCAACATCACAACTTCAGTTAAACTAGCACTGGTCCCTCCAATATCACAACTTCAGTTAATCTAGCACTGGTCCCTCCAACATCACAACTTCAGTTAATCTAGCACTGGTCCCCCCAACATCACAACTTCAGTTAATCTAGCACTGGTCCCTCCAACATCACAACTTCAGTTAATCTAGCACTGGTCCCTCAAACACCACAACTTCAGTTAATCTAACACTGGTCCCTCAAACACCACAACTTCAGTTAATCTAGCACTGGTCCCTCAAACACCACAACTTCAGTTAATCTAGCACTGGTCCCTCAAACACCACAACTTCAGTCAATCTAGCACTGGTCCCTCAAACACCACAACTTCAGTCAATCTACCACTGGTCCCTCAAACACCACAACTTCAGTCAATCTACCACTGGTCCCTCAAACACCACAACTTCAGTTAATCTACCACTGGTCCCCCAACATCACAACTTCAGTTAATCTACCACTGGTCCCTCAAACACCACAACTTCAGTTAATCTACCACTGGTCCCTCAAACACCACAACTTCAGTTAATCTACCACTGGTCCCTCAAACACCACAACTTCAGTTAATCTACCACTGGTCCCTCAAACACCACAACTTCAGTTAATCTAGCACTGGTCCCTCAAACACCACAACTTCAGTTAATCTAGCACTGGTCCCACCAACACCACAACTTCAGTTAATCTACCACTGGTCCCTCCAACACCACAACTTCAGTTAATCTAGCACTGGTCCCTCCAACACCACAACTTCAGTTAATCTACCACTGGTCCCTCAAACAACACAACTTCAGTTAATCTACCACTGGTGCCTCAAACACCACAACTTCAGTTAATCTAGCACTGGTCCCTCAAACACCACAACTTCAGTTAATCTACCACTGGTCCCTCAAACACCACAACTTCAGTTAATCTAGCACTGGTCCCTCAAACACCACAACTTCAGTTAATCTACCACTGGTCCCTCAAACACCACATCTTCAGTTAATCTAGCACTGGTCCCTCAAACACAACAACTTCAGTTAATCTAGCACTGGTCCCTCAAACAACACAACTTCAGTTAATCTAGCACTGGTCCCTCAAACACCACAACTTCAGTTAATCTACCACTGGTCCCTCCAACAACACAACTTCAGTTAATCTACCACTGGTCCCTCAAACACCACAACTTCAGTTAATCTACCACTGGTCCCTCCAACACCACAACTTCAGTAATCTAGCACTGGTCCCTCAAACACCACAACTTCAGTTAATCTACCACTGGTCCCTCAAACACCACAACTTCAGTTAATCTACCACTGGTCCTCAAACACCACAGCTTCAGTCAATCTACCACTGGTCCCTCAAACACCACAACTTCAGTTAATCTAGCACTGGTCCCTCAAACACCACAACTTCAGTTAATCTAGCACTGGTCCCTCAAACACCACAACTTCAGTTAATCTACCACTGGTCCCTCAAACACCACAACTTCAGCTAATCTAGCACTGGTCCCTCAAACACCACAACTTCAGTTAATCTAGCACTGATCCCTCAAACACCACAACTTCAGTTTATCTAGCACTGGTCCCTCAAACACCACAACTTCAGTCAATCTACCACTGGTCCCTCAAACACCACAACTTCAGTTAATCTAGCACTGGTCCCTCAAACACCACAACTTCAGTTAATCTAGCACTGGTCCCCCCAACACCACAACTTCAGTCAATCTACCATTGGTCCCCCCATCATCAACACTTCAGTTAATCTAGCACTGGTCCCCCCAACACCACAACTTCAGTCAATCTACCACTGGTCCCCCCAACACCACACTTCAGTTAATCTAGCACTGGTCCATCAAACACCACAACTTCAGTTAATCTACCACTGGTCCCCCAAACATCACAACTTCAGTTAATCTAGCACTGGTCCCTCCAACACCACAACTTCAGTTAATCTACCACTGGTCCCTCCAACATCACAACTTCAGTTAATCTAGCACTGGTCCCTCCAACACCACAACTTCAGTTAATCTAGCACTGGTCCCCCCAACATCACAACTTCAGTTAAACTAGCACTGGTCCCTCCAATATCACAACTTCAGTTAATCTAGCACTGGTCCCTCCAACATCACAACTTCAGTTAATCTAGCACTGGTCCCCCCAACATCACAACTTCAGTTAATCTAGCACTGGTCCCTCCAACATCACAACTTCAGTTAATCTAGCACTGGTCCCTCAAACACCACAACTTCAGTTAATCTAACACTGGTCCCCATAAAACTACAACTTCAGTCAATCTAGCATTTGTTTACCGACCACCAAAACTTCAGTCAATCTAGCTCTTGTTTACCGACCACCAAAACTTCAGTCAATGTAGCACTTGTTTACCGACCACCAAAACTTCAGTCAATCTATCACTTGTTTACCGACCACAACTTCAGTCAATCTAGCACTTGTTAACCGACCACCAAAACTTCAGTCAACCTATCACTTGTTTACCGACCACAACTTCAATCAATCTAGCACTTGCTTACCAACCACCAAAACTTCAGTCAATCTAGCACTTATTTACCGACCACCAAAACTTCAGTCAATCTAGCACTTGTTTAAGGACCACCAAAACTTCAGTCAATCTAGCACTTGTTTACTGACCACCAAAACTTCAGTCAATCTAGCACTTGTTTACCGATCACAACTTCAGTTAATCTAGCACTTGTTTACCGACCACCAAAACTTCAGTCAATCTAGCACTTGTTTAAGGACCACCAAAACTTCAGTCAATCTAGCACTTGTTTACCGACCACCACAACTTCAGTCAATCTAGCACTTGTTTAAGGACCACCAAAACTTCAGTCAATCTAGCACTTGTTTACTGACCACCAAAACTTCAGTCAATCTAGCACTTGTTTACCGATCACAACTTCAGTCAATCTAGCACTTGTTTACCGATCACAACTTCAGTCAATCTAGCATTTGTTTACCGACCACCAAAACTTCAGTCAATCTATCATTTGTTTACCGACCACCACAACTTCAGTCAATCTAGCATTTGTTTACCGACCACCACAACTTCAGTCAATCTAGCATTTGTTTACCAACCACCACAACTTCAGTCAATATAGCACTTGTTTACCGACCACCAAAACTTCAGTCAATATAGCACTTGCTTACCGACCACCAAAACTTCAGTCAATATAGCATTTGTTTACCGACCACCACAACTTCAGTCAATATAGCATTTGTTTACCGACCACCACAACTTCAGTCAATATAGCATTTGTTTACCGACCACCACAACTTCAGTCAATATAGCATTTGTTTACCGACCACCAAAACTTCAGTCAATATAGCACTTGTTTACCGACCACCAAAACTTCAGTCAATATAGCATTTGTTTACCGACCACCACAACTTCAGTCAATATAGCACTTGCTTACCGACCACCAAAACTTCAGTCAATATAGCACTTGCTTACCGACCACCAAAACTTCAGTCAATATAGCACTTGTTTACCGACCACCACAACTTCAGTCAATCTAGCACTTGTTTACCGACCACAACTTCAGTCAATCTAGCATTTGTTTACCGACCACCACAACTTCAGTCAATCTAGCATTTGTTTACCGACCACCACAACTTCAGTCAATCTAGCACTTGTTTACCGACCACCACAACTTCAGTCAATCTAGCACTTGTTTACCGACCACCACAACTTCAGTCAATCTAGCACTTGTTTACCGACCACCACAACTTCAGTCAATCTAGCACTTGTTTACCGACCACCAAAACTTCAGTCAATCTAGCACTTGTTTACCGACCACCACAACTTCAGTCAATGTAGCACTTGTTTACCGACCACCACAACTTCAGTCAATGTAGCACTTGTTTACCGACCACCACAACTTCAGTCAATCTAGCACTTGTTTACCGACCACCACAACTTCAGTCAATCTAGCACTAGTTCAATGACCTCGTGAAAGTAGCCTAGCTTAAAAGTGAAATCAGATGGTAATAAAGCTAGCATGATGACGATGTTCAATTTACATGGAGGAGAATCGGGGACAGTTTTGACTTTGTTTCTGTATTGTGAGCATTTTGTAAAGATTACATCTTACCGAAAATAACAGAAACAAAATGGGACGCCAATATTTAAATCCCACTGATGTTTGTAAAATGTGATTAATTTTACAATGAAAAATAGGACACAGGGTATAAAATGTTGCATTAACAAAACCAGTTATTTCGGAAAGTACTTCATACAAGGTGAAAGACAAGTAAGTTGTACTGGTTTCAGAAAAAAAAAATCCTAGCCCAATCACTAAGAGACTTCTGACTTAATCCCAAACCAGAGTTACTGCACTCAAACTTACCACCTCGGCCAACAAGGCAGGTTCTTTTCTTTAGCTGCAGTAATAATGTACTGAAATCTTGAAATTTCACATGCAAAACGAAGTGAAGACAAAAAACAAACAATTCTTACCTGTAATGTATTCGTTTTATCTCTTCCGAACAACGATATCACGTCAGAAAACGTCAAACTGCCAAAATAAAACACACAAAAAAAAACAGAACATAAGTTTCTGTCCTTATTCATTATGTAGAAAAATGCATCTCATTATCCCAATCAAAATGCATACATAATGAAAAAAGAGAAGAGCAGAACTTGGACATAATGCTAATATACTTCCAGTTTCTTCTTTCCTAAATTATATGATGCTGCAGAAAAGACAGTAATGAAACATCTTAGCAGAAGCATACTGTGAAAAGATACAAAGTTAACAAGGCAAACACTGCGCCAAAAACCAACAACGTCAAAACTGCGCCAAAAATCAGCAACTGAGCAAAAAAAAAACATGCTTCTATTATGAATAAACACCATGTACACATACTAAAGAAGCAGAGAAACAGAATATGAGATTACAAATGGCGAAGCATCGATTCACCTGGGCGGAATTATCTGAAGCAGAATATACAACAAACTGTGCACGTGGGAGGAATATCTACAAGCGGACTATACAATAAACTGAGAGCTTTGGAGGAATGATTTGATACATAATATACAACACACTGTGAACTTTGGAGGAATGATCTGAAGCATAATATATAACAAACTGTGAACTTTGGAGGAATGATCTGAAGCATAATATATAACAAACTGTGAACTTTGGAGGAATGATCTGAAGCATAATATATAACAAACTGTGAACTTTGGAGGAATGATCTGAAGCATAATATATAACAAACTGTGAACTTTGGAGGAATGATCTGAAGCATAATATATAACAAACTGTGAACTTTGGAGGAATGATCTGAAGCATAATATATAACAAACTGTGAACTTTGGAGGAATGATCTGAAGCATAATATAACAAACTGTGAACTTTGGAGGAATGATCTGAAGCATAATATATAACAAACTGTGAACTTTGGAGGAATGATCTGAAGCATAATATATAACAAACTGTGAACTTTGGAGGAATGATCTGAAGCATAATATATAACAAACTGTGAACTTGGACGGAATGATCTGAAGCATAATATATAACAAACTGTGAACTTGGACGGGATTATCTGAAGCATAATATACAACAAACTGTGAACTTGGACGGGATTATCTGAAGCATGATATACAACAAACTGTGCACCAACAGGAAAACGTGTGTCAGTCTGATACAAGTAAAAACAGTGTGTCTTGAACGACGCCTAAATTGTACACAGAAATCTGTCAAGATTTATTTTATAGGCAAACTAAACTGAAATAAAACACAGGCACTTATAAAAAAAAGGCCAGGAAGAAGAAACCTACAAGAAAACACTCAAGACTACATCACCTAAATGTAAAACACATAAGAAAAAAAAACACTGACGATATTCAAAATAAAACCCGATTGGGCCTGTTTACACACAAAAAAAACGCTTTTATCTCGGATCCCATGGCCCCAGGGCCTACCTAGACACGTCAAGTACGAGAACATATACTGGCCTCCCTACCCAATACCGGCAGTTTCTATGGAAAGCAAAGACAACGCGGACGCATACTAGCCTTCTCACTACCGGCAGTTTCTATGGAAAGCAAAGACAACGCGGACGCATACTAGCCTTCTCACTACCGGCAGTTTCTATAGAAAGCAAAGACAACGCGGACGCATACTAGCCTTCTCACTACCGGCAGTTTCTATAGAAAGCAAAGACAACGAGGACGCATACTAGCCTTCTCACTACCGGCAGTTTCTATAGAAAGCAAAGACAACGCGGACGCATACTGGCCTTCTCACTACCGGCAGTTTCTATGGAAAGCAAAGACAACGCGGACGCATACTGGCCTTGTCACTACCAACAGTTTCTATGGAAAGCAAAGACAACGCGGACGCATACTGGCCTTCTCACTACCGACAGTTTCTATGGAAAGCAAAGACAACGCGGACGCATACTGGCCTTCTCACTACCGACAGTTTCTATGGAAAGCAAAGACAACGCGGACGCATACTGGCCTTGTCACTACCGACAGTTTCTATGGAAAGCAAGACAACGCGGACGCATACTGGCCTTCTCACTACCGACAGTTTCTATGGAAAGCAAAGACAACGCGGACGCATACTGGCCTTGTCACTACCGACAGTTTCTATGGAAAGCAAAGACAACGCGGACGCATACTAGCCTTCTCACTACCGGCAGTTTCTATGGAAAGCAAAGACAACGCGGACGCATACTGGCCTCCCTACCCAATACCGGCAGCTTCTATGGAAAGCAAAGACAACGCGGACGCATACTGGCCTTCTCACTACCGACAGTTTCTATGGAAAGCAATGACAGCGCGGACGCATACTGGCCTTCTCACTACCGACAGTTTCTATGGAAAGCAAAGACAACGCGGACGCATACTGGCCTCCTTATTACCGACAGTTTCTTTGGAAAGCAAAGACAACGCGGACGCATACTGGCCTCCCTACCCAATACCAGCAGTTTCTATGGAAAGCAAAGACAACGCAGACGCATACTGGCCTCTTATCTACCGACAGTTTCTAAGGAAAACAAAGACAGGGAGGACGCATATTGGCCTTCTTACTATCGGCAGTTTCTAAGGAAAACAAAGACAGCGAGGGCGCAGTTTCTATGGAAAACAAAGACAGCGAGGGCGCACAGTGGTCTCTTTACTACCTGCAGTTTCTATGGAAAACAAAAACAGCGATAATGTGTAATGACCTCCAAAGCCAACATCAGCCACAAGGACACACATGCTGGCCTCTATGACCAACAATGCTTGGGTTAGAAGTGTGAAAGCACCAATACTTCACATCACCCCTCTCCCCCCCCCCCCCCAAAAAAAAAATACAAAACTTGACATTTTGATTGAAGAGCAAATACTGAATATTTCAAACATACCTACTATAGCTTTAAAGGAGACTTGTTAACCAAAGCATATTGGCATATTTTGTGTATATTGCGCGCGTTATATGATAAAAAACTGGAGTATAATCCGCACGTTATATGCTTAAAAACACCGTACTCCACAAGAAAGAAAGACAAACTGAAAATGATAAATTAAAAAAAAACGAGGTGTATTAATTATTACTGCAAATAACCTTTAAGTAAATGAATTTTACTTTTCACACCAGATAAAGTTTATATTTTTTTTTCTATAACGAGAGCGTGAATAAGTGAGAAAGACGTCGAAGGTGTCAGAGTTTACTATCCAGACAGCTTCTGTATGTCACCCAAAGTCGAAGTGTCAAAGTCAAGTACTTCACGGCACTCTTGCATCGGCTGGACAATGGAACGAGTCTAGATCCCACCAAATCTGCTGCTCTTTGCTTCGATTAGCATATTTTTAATAATTCTCTTATCTTTACTATATCAAGTTTTTCTAACATTGATATTATATCTTCATGTCTAACTCTGTCAAAAGCTTTCGTGTAATCAAAAAGCACAAGTAGGAACCTTTTCTTTACTTATAGAGATCGTTCTGTTATAGTTCTTAGATATAAAAGTTGCGCTCCTTATGCTTTTTCTTCAACAAAATCACACTGTTCCGAGATGTTAGTTTTTATCTTATTTCGTATTATAATTCTGAAATTAACGTGTGATCAATTAGAATTGCTTTTTTTTTTGTTCGAGAATTCGAAGAATTTCGACTTTCTTTTTCCGCATATGAAAATGCAAAATATATATGTAGCATGTCCTGAGACATGGAGAAGAACAACAGAAAGGATGCTGAGCAATAGAGGGCTCACCTGGGCAAGGGCAGAAAAAAAGGCAAAGGACAGGTATTTGTGGAAAACCCTTGCGGAAGCCCCATGTGCCCTGGGCACTTAAGGTTCAGAGAGAGAGAGAGAGAGAGAGAGAGAGAGAGAGAGAGAGAGAGAGAGATGTCCTGAGAACAAAATATTGTTTTTATCGATAATCTTTACAGAAAAAAAAGTTCTAAAAATTTTATAAATTCCCACCCCCCCCCCTCACCTTTTTTCCCAAAACAAACATACACACACACAAACAAATATGTCATGTTATTATGTTTACTGGAAACATTTGTATTTAACGTCTGCAGAAAATCACAATATTTACTGTAAGTACAGTTCGATGTTGTGTAAAAACTGTGAGAAGACGCTGCGAATATTGCGTTCTATATCCACCTATAAACACGCCGACTAACCTAATAAACGGTATTGATATTCTCCCACACGAGTGCAATATTGCAGTTAATATCCCAACCAAATGTTTCATTTAATATCCAGAACACACCGCTAAATTCAATAACAAATGACTTCTGTTTCATCACTTACTGCAGCTACTCGACTGTTAGTCCACGGCAAGCGTTCACGAGAAATAAACTCGTCGATTCTCTGTAAAAAAAAATATAACCAAAAACAAGTATTTCACTTCATTTCTTACATTACCTCGTCATCAAAGACTGACAATGGCGAAATATACTACTCGGTAATTCACAAATATGCGAGTAATTGTAATGTTTTCATTTTTCGATAAATATTACTTCATATCTATGTGAAGAAAGTTTCGCAGGAGGCGTTAGTTAATTTCAGAGAATGAGAAACATATTAGTTAACACATCCTTATCAATGAATGTTAGAAAACGAGTCCTAAAATGCTATATTGAACCTATCTTGTTATATGGAAGTGAATCATGGACAATAGGCAAGTCTGCACAAAAATCATTGGAAGCAGCAGAAATGTGGTTTATTAGAAGAATGTTGCGAATCTCCTGGACAGCAAAAATAACTAATGAAGAATGTATGAGAAGAGCTGGAGAGACAAAAAACCTTGTCAGAAAGATAAGAGAGAGACAATGTACTTTCATAGGACATGCAATGAGAAGAGGGGGCATTGAAAATATTATAACAACAGGAAAAATAGAAGGAGGAAGACCAAGAGAAATGATACTGGACAGTCTGATGGGATAGTGTGAGAGGAGATCACCAACTGAACTGATGGCCTGCATGAAGGATCGGGTACTCTGGAGAAGCATAATAGCCAACGCCAGTCGGCACGGCACCTGATGATGATGATGATGTTAGTTTCACGGCAGTTTCGTCGTCCACAAATTTCGGGTAAGAACTGACGTGTGATTTCAGTCACTAAAATAGGGCACAAGCGTATGATTCAGTTTTACAAAAAAAAGATATAATGAATGGGGGAACCGGGCAGAAACTAGAATGGGGGTAAGTAAGATCAGAACGTACAAGTTAAGAACATACGAGCACATGTTTTCTATTACTTTTTTTTTCTCTTTCGCTCGAGCCTGTACAAGTTACGAAAACTCCACAATAAGATAGTCACGGGGAGGTAACAAACTATGGTTCTACCTGTTGTGTTCACCGTCTATATCGCACTCTGGCATCTATTTTATAGCATCCTCTTTCCATATCCCCACCCCCAAATTAAAAACAAAGAAAGAAACAAAAACCGATTAAACAACACAAAATAAGCGATCGAAGAATTGAAACTGCTATATATAATAGCTTGGGACGAAAAACTCCAGATGTCTGCTTGACTACAAACAAAATTCCCTTCTCCTTCCACACATACACGATGGGGACGTTTTACCTATATAGATTTTAAGAAATAAAACACGACTTTTGTGGTTTCATCTTTCAAAATGCATATTACACAAAAAGAAACAAATGCTGCTTCTTGCATGTCCTCGCGAGTCTTAAGAAGCAAGGTACCTGTTTTATGCATTCTGTGTGACTGTATAATCTCTTCGCATTAAGACAATCATCAATGCCTTGTCATCTGACTCGCTTCTGCGCGTTCTCAGGCCTAAACCACAGGTACGGTTGTATAAATCCTGGCTGAAATAGGCCACATTAACCAGGACTGTACAAAACACGTTTGGATTTCTTTAATGGCATAATGCGCCACTGTGTGTTATTTCTGGTTCTTTTATGTTTCTTATGTGGGTTTTCCCCCTGTATTTATTCTGTTACAACACATACGGGCTAACCTTGTACGATATCTTAATGACCCGCAGTGAATCTAGGTAGTTTCATTTTTTAAAAAAACGTGCAAGTTGTTTGAACCGTTAACAATACTGACATTTACATTGTAGAATTGCAATAGCCTGTCTTGATAATTTAATAATATAATTGTTCTGATTTTCGTATACGTCTATGCCTAATATGAGATAAAATTCACTGGGCCATCTTTAACCCGATCAACGGCAGAAACTTATGTCTGATTCTGCTATCCGGAATTCTCAAGCCATTTTTCTCAGTAACAATGAATATTTGAATTTTCTTTCAATCACAATGTTGTATCAATTGTTCAGCTTAAACAACCAATCAAAATGATGTATAGATTCTTTAGCGGAAATTTCCAGTAACAAAATTTCAACTCTACAGTTGAAACAACCAATCAAAATTTTGTATGAACTATACAGCTAAAATAATAAATAAAAATTCTGTATGAACTCTACAGCTGAAATAAACGAAACAAATCTTGCATCAACATCTCAGCTACAATAACCAATCAAAATAAGATTACTACCGTATATTATTTCATAAAGTAAATTAATTCACTTTTTAATGTAAAAAAAAACACGAAATCTTGTATATTAAAAAAAACCGTTGAGATATTACAAAGTCGACATCAATGAGAACTCTCGACCCACAGCTCAAGCCCTTCGCTAACACACGTTAGTTTCAGTCTTGAAATCTGTACATAAATCTTACATGTGCCTGGTTATTAACTTGCTCAAAACTTGAAGGGAACCCTCCATACCACAGCCCACCAGTACTGCAGTTCCTTCACTTAGCACGCTGGTAAATTAAACTACCAATTACCCAGAGGTTTCCGATCAATATCAACCTCATGACGTCCTGTAAAACCAATTAGTAGCACAATACAATGTCACGACGCCTATCAGTTCGTCTTTTTTTTTAAACGAAGTCAACTAATTTTAATACAAAATTAATTTCTCTGGCATTCTATTCTGAAAAAAAAAAAGAAACAGACCCTGCTCTCATTGTATCCTAGTATGTTACCGGTGAATAAAGGCAGACTTGGGTACAAACAGGAGTTAAGCAAGGGTGTGTGCTATCACCAACGTTATTTATCTTAGGATTACACTGGTTAATAAAGGAGGCAACATCAGATAAACGCAGAGGATTACAATGGACACTCGACACAGTGCTGGAGGACCTTGACTTTGCCGACGACATTTGCAGGTACAAAGATATGCAAGATAAAGTAAACATGCTAACCCAAAAGGCTAGCAAAGTAGGTTTAAATAACAACGTAGGAAAGACAAAATTAATCAAGCAAAGTGTGAACAGCAGCAATGTACTGAGAGTAGATAATAAGCTAGTCGACGAGGTCAATGAATTTGCATATCCTGGTAGTAGGGTAGTAAAAGATGGAGACAGCACAGAGGACATCAATAGCAGACTTAGTGGAGCAAACCAGGCTTTTGCAATGTTGCAGACTATATAGAAATCTAAAAAAAAACTAAGCATGAATACGAAAATCAGGATATTTAAGATAATGTTCTAAGTATGGAAATGAATGCTGGAAAATCACCAAAACTATAGAAAACAAGCTGAATTCTTTTCAGTCTAAATGTTCACGAAGAAGAATAATATTTTGGCCAAACACCTAAGAAATCTTTCTCATCGCAACATATGCCTGTGAGACCTTTCACTTAACAAAACAGCTGAGAAACACATACATGCCTTTGAATGTAAATGCTATAGAAGGGTTCTTCACATATCATGGACACAAAAAAAGAAAAAATATATCCATACTACAAGAATTTAATATTGAAAAAGGCTGGCTAGCAAAGAGGATTAAACAGAGAAAAACTGAAATATTTTGGACTTATTAAACGTCATGATAATCTAGAGACCATCTTGGAAGGGTACATAATGGGAAAAAGAAAGAGAGGAAGACCAAGGCGGAGATGGGCGCAAGATATCGCTGATAATCTGCAAACGGATACATCTGTAGCAGGGCATCGTGCTTACAACTGAGAGGCCTACAGGAGAGCTGTTAGGCAGGCAAAGTTCCGCAAGGGACATGCAAATGACTGACTGACTGACTAAATGACCGTAAGAAATAACATTTAAAGCCACTGACACCAATTGTCACCGCTGGCGATGGGACATTTGCACCGGATAACTGACGACTCACTACCAAAAATAACATTAAGATGAACACCACAGGGGAACAGAAGAAAGGGTAGACCAAAAGAGACATGATGAAGAACAACAAAGAGGATGTACAGCAATAGAGAGGGCTCACATGGGCAAGAGCAGAAAAAAAGGCAAAGGACAAGAGTTTGTATAAAACCCTTGCGGAACCCCCATGTGCCTTGGAGCACTTAAGGTTCAGAGAAAAACAGACTTGGCTTTGCCATAACATTTACTAGTGAATAAAGAGAGGATTGATTTTGCTATAACATTTACCAGCGAATAAAGAGAGGCTTGACTTTGTTACAACACTTACTAGTGAATAAAGACAGACTTGACTTTCCTATAACATATACCAGTGAATAAAGAAAGCGTGAATGTTAAAACCGTCTTGGATGGGTACATAATGGGGAAAAAGAAAGAGAGGAAGACCAAGGCGAAGAAGACTGCAAGATATCCTTGATAATCTGGAAATGGATGCATCAGCAGCATGGCATCGTGCTTACAACCGAGAGGCCTACAGGATAGATGTTAGGGAGGCAAAGTTCCGCAAGAGACATGAAAATGACTGACTGACTGACTGAATGTAAAAACACTCAATAATTAATAGCGTGAGAGCAAATTGCTTGTACTTGTAAGAACTCCAAGTAAACTGTGAGCTGTTGTTCTTTGCAGCCGATGCTGTAGAGGTGTTGAGGCACGGCATCGTATCGGCGTGGGAGCGGGTTATGGCGGCTACTTTTTCAGTCCCGGGGTACAGCTAAAAAGCAGGGTGTGTGCAATGCTTCTTTAGCAGACTCCACCACCATCGGAACTATGGCCATCCCTGCCCCGTTAGCCAGGTTAAGCCTGTTACTGGGGGTACCCACGGAGTGGTGGGACACGGTTAGCGAACTCTGACACTGGCACATCAGCTTTGGGTCGATGACTGCCTTATCAGACAGCGTAATTGCAAGAAATGTTTTTTTTTTAATAGGATATATGTTTCCATTTCGGATCACTCCGAAAATTTTTGGATCTGAATCGGTCACACTTTTCTGAAGCCTTCGATTCAAACAACAGATCTTGACTCCCGCCACGAAATTAAATGAATCTTCACCAAAAATGTCCATTTTTCGTTTTTCTGGATCTTGTTTCTTGATTTAGCCGCTTCTTCCCTGATGTTATGTGGATTATGGATGTAATATGGATTATGGATGTTATGTGGATTATGGATGTTTTAAGGCGGAGAGGTGGGTCCAAGAAACAAGTACATGGCAGACTTCAAGAGATAAGATATAAGAACCTTGCCTTCAACTTTCCAGGCTGATGAGGCATTTTCAACATGTTACAAGGAGCATCAAATTTAATGGGGCATTTTCAACATGTTACAAGAAGCATCAAATTTAATGGGGCATTTTCAACATGTTACAAGGAGCATCAAATTTAATGGGGCATTTTGAACATGTTACAAGCAGCATCAAATTTAATAGGGCATTTTGAACATATTACAAGCAGCATCAAATTTTATGGGGAATTTTCAACATGTTACAAGGGGCATCAAATTTTATGGGGCATTTTGAACATGTTACAAGCAGCATCAAATTTAATAGGGCATTTTGAACATGTTACAAGGAGCATCAAATTTTATAGGGCATTTTCAACATGTTACAAGGAGCATCAAATTTTATGGGGCATTTTCAACATGTTACAAGAAGCATCAAATTTTATGGGGCATTTTGAACATATTACAACCAGCATCAAATTTTACGGGGCAAAATTCTAGGAAAGTCTGCTACGGAGATTGGTGAAGACTCTTGGAGTGTCCATGGTCCCTGTTAGGACCCTTGAAGTGTTTATAATGAATGTGAGGTTTTCTTGGAGTCTTATCCTCAATGTGAGGTTTTATTGGAGTCTTAATGCTGATTGTTAGGGCTCTTGAAGTATTTATAATGAATGTGAGGTTTTCTTGGAGTGTTTATGCTGATTGTTAGGGCTCTTGAAGTATTTATAATGAATGTGATGTTTTCTTGGAGTCTTATCCTGAATGTATTTTTATGCAAACTAATTATATACACCAACCCCAAATCCTATTCTTACCAAGAACATCATTAAAAATGGCGGCCTGGTTAGCTGAATGGTTATGCGTTCGGTTTACTAATCCGCTGGTACATGGGGTTCAGTCTCAGCACTGAGGTTGTTTTCTAGTACACACCAAAAAAAGTCCCCGGGGTTCACTCAGCCTCTAAAAGTGGGTACCAGAGAAATCTTGGAAGGTAAAGCGGCCAGGCGTGATACTGACCACATCAGACTTTCATGTGCCGAAGGTCATGGAAAATACTGGCCTAACAGTGTATTCCCCAATATGTCTTAATGCCATGGAAACGGAAATTTTAACTTTTTATCATTAAACATGTGACAGTTTTCATTCTTCTCCCTTCGTTTCTCCAAATAAATATTTACCCATGGATATGCGCCCTCTGGTATCCGGTCAGTTCAATGTTTGCAATGATTGCCTTAAGGGTGTCTAAAGCGCCCAGTCTCCCGTCATATTCTACACGCTGATCCTGTTTTTGTTCATCCTTAAGTTTTGGGTCATATCAAATCCTGAAAGCTGATTCCGAAAGGGGGGGGGGGTCTGTAGTCTTCTTGGCGTTCTGTGGCAGAACTTCTGCTTGGGCGACTTCTTCCAACCACGGAGATATGCGCGAACTGGGTCAAGTGAACATCAAATTTTAACATGCAACAAAACTCTTAAAATGACATCCCCAAGTGTAACAGCCAAGATAACTCGCAGTTGTTTATACAGAAAGTAACGATGACTGGTTTCTGCGGATACTGTTTTACTGTCCACCTAAGCCATTAAACCAAATAGAAAAGCATGGATATCAGAAAACACATGGAAGTACATACATGAAAGACGGGCAGTCAAATTAGACATGTTTAATGTAAAAATAGATCTTCGAAAAGATATGGCAAAAGCAACATACAAAGAAATAGACAAGACAGTAAAAAGTTCAGCTAGAAGAGATAAAAGAGAATACATAGACAATATGGTGAAAGAGACAGCAAAACTTTATATAACATACACAAGAGGCTAACAGGTACTATTACATCTAAAGAAAGACCAGTCCTTGGCAAAACTGGAACCCTATTAACATCAAATAAAGACCAAAAGCAAAGATGGGCTGAACACTTCCAAGAAATACTTAATCGACCATACCCAAAAGAATTGTTAAACCTTGAAACCGACTTACCAGCCCCACAACTAAATGTCAACCTAGATAAAATTACATCGCATGAAATTGAAACAGCAGTGAATTTAATGGGTAACAAAAAAGCTGCAGGTGAAGATGAAATAACACCCGAAATGCTAAAAGCTATTAATAGTGACAACATGAGACAACTACAGAGACATGTTTAACATGATCTGGAAAGAAGAAAAGGTCCCTTCTAAATGGAAAAAAAAGAATCGTTAAAATACCAAAAAAGGCAACCTTAGTGACTGTAAAAATCAGAGAGGAGTAACCTTAATATCAGTTTGTCAAAAGTATTTTGCAAGGTCATTTTGAATAGACTTAAAGATATAGTGGATACTGCAATGAGAGAAGAACAAACAGGATTTCGAAAAAGGAGAAGCTGTCTCGACCAGATCTTTACTCTTAGAATAATACTTGAAGAACATACTGAAAAGCAGAAACCATTAATATTGAACTTCATAGACTTTAAAAAGCCACTTGATAGCATACACAGGGATTCATTATGGAGAATTTTAAGTCTATATGGAATATCACCTAAAATTGTCAACATCATTAAGGACTTTACAATGGATATATCTGTGCAGTCAAGATAGAAGGGATGAGTGAATGGTTCCAGATTGAAACAGGTGTGAAACAAGGATGTATACTGTCTCCTTTGCTTTTTCGAATTACAATAGACTTCATCATGAAAAAGGGTGTCTGAGTGGCGAAGTGGTTAGTGCACTGGTCTCTCATGGCGAAGGTCGGGGGTTCGAATCCGGCCGGCGGCACCCCAGTCACCCAGCTGTAGAAATGGGTACTCGACTTCTTCTGGAGTTGGGGAAGGAAAGGCAGCCAGGCATGATACTGACCATATCACCCTCTAGTGTGCTGATAGGTCAAGGAAAATATGGGCACTAACACCATATCCCTATGTGCCTCTAAGGCATGACAGGGTTACCTTTACTTTTTTTTTATCATGAAAAAAGAATGCTGCACAGGTAACACAGGTATTGACTGGGTACATGGAACCCAACTAGAAGATCTTGATTTTGCTAATGACATAACTCTTATCAGTAACAATGTGAATTCCATGCAAGAAAAAACATAGCCTGTCTTCACTGGCTAGCAAAACAGGTCTTGAAATTAACAAGGACAAAACAAAAATAATGAAAATTACCATTAATCAAAATGGAAAAATACACGTAGAAGGGACATATATTGAAGAAGTCAATCAATTTGCATACCTTGGCTGCTGCATAGACCAGGATGGTAACACCAGAAAGGAAGTTAGAATTACAATTGCAAAAACAGCACTGAACTTCAGGAATCTTGAGAACATATGGAATTCAGAAGTTATGAGCACAAAAACCAAATTAAGACTATTCAATTCAAATATAATATTCACCCTCATTTATGCATGCGAAAGCTGGAAAACAACTAAAGAAATAGAAAAGAAATTAGACTCTTTTGAAAACAAATGTCTAAGGAAAATACTCGGCATCAAGTGGAACGAATTCAAGAACAATGCAGAGACAAGACAGATGACTGAACAACAACCAGTATCATGGGTGATCAGGAAAAGGAGATGGACATATATTGGTCACCTGATGAGAAGAAACGGTCAGAGAATCGCAAAACAAGCTATCAAGTGGAACACAACAGGCCACAGAAAAAAAAAAGAGGCAGACTGCGTGAAACTCTGAAGAGGACATTGTTAAGAGAGGCCATATTAACAGGCATAAGATCCCTTGATGAGGTTGAAAGACTCGCCGAAGACAGAAAAAAAAACTGGCGAACTAGCCTGCGAGCCCTATGCACGGGAAGGATATAAGATATAAGATAAGCCATGGACACGTAGCCTGAGATCTCCACGTCTCGGGGCGGCCGAGATAACAGTCGTGAGAAGATATGAGAAACAGAAACGGACACAAAAGTATTTCTGACATTCAAAAAATAAAATCCTATTTTAGTGAAATCCTAGTGCTTTATGTTTTCAAACCTTAAATATCTACTGTATGTTTTCAAACCTTAAATATCTACTTTATGTTTTCAAACCTTAAATATCTATTTTATGTTTTCAAACCTTAAATATCTACTTTATGTTTTCAAACATTAAATATCTACTTTATTGTTTTCAAACCTTAAATATCTACTTTATGTTTTCAAACCTTAAATATCTACTTTATGTTTTCAAACCTTAAATATCTACTTTATTGTTTTCAAACCTTAAATATCTACTTTATGTTTTCAAACCTTAAATATCTACTTTATTGTTTTCAAACCTTAAATATCTACTTTATTGTTTTCAAACCTTAAATATCTACTTTATTGTTTTCAAACCTTAAATATCTACTTTATTGTTTTCAAACCTTAAATACGAGCATCTAACAAACTAACAACAACCACACTTGCTACTGTCCACTTAAATGTTTTTAAATAGTTTTTTTTGTTTCTGTTTTTATTAATGCTTTGTATATTTATTAATTTAATGAACAATTTTGAATTATTTAGATGGTGATATCATATATATTTTTATCATACACATTAGCGCCTACGTTATGTTATGTTATGTTATGTTATGTTATGCTAATGAAATGGTATTTATTAGTTTTTATGTTAAAAGAATATCGCAGACTGTTTTTAACGTCATAAATAGCACTAACAAGTGCTGCATAAACCCTTTGTTGCCATTTCTCAATCAAACCTTTTTTCTGTGCCTTTTAAATCTGTTATCACTTGATGCCATTTTGAAATGTAAACTTTGTAAACAACAGCCACAATTCACACACCACAGAAAACTCTATACAACCTGACCTAACCACAGCTTGAGGGAGACCGAGACGAAGGGAGTCCACTCTACTCTACAAAAGACAAGCATGAAGAGAATTGTGTACGATACAGCGTTTCAGATTTGTCTTTTAAATCTGGCCTGTCAAATCTGAAATGTGACATACGGGGGGTGTCCCACTCAATCGGTGCTTTACTGTGTGTGCACATTTTTTAGGAAGTTTTTTTTTTAAATAAAACCTCTCACCTCCACCCCCTTATCCCGAAACCCTACTCTTGTTTTACGTGTAACAGTTCACAAAAAAACTCTAGTAAGCTAATTCTCCCGAGCCTCTTCTGTATTTCTCCAAACTGCTCCACCCCCCGGTAACTGCATTATTATAATATAGTTTTGTTCTGAATTATTATAACGTTGATGGCGAAGTGTTATCCGCTGAATTCACTGTAGTCTTTATAATTCTTTTATATGATCGTTTAGGTTGTCTTTCTCTCGCTTCTATTTTAGTCAGTGGCCGCCACAACCAAGACTCTTTCATACAGAACTGTTAACACTTTGTGGCCGCCACAACCAAGACTCTTTCATACAGAACTGTTAACACTTTGTGGCCGCCACAACCAAGACTCTTTCATACAGAACTGTTAACACTTTGTGGCCGCCACAACCAAGACTCTTTCATACAGCATTGTTAATACATTGTGGCCGCCACAACTAAGACTCTTTCATATAGCACTGTTAACACCTTGTGGCCGCCACAACCAAGACTCTTTCATACAGAACTGTTAACACCTTGTGGCCGCCACAACCAAGACTCTTTCATACAGCATTGTTAATACATTGTGGCCGCCACAACTAAGACTCTTTCATATAGCACTGTTAACACCTTGTGGCCGCCACAACTAAGACTCTTTCATACAGAACTGTTAACACTTTGTGGCCGCCACAACCAAGACTCTTTCATACAGCATTGTTAATACCTTGTGGCCGCCACAACTAAGACTCTTTCCTATAGCACTGTTAACACCTTGTGGCCGCCACAACCAAGACTCTTTCATACAGCATTGTTAATACCTTGTGGCCGCCACAACTAAGACTCTTTCATACAGCATTGTTAATACCTTGTGGCCGCCACAACTAAGACTCTTTCATATAGCATTGTTAATACCTTGTGGCCGCCACAACTAAGACTCTTTCATATAGCACTGTTAACACCTTGTGGCCGCCACAACCAAGACTCTTTCATACAGAATTGTTAACACGTGGTGTCTGCCACAACTAATTTCATACAGCATTGTTAACACCTTGTGGCCGCCACAACTAAGACTCTTTCATACAGCACTGTTAACACCTTGTGGCCGCCATAACTAAGACTCTTTCATACAGCACTGTTAACACCTTGTGGGCGCCACAACTAAGACTCTTTCATACATCACTGTTAACACCTTGTGGCCGCCACAACTAAGACTCTTTCATATAGCACTGTTAACACCTTGTGGCCGCCACAACCAAGACTCTTTCATACAGAACTGTTAACACGTTGTGTCTGCCACAACTAATTTCATACATCACTGTTAACACCTTGTGGCCGCCACAACTAAGACTCTGTCATACAGAACTGTTAACACGTTGTGTCTGCCACAACTAATTTCATACAGGTACTGTTAACATGTTGTGTCTGCCACAACTAAGATTCTCTCATACAGCAGTGTTAATATACTGTGTCTGCCACAACTAAGACTCTTTCACACAGGATTGTTAACATGTTGTGTCTGCCAGAACTAAGACTATTTCATACAGCACTGTTAACATATTGTGTCTGCCACAACTAAGACTAAATGATTGTTAACATGCTGTGTCTGCCACAACTAAGACTCTTTCATACAGGATTGTTAACATGCTGTGTCTGCCACAACTAAGACTCTTTCATACAGCATTGTTAACACTCTGCCACAACTAAGACTACAGGATTGTTAACATGTTGTGGCCACCACACTGTAGCCAACTTGAGGCATCTCCGAAAACATTTTACAAAAAAATATCACATCATCTGCATTTCTCACGCAGTACTAATAATCAGTTTCTAACTTGAAAAAACATTTTCTGTCTGTCATGAACTACTTCTGGTTCTGTCGTTGTTCTCCTATCTATCTTTGTATTCTTTTTTCTGTCTCTCTGTCTTTTCGGTATTCCCCTCCTTTCTATCCCTCCTTCAAAACTGCATGCCTGGCTTATACATCGAAGTCAGTTGTCCAATAGGACACACTTCTAGATCTTTCCACTGGTCTGCTGGTTGACTTAGGGATAAGACGGTTAATTTCCTTTGGTCATCTTTCTGTCCCGCTGGACTATTCATGTATGCAAATTGCGTCCTAAGATTCGCAAATATACTTCACCTGTCGGTAAGTCTGTTGCATCAAATTCGTCTTTTCAATATTCTTGCGTTGGTAAACTCTTCTTATCCAGAGTAAAGTGTTTACGATACCTGTAGGGGATATCTGTTTACGCAGTGTCTGTCTCCATGTTGTTGATGCAACCATTCAGTTTAGTTGTGTCAGGACTAGTATAATCTGGGTTATCTTTTTAATCTGCCTTCCCCTCGGCGTTACACGCCTAGTATTCTTGTTTATCTACTTAATTCTATCGTAATATTACTAATACCGTGGGAGTGTTCCTCTCCCACCGGTTCTCAAATTATTTACTTCGTTTCTTGCCTACTTTCTACTTATTATCAACAATCGCAACTATAATAAAATGCTAGTAGTAAAAAATAACATTAATAATAATAACACTACCCATTTCTTATCTACTTTCTACTTATCAATAATAATCAGGACTATAATAAAATGCTAGTAGCAAAAAAAAAACATTAATGATAATAACACTATCCTAATTTACACTGCTATAATAATACTACAATCATAACTTACAAGGCACTATGTTACATACCCTCGTGAGTGTATGTACGTACGTACGTACGTACGCACGCACGCACGCACACGCACCCATGCACGCGCCCATACACACACATACACACACGTAAAAGCCCCAGGTTTTTCTCTCACGCCCGAGTATGTGGCTTCCACTTCAGTACAGGAGTATCACATAAACTACATCAAATTTTTTTTTAATACTGAAAGTAATCCTCTTTTTCCCCTCTTCATCCTGAACCTAATCCTAATCCAACATCACTGATAAATCTTAAATGACTAATATCCAGAGAGCCACATCTATGTGAATAAGTCGATGATGGTATCCAATAATCTTAGTAGTGACGCAAAACAACAGATGTTTGCCTACTAGAGCATCTCTCTCTGAACCTTAAGTGCCCAGGGTACATGGGGGCTTCTGCTAGGGTTTTCCACAAATGCCTGTCCTTTGCCTTTTTTTTCTGCTCTTGCCCAGGTGAGCCCTCTATTGCTCAACATCCTTTCTGTTGTTCTTCTCCATGTCTCTTTTAGTCTACCCTTACTTCTGCTCCCCTGTGGTGTCCATCTTAGTGCTATTTTTGGTAGTGAGTTGTCAGTCATTCGGAGCACATGTCCCAACCATCGCCAGCGTCTTTCTTAAATAATTGCTGTCAGTGGCTTCATCTGCATTTCTGCCAACAAGATGTTATTTCTTATGGTGTTTGGCTAAAATATGTTTCTAATTCTTCGTAAACATTTAGTCTGGAAAGAATTCAACTTGTTTTCTATGGTTTTGGTGATTTTCCAGCATTCCCTTATTTAGAACATTACTCTTAAATATCCTGATTTTCGTATTCATGCTTCGTTTTTTAGATTTCCATATAATCTGCAGCACTGCACTATATATGCTCTAGTAAGTCTGCTGTTGATGTCCTCTGTGCCATCTCCATTTTCTACTACTCTACTGCCAAGGTATACAAATTCTTTGACCTCCTCCACTAACTTGCTATCTACTCTGAGTACATTTCTGTTGTTCACATTTTGCTTCATTAACTTTGTCTTTCCTACGTTGATCTTTACTCCTACGTTGTTTGCTTTCTGAGTTAGCTTGTTTATTTTATCTTGCATATCTTTGTGGCTGCTTGATAGTAGACAAATGTCGTCCGCAAAGTCAAGGTCCTCCAGTACTGTGTCAAGGGTCCATTGTAATCCTCTGCGTTTGTCTGATGTTGCCTCCTTCATTAACCAGTCTACTGCCAAGATAAATAATGCTGGTGATAGTACACATCCCTGCTTCACTCCTGTTTGTACCCTAAAGCTGCTGGAGGTATGTTCTCCACAGATCACTTTCACTAAAAACCCTCGTATTCACTATCTTATGGGGGAGGCCATGCCATCTTAGGATTTTCCACAGTGCATCTCTGTTGACACTGTCAAAGGCTTTCTCAAAATCTATAAACAATGCATATGTTGTGCTATGCCACTCATTTGCCTGTTCTAATATTTGTCTAAGTACAAATATGTGGTCTATGCATGATCTTCCTTTCCTAAATCCTGCTTGCTCTTTCCGAAGTTTTCCCTCAAGTGCTGGTACAATTCTATTGATGATTATTCTGCAAAATACTTTACTGGTGAGTGGGAGTAGGGTAATGCCTCTCCAGTTCCTACAATCTCTGAGGTCACCCTTCTTTGATAGTTTTATTATAAGGCCAGTTTTCCACTCCTCTGGAGCTTTTTCTAGATCCTAAATTTGTTGTAGTATCCGACAAAGTTGTTTTGGTGTTTCTATTTCTTCTGTTTTCAACATCTCAGCAGTCACTTCATCTTCACCGGGTGCCCTGTCTAATTTTAGCTTCTTCTTTATTGCCTCCTTTACTTCACTTATTGTTACTGGTCCTGTATTGATGTTTAGTTTCATTTTTGCTTCAGGTATGTCTTATTGTTTGTACTGCTTGTGTTCTGTTTAGTAGGGTGTTAAAGTGTTCCCTCTATCTTTCAATTTTTTTCTCTTTCTCCACTGACCAGTTGTCCCTTATGTGTCCTTACTGCACTCTCACATCTTGTGCTGAAGTTGTCTGTCACTTGCTTTGTGATTTTGTATATGGTTTTCATGTCATTTGCATATGCTGCTTTCTCTGCGGCTTCGCTAAGTTGTCATAGTATTGACGTTTATCTTGACGGCATGACTTCGTTACTTCTTTGTCTTTTTTGTGCATAATTACTTAAAACTTGTTCTTTCAGCCGTAGTGATTTGGTGTTCAGTAATTTTTTCTTGATTTCTCTTCTTTGCTCTATCTTTTCCCATGTGGTCTTGCTTATCCATTCCACTTTTCTCCGTTTCCGATATCCCAGCACCTCTTTTGCTGTTTCCTATAGTGTTTAATTAAACTCTAGTATGGACATTTCTGCTTCGTTTTGTAGGACACTGAAGCGGTTCTTAAGTACTATTTAGAATTCATACCTTGTATGCTGGTCTTTCAGTTTTCTTGTATCAAAACGTATCTTTCTGTGTTCTCCGATTTTGGCTTTCCTTAATTTTAGTTTTATTTTTGCTAGCAGAAATAACTTCCTTCATTTGCTCATTTCCTTGCTCGCACATCTTGTACTGACCGTTTCCAATTGTTGTTTATTAGTATGTGATCGATTTGGTATTCTGTGGTTTTATCTGGTGACCTCCAAGTCACTTTATGGATGTTTTTATGTTGGAAAATTGTCCCTCCGATGGTCTTCACAGAAACTGCAGTCTTTCTCCATTTTCATTTATTTCTCCGATTCCTTCTCTTCCCATGATTCTTCTTCTATCTTCATTTCCCTCACCTACTTTTGCACTGAAGTTACCCAAGATGAGTAACATACCATGCTTGGGTATTGTTTCTGCAGTGGCTTGGAGGCTGTTGTAAAAATCTTCTTTTAATTCCTCTTCAGCTGCTTCTGTTGGTGCATAACAAACTATTATAGACAGCTTCCTGAATCTTGAGTTCAAGCGTGCATATAATAATCTCTCATTTATAGTGGTCCATTTCAGCAATGCTCTTGATGCTTCTTTTGTTATAATCAATGCTGTTACTCCTTCATGATGATCTTCTTTACCTGACCATATTATTGTATCTTCTGTGTGCTGTGTTGTTAATTTCCTTCTGCCTTTTCCTGTCCATCTTGCTTCTTGTATTCCTAGTATGTCTAGTTTGTATCTGTGCATTTCCTTGATGGTTTGTGCTAGTTTTCCAGTCTGGTTAAGTGTTCTTACATTCCAGCTGCCTATTTGCATCTTGTGTTTAGGTTCCAGGAGGTCTGCAGTCGGGCTGGGGACTTCCAATGACTGGCTTTCATCCACAACCTTCATGGGCTCAGTTTCCTGATAAGCACTTCTCCTTCCACCTGCATTTGTTTTTTTCCCCTGCTTCTGTTTCTGTAGCAGTCTGATAGTTTGTTTTACCACATAGGGTTGCTGGCCCTATGCCGAACCCTGCTTAGTCGCCTTTTACGATCATGCGTGGTAGGGTACAGTGGTCCTATTCTTTGCAGATCCCGGGTACCATACGGGGGCTACTAGTGCATACCAAACATTAAAACCTCCTGCAAGCCATTAATGCCATTTCCATGACCTAAATCTGAATGATTATCATCATCATGTGCCGTGCCTACTGGCGTTGGCTATTATACTTCTCCAGAGTGCCCGATCCTTCATGCAGGCCATTAGCTAAGTTGGTGATCTCTTCTCACACCATCCCGTCAGACTGTCCAGTATCATTTCTCTTGGTCTTCCCTGGCTCTTCTTCCCTCTTTTTTTCCTGTTAAAATATTTTCAATGTCCACTCTTCTCATTGCACGTCCTATGAAAGAACACCCCCCCCCCCTCTCTCTCTCTCTCTCTTACAAGATTTTTTTTTTCTACAGTTCTTCTCAAACATTCTCTATCAGTTATTTTTGCTTTCAGGCAATTCGCAACATTCTTATAATAAACCACAATTTTACCGCTTCTAATGATTTTTGTGCAGACCTGCCTATTGTTCATGATTCACTTCTATATAATAAGATAGGTTCAATATAGCATTTTAGGACTCGTTTTCTAACATTCATTGATAAGGATGTGTTGCATAATATGTTTCTCCTGGTCTGAAATGCAGTCCTCGCTTGGCCTATTCTGTTCTTAATTTCTGTTCTGCAATTTCATATCTGAAGTTATTACTGTTCCACTGCATTTAAACTTCTGTACCTGCTTTAGAATAGTTCCGTTTAATTTTATACTGCATTTTGGATTCTGTTTATTAGATCATTACCATAGTCTCTATCTCTTTTTTTTTTTTAGTTTAAAGTAAGGCTTTTCTGTTCACTTCCTTTAGCGACTTTATCCAAGAGATTTTGCATGTTTTGTTGGTTCTCAGCTATCAGTACTGTGTCGTCAGCATAATGAAGGTTGTTAATATTGATAGTATCTTCCGACTTTTATACCCGGTTCTGTAATGATCGTTCTTAGAATATTCTCACCGTACAGAGAGAAAAGGTCTGCAGATAGTGCATACCCCTTGCTGTCCATCTCCTGTGTGACTAATTGTGGGAACGAAAAACGAGAGATAGGCGAGACTAGAGATGGATTAACAACAACCCTGGTTCATACTTTAAATTTGCAAGCCATCTGGGGCACGTCATCATATTTTTTACCAACTGGTACCTTTGTCATCGTCTCTTTATCTCATTTCTCAGACAATCGCCTACTTGTATTTTGAGTTTATCAACATCTGTCTGCGCCCGTCTTTCCTATAAGAAGGATGCCAAAAGAGTTAAGTGCCTGAAACACTTATTTCTTTAATTTTCGATGTAGTCCTTACCAGTTGTTGTTCTTACCATTTGCTGAATTATTTCATTTCGCACCTGATCCCTTTTCTTGTCTTGTTTACCATTTTTATGCATTTCACCTCGCACCCTCTTTCTGGCATGGGATTCAGTGGGTGTCCAATAGAAAAGAATCGGAGCGAATACTGTTTGAAAGAGTTCGTATGTTTTAGGACTGGTGCAAGTTGATATGTAACACCGTTTACTTTATGAATTCCACCTTTACTACACTAAATTTATGAAGCCCCCCCCCAAACCAAACTGTCCATCTCCTGAAATATAAGCAGAGTCCCTTCTCCAGCGGTGATCTCCATTGTTACCATATGAGCTATCATTACACAGACCAAACACAGCCATAAGGTCACTGTCAGCTCAAGAACTCTTCAACAAACTTATTACTTCTTTCATTATTTACTTTGTACATGCAGTGCCTGCCCCCCACCACCCCCGCCCCCTGGATCCCTGCAGACACACAGACCCAAGCCACTTCAGTCAAACGGCTAATTTAGTAAAATTATACATCAGCAACTTTTCCACATGAAATATATAAAAGCGTTATAAAAATAATCCCGTAGTTATGGAAAACGTGCATTTATCATTATATAATTTGTACGTAATTGAGATATTTATATTAACTAAACGAACTTGGACTGAGGGGAATAAGATGAAAAGGAAAGAACCGCCAAGCGTTGTTTTTATCTGACCCTCGAGTGCATATAGGTGTTAGCTCAGGTTATCCACGTGGTACTGCTTTCACGTGGCTGGTGGTCACGTGCCGGAGGCGGTGTAAACATCTGCTTTATTTGAGTGAGAGGGGTGGTGCGAACAGGGGGCAAAAACATCATGAACGTCTACACTTCTCTTCCTTATACTATCAGATATTTAACAATTCTCTTCCTTATATTATCATATATTTAACACTTCTTTTCCTTATATTATCAGATATTTAACACTTCTTTTCCTTATATTATCAGATATTTAACACTTCTCTTCCTTATATTATCAGATATTTAACACTTCTCTTCCTTATATTATCAGATATTTAACACTTCTCTTCCTTATATTATCAGATATTTAACACTTCTCTTCGATATATTGTCAGATATTTAACACTTCTCTTCGCTATATTGTCAGATATTTAACACTTCTTTTCCTTATATTGTCAGATACTTAACACTTCTCTTCCTTATACTGTCAGATATTTAACACTTCTCTTCGCTATATTGTCAGATATTTAACACTTCTCTTCGCTATATTGTCAGATATTTAACACTCCTCTTCCTTATACCGTAGGATATTTAACAATTCTCTTCCTTATACCATCAGATATTTAACACTTCTCTTCCTTATACCATCAGATATTTAACACTTCCTTATACCATCAGATATTTAACACTTCTCTTCCTTATACCGTCAGATATTTAACACTTCTCTTCCTTATATTATCAGATATTTAACACTTCTCTTCCTTATTTTATCAGATATTTAACACTTCTCTTCCTTATATTATCAGATATTTAACACTTCTCTTCCTTATACCATCAGATATTTAACACTTCTCTTCCTTATATTGTCAGATATTTAACACTTCTCTTAATTATATTATCATATATTTAACACTTCTTTTCCTTATATTATCAGATAGTTAACACTTCTCTTCCTTATATTATCAGATATTTAACACTTCTCTTCCTTATATTATCAGATATTTAACACTTCTCTTCGCTATATTGTCAGATATTTAACACTTCTCTTCGCTATATTGTCAGATATTTAACACTTCTTTTCCTTATATTGTCAGACATCTAACACTTCTTTTCCTTATACTGTCAGACGTTTAACACTTCTCTTCCTTATATTGTCAGATGTTTAACACTTCTCTTCCTTATACTGTCAGATGTTTAACACTTCTCTTCCTTATACTGTCAGATGTTTAACACTTCTCTTCCTTATATTGTCAGATGTTTAACACTTCTCTTCCTTATACTGTCAGATGTTTAACACTTCTCTTCCTTATACTGTCAGATGTTTAACACTTCTCTTCCTTATACTGTCAGATGTTTAACACTTCTCTTCCTTATACTGTCAGATGTTTAACACTTCTCTTCCTTATACTGTCAGATGTTTAACACTTCTCTTCCTTATACTGTCAGATGTTTAACACTTCTCTTCCTTATACTGTCAGATGTTTAACACTTCTCTTCCTTATACTGTCAGATGTTTAACACTTCTCTTCCTATATTGTCAGATGTTTAACACTTCTCTTCCTATATTGTCAGATGTTTAACACTTCTCTTCCTTATACTGTCAGATGTTTAACACTTCTCTTCCTTATACTGTCAGATGTTTAACACTTCTTCCTTATACTGTCAGATGTTTAACACTTCTCTTCCTTATACTGTCAGATGTTTAACACTTCTCTTCCTTATACTGTCAGATGTTTAACACTTCTCTTCCTTATACTGTCAGATGTTTAACACTTCTCTTCCTTATACTGTCAGATGTTTAACACTTCTCTTCCTTATACTGTCAGATGTTTAACACTTCTCTTCCTTATACTGTCAGATGTTTAACACTTCTCTTCCTTATACTGTCAGATATTTAACACTTCTCTTCCTTATACTGTCAGATATTTAACACTTCTCTTCCTTATACTGTCAGATGTTTAACACTTCTCTTCCTTATACTGTCAGATATTTAACACTTCTCTTCCTTATACTATCAGATATTTAACACTTCTCTTCCTTATACCATCAGATATTTAACACTTCTCTTCCTTATATTGTCAGATATTTAACACTTCTCTTAATTATATTATCATATATTTAACACTTCTTTTCCTTATATTATCAGATATTTAACACTTCTCTTCCTTATATTATCAGATATTTAACACTTCTCTTCCTTATATTATCAGATATTTAACACTTCTCTTCCTTATATTATCAGATATTTAACACTTCTCTTCCTTATATTATCAGATATTTAACACTTCTCTTCGCTATATTGTCAGATATTTAACACTTCTCTTCGCTATATTGTCAGATATTTAACACTTCTCTTCGCTATATTGTCAGATATTTAACACTTCTCTTCGCTATATTGTCAGATATTTAACACTTCTCTTCGCTATATTGTCAGATATTTAACACTTCTTTTCCTTATATTGTCAGACATGTAACACTTCTCTTCCTTATACTGTCAGATGTTTAACACTTCTCTTCCTTATATTGTCAGATGTTTAACACTTCTCTTCCTTATATTGTCAGATGTTTAACACTTCTCTTCCTTATACTGTCAGATATTTAACACTTCTCTTCCTTATACTGTCAGATGTTTAACACTTCTCTTCCTTATACTGTCAGATGTTTAACACTTCTCTTCCTTATACTGTCAGATGTTTAACACTTCTCTTCCTTATACTGTCAGATGTTTAACACTTCTCTTCCTTATACTGTCAGATGTTTAACACTTCTCTTCCTTATACTGTCAGATATTTAACACTTCTCTTCCTTATACTATCAGATATTTAACACTTCTCTTCCTTATACTATGAGATATTTAACACTTCTCTTCGTTATATTGTCAGATATTTAACACTTCTCTTCCTTATATTATCAGATATTTAACACTTCTCTTCGCTATATTGTCAGATATTTAACACTTCTCTTCGCTATATTGTCAGATATTTAACACTTCTCTTCGCTATATTGTCAGATATTTAACACTTCTCTTCGCTATATTGTCAGATATTTAACACTTCTCTTCGCTATATTGTCAGATATTTAACACTTCTTTTCCTTATATTGTCAGACATGTAACACTTCTCTTCCTTATACTGTCAGATGTTTAACACTTCTCTTCCTTATATTGTCAGATGTTTAACACTTCTCTTCCTTATATTGTCAGATGTTTAACACTTCTCTTCCTTATACTGTCAGATATTTAACACTTCTCTTCCTTATACTGTCAGATGTTTAACACTTCTCTTCCTTATACTGTCAGATGTTTAACACTTCTCTTCCTTATACTGTCAGATGTTTAACACTTCTCTTCCTTATACTGTCAGATGTTTAACACTTCTCTTCCTTATACTGTCAGATGTTTAACACTTCTCTTCCTTATACTGTCAGATATTTAACACTTCTCTTCCTTATACTATCAGATATTTAACACTTCTCTTCCTTATACTATGAGATATTTAACACTTCTCTTCGTTATATTGTCAGATATTTTAAACTTTTCTTCCTTGTATCATCAGCTCACATCTGTTTTCGATAATTGCCTCATTAAAAACATTAAAAAAACAGCAACAACAACAAAATTTAAATAAAATAATTCCCTCAGGTTAAGGGTAGACCAAAAGAGACATGGAGAAGAACAACAGAAAGAATGCTGAGCAATAGAGGGCTCACCTGGGCAAGAGCAGAAAAAAAGGCGAAGGACAGGCATTTGTAGAAAACCCTTGCGGAAGCCCCATGTGCCCTGGGCACTTAAGGTTCAGAGAGAGAGAGAATTCCCTCAGGTTAATTATCAGTTTATGCATTAAATTATCTTCCATAGCTATTAAACTGATTTTTTTAAAAATACGAATAAAGCAAAACTGACATGTAATGCAACAAGTAAATAAATCATAAAGTGGCCTTTCACTCTGATAAGTGAATTTTAACAAGTGTTAGTAAAGATTATCTTTCCTAGCCCAAACATCCAGTTACTTTTAGTACAGATTATCTTTCCTAGCCCAAACATCCAGATATTGTTAGTACAGATGAAAAAAAACCAACATATTCAATAAGGACAACAAAAGACGTCTTTTTTTACATTTCAACATCCACTTTCGAAATATAATCATGCCATTCTAGAATTCAGTAATGTTTCACCTGTCCATATTGTTTCACTTACACGATGATGATGACGATGATATCATTATTAATTTTAATTTAATTGCCACATGACGAAATACACACCAAATTCTAACCTCGTTTAATTGGGGTTTTTTTTTCTAAAAATATTAGCTAATAAAATGTGCTCTGTAAATGAGTCACTTGTTTGAGGAAATGTTTCAGGCAGGAAAGAAAAGGGTTAACATGAACTCTTTTCATCACAACTGAGCTTAATGGGCTCCATTAAGTATTTATATAATAATAAGAATAGTTCTTATCGCCTTGAACCTGGTTTGATGCTGGAGAAGACGTCAGCTGTTTGCAGACTTTGTTGACCTTAAATCTGTTCAGCAGCTTCTCTCTGGCCCATTGCACCAGTATTTTAATTGATCCACTGTCTTTTAAGCTTGATTGTGTACAGCTAGGTCCAATCTCAGTGTGCTATGCCCTGTCTTTTGTCTCCAAGCTCCGCCCTTGTCTGGTACTCAAATGCTGCAGCATTTCTAAAGTGTTCCTTACCATGTGGCATGATCTTTCACCAGTTCTTCGTGGCCTTTGTGGCTGAATGGGGTATCTGTCAGCGCCCTTGAAAGAATCTCAGCTTTGGGCTATCTCATGGTTTCTTTCCTTACAAAAGTTCACCATGTAAAATCTGTTTGGGGAAACACCTGTCATCTATTCTTGTCCCCCTGGGAACAACTATGTTAAGAACACACTTATCTTAACATAGTCTTTGTGAGACAGGGAACATAGATTTGTTTGCTTAAAAACTGACCTACTTTTGTAGCCCAGAAACCTGTAGCAATAAACACTAATTGTAATTGTTATTTTTGTAAAATGTAATGTCAGGTCGGTGAAGGGATGGGGATATGGAGATCGCTGATGGGGAGGAGGTAAATCTGGTGTGAAACCAATGAATCCAGGACATGACAAGCCTATGGGTCTTTACAACAATGGCTATCAGAATGATGTAAACAAAACAGAGCCAGCAGACTACAGGTGGCAGGGAATGGATATTGTTGAGGCACTCATCAGGTTCCTCATCCCAAAGTCGGAGTGTCTCTGTGGAACTGTCTCAAAGCTGTCTGGATCTGACGTAGAGACTGGAAAACGAAGTTTTGGCCAGGCCAGCCTACACCACTGTCTTCATGGCAGTCCGAGCAAGACCACAGTCTGCCCTAGCAAGGAAAGGTGGTTAAGTCGGAGGTACCCAGCCAAAAAGCGCATTGCAAAAATCGGTATACCACGCATTATCGCTAATGAAATGTCTCTATCTGCAGTTTTCAAACATGGTGCTCGCCCTAAAGAATAACCAGGCAGGTGCAGTGCCGGGCCCCCTGCCTCGAAAGGGTCCACCCAACGCTACTGGAGGTCCTCTCAGTTCGTCTTGTGGAGCCATGAGACATGAGAATAGAGCTACTGGCCAAAAAATACAACATCAGAAAACTGCCAAAAACCAAGAACTTAAAATAATTCAGTGGAATGCTGAGAGTGTCAGCAGTGTTAGAGATGGCTATAGTAAAAAGGTGGAACTAGAGAACGTACTCTTTGCAGAACAGGTAAGTATATGCTGCATACAGAAGATACACCTAACCATAGATCTTATATGTTATATCCTTCCCGTGCTGTTAAACGTTACATAGGGCTCGCAAGGTAGTTCGCCAATTTTTCCTGTTTTCAGTGAGTCTTTCAACCTCATCAAAAGATTTTATACCTCTTAATTTGGCCTCTCTTAACAATGTCCTCTTCAGAGTTTCATGCGGTCTGCTTCTTTTTCTTTGGCCTGTTCTTTTCCACTTGATAGCTTGTTTTGGGATTCTCTGATCATTTCTTTTCATCAAGTGACCAACATATGTCCATCTCCTCTTCCTGATCACCCATGAGACTGGTTGTTGTTCAGTCATTTGTCTTATCTCTGCATTATTCTTAAATTCGTTCCACTTGATGCCGAGTATTTTCCTTAAGCATTTGTTTTCAAGAGTCTAATTTCCTTTCTATTTCTTTAGTTGTTTTCCAGATTTCGCATGCATAAATGAGAGTGGATATTACATTTGGATTGAACAGTCTTAACTTGGTTTTTGTGCTTATAACTTTTGAATTCCATATGTTCTCAAGATAAAAAGATTGATGCTGCTTTTGCAATTCTAATTCTAACTTCCTTTCTGGTGTCACCATCCTGGTCTATGTAGCTGCTAATGATTACACTAACAGAGGATGAGAAAACTCTTACAGGTAAGCAGGTAGCAGATCACTTTGCTCGCATGTTTGCACAAGACTGCAACATTGATGTCAATCCAGAGAAAGAGCGTGTAACGCGCATTGACCCACAGAAAGAAGAGGAACAAGGCAGAAAAGTGGAGGTCATGGATGCACCAATCACACGCAGCGAGTTAGACCTAGCAGTCAGTAAACTGAAACCAAGGAAATCACCAGGACCAGATGGAGTGTTCAATGAAATGATCAAGAACCTGGGAATGGCAGCAATGGGAAAGCTGCTGGATATTTTCAATATGTGCTGGAGCACAGGTAAGTTACCTCAAATCTGGAAGGAAGCAAGCATGGTACCACTGCTAAAGCCAGGGAAAAACAGTGATATGGCCTCCAGCTACAGGCCAATCAGTCTCATTAGCCGCCTATGCAAAATGATGAAACACATCATTGACCTGGGGCTAAAATGGTACCTAGAATGTTAAAACCTCCTTGTTTCACCTCAAGCAGGATTTAGGCAGTACTACAGCACAGAAGATCAAGTGACCTATCTCCCTCAGGAAATTGAGGACACATTCCAAGACAAAAACCTTGTACTAGCAATGTGGATAGACCTGAAGAAAGCATTTGATAAGTACAGAAAAAAACGTCTGCTGTGGAAACTAAGAAACTACTATGTGAATGGAAGCTGTACAACTGGATAAAGTCCTATTTGCACAATAGAAGAGCAAAAGTAGTAATGGATGGACACAAAAGCTAGAAAGTACTGCTGTGACAAGGTGTACCACAAGGAGGAGTCCATTCGCCTACACTATTCCTTGTATTCATTAATGACCTGGTCAAGGAACTTCCCTATGGAATCAAAGACGCACTGTATGCAGATGATCTGATCATGTGGTGTACAGATGAATACACGACAGTTGCTACAAAGAGACTACAAAGAGCAGCAGACATCTCGACATCATGGACAAACAAATGGTGTGTAAGTATCAACACAGAGAAATCAAGTACCACTGTTCACTCTTTCATCTAAACAGAAAGCAGGTTAAATCTTTGTAAATGAAATATCCATAAGGATGGACAACCAACCAACTTACTTAGAAGTGACTCTTGACTCAAAACTGACTTGGAAGCAACACATCAGCAATGCAGAAGCAAAAGCCAGAAGAAAACTAGCCATATTAAGAAAACTGAGTGGAACCACATGGGGAGTTAGTAAAAGAATCCTCAAGAATGTATATCAGCAAAGTATTTTACTACATTTAGAATATGGCTCAACAGCTTGGTGCACAGCATCAAACACTATGTTGTATAATCTAGACAAGGTACAAAATCAGTCACTACGGATTATCACAAGTGCTATGAGGTCCACACCAGTAGTAGAAATGCAGAAAATGGTGTTCAAGTGTTAAAGAACATAGAGACACAAAGGTCATGACCTTGAGAGAGAAATTCCTCTGTAAGCCATCCCTTGAAGGAGAAATTCAATAACTTGGCACTAAGATGGCTTAAAAGAAGTAGCTTCAATCATCAGGCCAAGCGTATGCGTAAGCCGATACCAGACCTTCCAACTGTAGTTGCTCCATTATCATTTGTCACCATGGAAAGAAGCAGATTGTATACAAATAACTATTCAAACTGAAATGAAAGGTGTGCAGAATGATGAGATGCAAAGCAGTCATATGCTAGATGACAAATATCCATGTGACACCTGGATACGTGTGTATACAGATGGATCTGCACACAATGCCATAAAGAATAGAGGAGCAGGAGCACATACTGAATATCCAAACAACACCACTGACAAGATTTCCATACCCACTGGAAAATACTGCAACAACTTTGATGCAGAAGTTAGGGCAGTTATTGCTGCAGTTGAAAAACTATCAGACTCCAGAATTGATAGTAATTGTAGTAATTCTCACAGATGCAAGATAAGTACTAGAAGCTCTTCAGTGCAACAAACTACCAGATCTTAAGGATGCCTTGTCAAAAATTGTCTTACAACACAGAGTCACCTTGCAGTGGATTCCTCTCACTGTGGGATACCAGACAATGAGAAAGCTGATCATCTGGCCAAAGGGGGCACTGAAATGAACCAACCAGAATCACCTATAATCAGAACAAAAGCATGATAAAAACCTACAGAAAGCCACAAATACCACCATATGATGACTATCACATGCTAAATAGAAAGTAACAAATCACTATTTTCCGTCTTTTAGAAGACCTCTGTCAGGATATAATCCACAGCACAGAGAATATTCAGGTCGAGTCAGGCAGCGGGGAGGCAATGCAGCTCTCCGACGAGACCAGAGACAAGGTTAACTTTCCACCAGCAAGTGCAAAAAGTATATGGGAAAACCTAGATGCAGGATTATGCAAAGAACTGGACAAACAGCTAAGAGGAAAAAACCTGGAGCAAAAGCTGGAAGCATTTGGTAACATCATATATCTTCACTGCTACAAAGAGTTTGGAACCAAACAGGCAAAAAGAGAAAAAGTGACACCAAGAAAGTCCAGAAGACAGAGGAAAATAGAAGCAATAAGACAGCAGAAGAACCATGCCCGGAAAATGTTCAAGAAGGCACATGAATCAGAAAAAGAAGGACTAAGACAGGTTTGGCAGCATCTAAAATCCCAGCACAATGCCCTTTGCAGAGCTGAAAGACTATGTAAAAGGAAGAGGGAAACCAGATACGCAAGAGAGAAGTTCTACAGAGATCCCTTCGGATTTGCCAAGCAGTTATTTGAACAGCCAAAATCAGGTACGATGAAAGCAGGTAAGGAGGTGCTCGAAGAACATCTGAGCAAGACATACTCTGATAAAAATCAGCATACACCTCTCGAGCAGATGAAAGGTCTAGTGTGGCCCTGTGCACCAGGCAGCAAATTCAAATGCAGCCCACCAACCTTACAAGAAGTAGAGAGCATTGTAAGAAAAGCTAAAGGCAAGTCAGCACCAGGCCCAAAAGATGCCCTGAAGTACTAAAGAAGCTTCATAAACTCCTACGAACAGCATGGACCAAAGGAGTCATATGTAAGGAATGGAAAAAGGCTAACGGAGTATACATCCCCAAGGAGCAGAATTCCACTGAAATCAACCAGTTCAGGCCGATCTCACTTCTGAATGTGGAAGGAAAGATATTCTTCTCTGTGATGGCAAAAAGACTAACAACATACCTCCTAGACAATGGTTACGTTGATACATCCGTGCAGAAGGGAGGAATTCCAGGTTTCCCAGGATGTCTCGAGCATGCGTCAATGATTTGGGAAGCCATTCAGCAGGCAAAATCTGGAAAGCAAGATCTACAGGTAATATGGCTTGACCTAGCCAATGCGTATGGCTCAGTACTGCACCAGATGATATGGCTAGCACTAAACATGTATCATGTGCCAAAAGAAATCACAAATATGCTGAAAAGGTACTTCACAGGGTTCCTCATGAGGTTTGGAACATCAGGATATACTACAAGATGGATCGAGCTCCAGGTAGGAATTGCAATGGGCTGTACAATATCTCCCATACTGTTCGTACTAGCCATGCAAGTAATCCTGAGAGCAGCAGAAGGAGCAGCAGAAGGCCCAAGATTCAGAAATGGATGTCAAATGCCACCACTAAAAGCATTCATGGACGACACAACAGTAATAACAACCAGTGAAGCACAGGCACGAAAGATGTTAGAGCGTTTGGATAGCCTTATCATATGGTGCCGCATGAGCTTCAAGCCAAAGAAGTCAAGAAGCCTGTCAGTCATGAAAGGGAAAGTGATAGAAAGATCATACACAGTGGCAAATCAAATAATCCCATCTGTAGGGGAAGAGCCAGTGAAGAGCCTTGGCAGAGTATATGATGCATCCATGAAAGACTCAAGCGCTGTGAAGCAGGTTATAGAAATGGCGCAGAATGGACTGAGCATCATAGACAAAAGCAGGCTACTGGGTAAGTTCAAAATATGGTGCCTCCAGTTCATGCTGATTCCAAAACTGATGTGGCCACTACTCATTTACGAAGTAAGTACCAGCACAGTAGAGGCAGTCGAAAGAAAGATAAATAAAGCCATAAGAAAGTGGTTGGGCGTACCACCAGGATTAACTGATGTAGTGCTATACTGCAAGAAGAGCAAACTACAGCTGCCTTTCAAATCTGTGGTTGAAGAATACAAGGTAGGAAAAACAAGACTTGCAATGATGCTACAAGAATCTACAGATCCGGTGGTACGAGAAGTGCAGCCAACACTTAGAACTGGACGAAAATGGAAAGTAGGTGAGGAAGTGACCTCAGCCAGGGAAACGCAGGAGCTGAAAGAAGTAATAGGGTACACCCAGACCAACAGAAGGGGATTTGGTCATGGTGAAATCAAATGGTGGTCAAAGGCCTCCTGCAAGGAAAGAAGGGATATGATCATCAGCGAAGTAAGGAATTCAGAGGATGATAGGCTGGTCCAGAAGGCAGTCCAACAATCACAACAAGGGCAATGGACAACATGGGAGGAAGTCCTGCAGAGATCAATAACATGGAATGACATCTGGAAAATGGCACCCTTGAGGCTCAGCTTCATCATCAGAGCTACTTATGACCTTCTGCCTACAGGCTCCAACCTATACAAATGGGGTGTATCAGAAGATACAAAGTGCCCTCTCTGCAACGAAAGGCAAACATTGGAACATGTGCTGTCAGCATGTAGAGTGTCTTTAGGGCAAGGACGGTACACCTGGCGGCACAACAGAGTGTTACAGGAACTAGTAGCCATCGTAGACAGGGCAAACGATAAAGCAAATAACAGCAAAAGAGTTGAGGTGCCACCTAAATACTTCATAGGTGCTGGTACGACATCAAATATTGAAATCAGGGACATTCCCTTACCATCACTGCTAGATGGTACAAATGATTGGGAAGTGACAGCGGACCTTCCAGGAAGAAGAGAATACCCGACTGCCATCAAGAACACAGGAATGCGACCAGACACTGTAGTGTACTCCACAGGAAAACAGGAATTAATAATGATCGAGCTTACGGTCCCATACGAAACTAGAATAGAGGAACAGCATTTATTCAAATTGGAGAAGTACAATGATCTGGTCAAGCAACTGAGGCAGGGGGCAGGAATCAGGGCAAAAGTGATAGCTGTAGAAGTGGGAGCAAGAGGATTCGTAGCAACATCAGCATATGACCTGTGTAAGCAACTGGGCATAAAGGGACAAGCAAGAGCAAGGGCCTTGAGAAGCCTTTCAGAAACAGCAGAAAAGGCCTCATGCTGGCTATGGAGTATGCGAAACAAGCATTGGGAACATAAGTAATTTCATTTGCCACAACCAATACCAGTCCTCCATAGCTAAATCGCTAAAGACGCGTGGCAACTGGAAGATCATGGGTTCGATCCCGGGACTGGGAAAAAAAAAGCAACAACTCACAAGACCTCTGGGAGTCATGACCCAGAGGGGCCCACCCCCCTTAGAGTGTCAGGAGTTTAAAGGGCCGAAACACTTGTCTGAGGGGGGGTACTTCCTCTGATGATCTGAAGGAGTTGTGTTGTTGTTCCGCTCTCTACGGTAGAGAGTTTCCTGCATACGTCTCCAAACAGGACACAGCTGACTCCGAAGTCATATGTATACAAAGTTTAAGGTTGGTACTACTACTCTTTGTACATGTGCCCAAGTGCCAAAAACTGTGGAGTGTATCCTCCAAAACTGCACCAACTACAAGACACTGAGAAGTAATAAGCTCTATGGTTCCATACATGAATCATAAAAAAACAAGTGAAATTTATCCAAGAGACAATATATAGACAGGCAATGCATACAAAGAAGAAGATCTATTCTTGTAACATGCCCCAGCAATCTAATCTTCTGCTGTTCAATTCTGTCACCGATGATGGCACACTGAAGTTACTCTGCTACTAGATGTTCATTATTTCACAAAGGCTGCACAGACAGACACTGTTAAGGTTTTTCTCTCATCTTGAAATGTTATTCTTTATTCAGGTCCATGTTTATGTAGTCCATTAAGGGAAAAAAAAAAGGACAAGCTGTTATACTTAGCTGAGCAGAAATGTTAAGAAAGGTTTCACTGGGAATGCAAATATGTAACTTGTATGTTGTTTATGTGCCTTTACAACTTCACAAAGTATTTATACAAAGCTAGGTCAGCATACCTATATCCACTTTCTCTCTCTCTCTCTCTCTCGTGTGTGTGCGTGCGTGTGTGCGTGCGTATGTGTGTGAGAGAGAGAGAGAATTTCTGCAAGAAAAAAAAAAGTCACAAGAACACTGATAGTATCTTGCTACTCAGAAGCTATCCTAAACTCCGACACGTAACTACACTATGAGGACAATAACTGATCTCCCTCATACTAGAGGAAACATCTAAAATGTCACATACTAGCACAGACATCATCACTTGTGGCACCAGGTCATCAAAGACTAAAAGAGTATAGATACACACCAGCAGAGCAAACGTCCGAGCCCAGTAAGTCACATTTGTACTGAACTAAAATGTTCGCGACAGCACACATTTTGTGGCACAACACAAACATAACTGACTAGGGAGAACTATGCTTTTTTTTTTGGGGGGGGGGGGGAGTGCCCCCCCCCACCTGCTTCCCAGACCGCATTGCTTGTGCCCTCAAACTAACTTTCCATTATCTGATGCCTCTTGTCGCTCTATTTCTTCTTACCACACTCCCACCCCCTCTCCCCTGCATCTTCCCACTGTCTCCTGAGAAGAAGTAACGCTAACTTTGGAACCAATCATACAGTACAAAATAAAACAAAATTTCAAAAGATATAAATAAAGTGATCCACTTGGTTAAAACCATCATTAAATATCATCTATCAATTCTTTTCGAAAAAAAACCCAAAAAAAACAACCATAATTATAGAACCACACAACAGAAACTTGCCTTACATATACATGCACACACATATATACTATTTTTCTACAGCTTCACTCATTAAATTTACTTTACATTTGTCCCTTCACACTGCAATTCAGTTTTGTTAAATTTATTTGAAACATGAATTTCATACGATCAGCATGAATTTAGGTTAGCATTTGTACAGAAGGCTTCACATGTTTTATATTAAAATGGTGCCAATCATTCGGTGTCTGATGTTCAAGTTTAAAATATTAACACTTCCCACAAAGATGTGTTACAGTTGACAAAAACTTTGCACAGACACAAAACAAAAACAAAAAAAAAATGTCTGAAAATACAAACAAGTACAGAATGACTTCTCACTCCCATTACTGTTCCTCACTGGTCGAACACCCTCCCTATCAACCAACTGCTGAGCACAGTCCTGCAAAAAATCCTCTGCATAAATCTACCACTTCAGGCAGAACAATGTAGCACCTTAGTATTCTTTTTATAAATCTACCACTTCAAGCAGAACAATGTAGCACCTTAGTATTCTTTTTATAAATCTACCACTTCAAGCAGAACAATGTAGCACCTTAGTAATCTTTTTATAAATCTACCACTTCAAGCAGAACAATGTAGCACCTTAGTATTCTTTTTATAAATCTACCACTTCAAGCAGAACAATGTAGCACCTTAGTATTCTTTTTATAAATCTACCACTTCAGGCAGAACAATGTAGCACCTTAGTATTCTTTTTATAAATCTACCACTTCAAGCAGAACAATGTAGCACCTTAGTATTCTTTTTATAAATCTACCACTTCAAGCAGAACAATGTAGCACCTTAGTATTCTTTTTATAAATCTACCACTTCAAGCAGAACAATGTAGCACCTTAGTATTCTTTTTATAAACCTACCACTTCAAGCAGAACAATGTAGCACCTTAGTATTCTTTTTATAAATCTACCACTTCATGCAGAACAATGTAGCACTATAGGATGATTTGGGTGGTCTTCTTCTTTCTACCTGTACTGTTGGTGTGTACAGTATGTTAATGCGGCTTTTCTTAGGCCATGTCGTATCGTAGTGCTCACGTTACACATGTGAGTAACAGGGTAGACTTTCTTCTTGATCTTCGCGAGTTAAAGTTACAGGACTAGTTATACAAAGAATTCCAGCTCTCACTCTCACTTGCTGGATTAGTTAAATACTGTTCCAGACACACTTCTCATCCAGGCTCTTCAAAACCTCACATTAACGACAAATGGTACAGATAGTCAAGTAAAACCTGGGTAACGGTGACTTGGAACATTTATTGATGGAAGGATGATAATGTTGATGAAAATAACATTAAATCCGACTGCCGGCTGGTTATCCCTGCCAGGTGGCCAGTCAATTCATACGTACAACCGCAGTACAACTATAACGTTCTTATGTTCCTGGAAGACATCACACAGCACAAAAACGTCCACAAAGTTATATGTTCAAACCAAAACTGACTCCATGCACTCCGCTTTTCCCCCACAATTCCCCGTCACAGGTTTTGCAGCACCCATGACCTTCTTGAAGGACCTCGGCAGAAAAAAATTCAAAAAGAAAAACTGATAACAATGCCCTTACTATCAACCCAAGAGTTTTTACATGAATACTGCTATAGCACCTTAGTATTCTTTTTATAAATCTACCACTTCAGGGCAAAACAATGCAGCACCTTAGTACTCTTTTAACTTGCCTATTCTGTATTCCATTTAGTCTGGTATTTCTCTCCAATGTGTGAAAGTAAAAACAAAATTCTACTCTAAGGTTTTCAACACCAGCTACAGAGTATGTAGGAAACTCACTACTGTAAAGAGCTCAACAACAACATAACTATCTAGATTATCAGAGGCAAAGAGTATGCAGGAAACTCAATATTGTAAAGAGCTCAACAACAGCATAACTTCCTAAATTATCAGGGACAAAGAGTATGCAGGAAACTCACTACTGTAAGGAGCTCAACAACAAAACTTCCTAGATTATCAGGGGCAAAGAGTATGCAGGAAACTCACTACTGTAAAGAGCTCAACAACAATATAACTACCTACATTATCAGGGACAAGTGTTTCAGCCCTATTAAACTTCTGACACTTTGGGGGGGGGGGGTGTTATGACCCCCATAGGTCTGTGAGTTTTCTTCCGTTTTTTATTTTGTTCTATCCCAGAATTGAATCTCAGTCTTCCAAAAGGCACTCCATGCCACAAGGACTGGTACTAGATGTGACAAATGAAATTTAAGTTCTCAAGACTTATTTTTCATGCTCCACAGCCAGCATGAGGCCTTTTATATTGTTTCTGATTACAGTCTTTACATATCATCAAACATCTGATAATAAATGAAAGACATTAAATGCCTTCCTGACTTTCAGTTACTTCAGGACTTCCTAAACCTTTCCAAGCAAAGAAGCAATAAATGATGGTGACTGATGACAACTTTAAAGAAATGATATTTATATAAAGATAATAAAATCATAAAAGCTACTCAAGATTCTTCCATTTCTAGAAGAGGCTGTCACAATGGTTTGACAAGTCCAGAGTGGAAAGAAACAAGCTTCTCATATCATTAAATATTTTATAAAACCATATAAACCAGTGTTTCTCAAAGTGGGTGTTGAAAAGGATTTGGGGCGGGGGGTGTGTTAAGGTTCAGTAAGGGAACAGTAGGGGGGGGGGGGGGGCACTGCTGGAAAACAAAGCAGCAGACAGGGGCAGTAATATTTTCCTTCTTTGCACTTCTCAACCTGATACTGAGAAACTTGTGTCCCTACATGAAACTCATTCATCACATTTAAAAGCTGAGAAAATGGTGCAGTAGGTGAGTTATAAATGTAGGCCTTTATATTGTTAAATTGGTCTGCTTGCTGAAGTTTTTAGCTGTGTAATGCATGTCCTACTTTAATAACATATGAATAACTAGTGTATAAGTACATAAAACTAAGTATATAACGAAGTTTAATCCTAGTTTATATTAGTTTAATAAGCCATTCTATGAACAGTACATAATGGGGGCTTTGGGGGGGGGATGGGGAAGAAAGGGTAGGCATTGAGGATGTGACCTGGAAGAAAAGGGACCAGCAGCCTGAACAAGCTCGGGAAATACCGATATAAACCAAACTACTGCAAGTTACCAGTATCCACAGCTCAGAATATAAAATAAAAAACAGAACTAATGCTGGTATGTTTTTACTGTATTCATGGCATATAAAAAGTGGTGATATTTTGAAAAGAGATAACGTTTCTTTTCCAGACTTCCATTCACACACAGATGTGCTGAGAAGCCTTCCATGTTAAGCCAACTCCAAGACTAAAAACAAAACAATGAAAGCCAATCCTCAATTGAAATAATCATGTCTTTCCAGGATCTTTACCAGTAACTACAAAGAGTTAAATTTTAGTTTAAAAAAATGTTAGAAGTTTTTACCATAAACAAACAAAAAAATGCTCATAAAATACATGTTAAACACTCACTCTGACAGCTTATTGTCCTTGGGCAAATGTTTCTGAAGCTCCAGGAACATAACAGCCTCCTCTAACTCCGAGTCCAGACCAAAGACACCTCGATACAACACTTCATACACAATTGCTGAGGACAAAGACAAGAGTTCAAATTATGAAATGCTAAAGAGAACTAACCTGTAACAATTTTCCTGTGTTATGTGAAAGGAAACACTACATTTTGCCTCTATGGATGCAAACTGCTCTGCTCAAAATGCTATCAGTGAATGAATGGAAGCGAGTACAGACAGAAATGGAGGCCATGGAAATGTGGTTTATAAGAAGGATGTTGAAAGTACCATGGACAGCCAAAAAAACCAATGAAGAAGTTTTAAGAGAGGCTGGAGTTAAAAAGCAAAATATAGCAAAGATCAGAGGCAAACAAGCGAGATTTATAGGACATTTCCTGAGAAGAGGAAAATTGAAACACACTGTGACAACTGGAAAAATTGAGAAAGAAGAGATAGAGGAAGAAGAGACAGAGGAAGACAGAGAGAGCAGTTAATAAATGGGCTGTGAGCGTGGCTAGGAAGAAAGTCACCAGCGGATCTCATAATCAACGCAAAAGACAGGGAATTGTGGAGAGAAATGATAACCTACGCCACGCGGCATGGCACTTAGGTTAGATTAGATTAGACTAGAATGAGTGGAAAGTATATCTCACAAAGTTCAATCCTTTTAAAAAAAAAAAATTTCAGTCAGGTCCAAAGTGGGTGGGGGGTACAAGAAACATTGCAAGACCGGGAAATGAAAAAAAAAACAAACAAACAAAAATAGAAATGTCAAATGCCAAAGATGAGAAATACCAGACTGGCAATGGCAAAATAAAGGAAATATAGAAGACAAAAATAAGCTGGTAATAAAGAAAATGCATAATGAAAGAATAATCTGGTAACAAAATACATGAGAAAACAGTTTTGTAAAGTGCCAACTATATGAAAACATAAAAGATGAAAACATACAAGTAAAAATATTTTTTTTTAAATAAATGATCTAAAATTTAAAACTAATTCTGAAATGTTTGGAGATCAGATATCAGTTTACCAGCAGCTTAAAAATTACCAATGACAGAAAAGGGGCAACATTTAAAAGATGGTTCTGGAGTAAAATATACGTGTATATATATATAAGATAATATATATATGTAAGATATATTGTGGACACTAGGATAAAATTTTGAGGAAAAAGCAACAGAAGGAAAGGTGTTTTATTCTGCTGGGCACAAACTAAAAGCAAAATCTCAGAAGATACGGATAAAAAAAATGTTTTCTAAACTCTCCCCATCCATTTTCACCACCATCTTTTTCAATCTCCTTGGAAGTGGCAGCTTTCTGCTGTTTGCAGCCGATGTAGTGAAGATGCAGAGCAACGGCATCATGTCACACTAGGAGCTGCTATTGTTTTTCAGTCCCTGCATGAAGCTAAAGACCAGGGGGTATACAGTACCTCTTTAGCAGAATCCACCACCAGAGAGACTATGGCAATCCCTGCCCCATTAGCCAAGCTAGGACTGTCACTGGGGGTACACCAATGGAAAGATGGAACAGGGTCGTAACTGGCTATAACTCAGTGACCCTGACACATTAAGTGATGGGGGTTGTAGACTGCCAAATCAGACAGTGTCTTCACCTCTACCTACTTTCACTGAATGAGCGAGTGAGTGAAAGAGAGAGAGTATGTCACCGAGTATATGTGTGTGGTTGGGGGGGGGGAGGGGGGGGAGAGATTGTCTTCCAGCTTGTGTACTTTTGTTTTTTTTTGCATATTTTTTTACATTTTGTGTATGCTGAAAAATGTGTTATTAAAGAGAACTTAATACATAAAGTTACGTTTAAGCAAATTATTAACTTCTAGCTATAACTACAACACAATTCCAAGAAAAGAGCCACATGTGTGATAAAACGTTAACATAGCACTAAGGTATAGAAACTTCTTTGTTTGCTATGGGGTATACAAGGGTTAAAATACTGATTAACATTGTGGCACAACTTAATGGCTAAATCTTGGGATGGAAGATGAAACCTGACAGTGCTGTCTATCTAAAATACTACAAAACACAAATAACATACAGAAAATCAAATGAAAAATCTGTCTTTGTCAGCCACAAGGTAATTAAAAAATGCAGCAAAAATTAAATAAATAACTAAAGTAACTTTAGAACACACCACAAAACAATATAGTTTGTTTATCTGAAATCTGGATTAATTTTATCTGAACAGCATGTACAGCTTATCTAAACCTTTGCGTTCCAAATCCTTTTTTCTTTAGATCCAATAATCAATTTTGGAATAGTCCACTCTTTACTCACAATCTCTATTTTACGGCACACAAAATAAACATCTGTTGTCAATCTACTAGATGTTTTATAAGAAAATATTCTGAATAAAGCAAATCTACTTGATGTTTTATGAGAAAATATTCAGAATAAAGCAAATCTACTAGATGTTTTATAAGAAAATATTCTGAATAAAGCAAATCTACTTGATGTTTTACGAGAAAATATTCAGAATAAAGCAAATCTACTTGATGTTTTACGAGAAAATATTCAGAATAAAGCAAATCTACTAGATGTTTTACAAGAAAATATTCTGAATAAAGCAAATCTACTAGATGTTTTATGAGAAAATCTTCTGAATAAAGCAAATCTACTAGATGTTTTATGAGAAAATCTTCTGAATAAAGCAAATCTACTAGATGTTTTATGAGAAAATCTTCTGAATAAAGCAAATCTACTAGATGTTTTATGAGAAAATCTTCTGAATAAAGCAATGTAATTTAAGCAAAAGCATTACCAACCAAAGCATCTTTAATCTGAGAATCATTATAACAAACAAAACAAAAAAATAACACTAACTTTTACTTATTTTACTACACAGTAATATCTAAATATGAAACAACTCTCATAACGAAAATGAAAATGGCTTCATAAAACTTTAAAAAAAAAAAAAAATCAGAGCGAGTTATTTCTATAAAATGAAATCAACCTGAATGCGTACTGGAAAAAAAGAACGTTGAACAGGTTTCTCTTTGGTGCAATGGAGTGTGTCATTGTTCTTAGCATCTTCCTTCACAATATGAGATTGGTGCACTTTATGGACTGGGTTTGTCTACTTCACAATATGAGATTGTTGCACTTTATGGACTGAGTTTGTCTACTTCACAATATGAGATTGGTGCACTTTATGGACTGAGTTTGTCTACTTCACAATATGAGATTGTTGCACTTTATGGACTGAGTTTGTCTACTTCACAATATGAGATTGTTGCACTTTATGGACTGAGTTTGTCTACTTCACAATATGAGACTGGTGCACTTTATGGACTGGGTTTGTCTACTTCACAATATGAGATTGGTGCACTTTATGGACTGAGTTTGTCTACTTCACAATATGAGATGGTGCACTTTATGGACTGGGTTTGTCTACTTCACAATATGAGATTGGTGCACTTTATGGACTGGGTTTGTCTACTTCACAATATGAGATTGGTGCACTTTATGGACTAGGTTTGTATAATGTGCAGTGGTGGTGGTTTTCAATGTGTTAACATTTTAAAACATATTTAAGAGCAACATCTTTAATCCTTTGCCCAAGCTTCTCCTTCCCCCCCCCCCCCCCACACTGGGCACTGGTCTCGACTTGAGGGCAAATGATAGAAAAGTCAAGTGACTAATGATGTCTTCTACATTCCTGGATATTTGTTCATTTCAAAATGGTGTAAATACTGGAATTTTCTCTCTTTTATGGTATTACATGGGCGTGTAACATTATGGTATTAAATAAATGTTGAAATGATCATATATTCAGAACCTCTCTAAAGACTCAGGATTACTCCCCTTTACCTGCATCCACTGTAATTCCATCACTCTGAGAGCAAGTCTAGTAACCTATGGTTACAACAGCATAACTGATTCCCTCAATCAAATCCTTATCTCAAATGTCAAAAAATGATAGAAAATTATAACTATCAATATTTGTTATTATTTTCATTAAATAATACTTATCTCCTCAACTTTTCAGTTACACTAAATACTAAAAACAAATACTGAAAACTGTTTAAAATGTACAGATTAATTACCCTGACATATTCCTGCAGCTTCAATATGTGCCTTGCTGTAGACAATATCATAATGGCTGTCCTCGGTGTTGCAAACAATTACCTGTGGGACAAATAAACAGTTCTCAGAATCATAATTTAACTTTTCATCTATTTTTCATGTTTTTATCTGTTTTATTATTTCTGTATATGATCCATGATAAAAAGATGTTGCTGAAATATTGAACAATTGTATGTTGTTCATCTGTATGTGCTCATCTCGCTTTCTGCCTTTCTTGTTTCTGCCCCTATTTTCCTCACTCTTTTTTTTTTTTTTGTATTTTTATTTTGTAAAACTGAACTATATACTTCTATCCACTGCTGTTGTTTTGGAACTCTTGACTGACTGGTTCTTTGAACGTTTAAGATCTCTCAACTGTGAACATCATTTATTCATGATAAACACCATCAGGAAGACAGAGCTTCGACTTGGATGACAAGTGATTTCTTTAACACTCCCCACTCCCCCAAACCCCTTTGAATTAAGAAAAGAGATTTCTCAAAAGATTCTACCACTGAGTTGCCTCATTACATTCCAACACAAACACTGGTTACCAGAAGCAGAGAGGGCAAACATGGCATGTTTTAGCGATACTAATCTCTAAAATCTTAATATGAGATAAACAGAGAAAAGAAAACTAAAAAAACTGGTTCTCACTGTCCCAGGTCCCAATACACCCTTGTCAATCCAGACTGCCTCGGTTGCTCCCCTATATACCAATCATTATCCAGAAAGGATATTCGCTACTATATTCTTTTAAAGTGCTAATCACTGAAATGTTACTAAATACCTGGATGATCACACATTTCCCCATTACGAATCACTGTTCTAAAATCAGCTATAGAATTATGCAAAGAACAAAACATTATGAAGAAAAAGACAGCACGAAAATGAGCAGAAAATATATATCAAATGCTTCAACTCCATGAGAAGATGGCAAGTAAACAGTGAGGAAGAAACTGTGATCTTGGATACTATCATAGAAGAAAGTGAAATAATAATAATAATAATCAATAAGACAACATACAACTTCCAGGTAAAGGTTTCCTAATCTTCAAATACATTATATAACCACTATCTGCAATACTGTGAGCTATTATCATCCACAATTTAGGATATAAAAATCAGATGTGAAACTTTTGTATGGAAGCTTCTGGCACAAAAGAAATGATGTTATTCTGAAAAGAGATGATAATATTTTTGTTTTCTTACATTTCTGTTCGCATAGAACAAACCAACTCGTAAGTTTTTAAACAGCTGAATCATATATAAAATCATTATCTTAATATGTCAAAGATACATCTGTTGCAAATTCTTTCAGTAAACATAAGACTTATAAAATTAAATCTCTTCTAAAGTATAGATTAATCAATAACAAGCAAAATTTACAACTTTTACAATATCCTCAAGTCTGAATGTTTAGAATGATAAATGTCATTCAAATTTCACAGATGTTTGCAGCACATGAAACATACAGTATGCTGAAAATCATGTCTGGTAAGTGAATGCCCATAAACAACTAACACTATAAACGAACTAGTTGCATTTTTTTTTTTTTAATTTACCACTTCACCAATTTAAATTTGAGAACTGTAGAAAAAATTTTTTTTTCCCACTGGACCTGATTATCTGTTCTCACATATTTGTTATATACAGTTAAAAAAAAAACCCACCACAAATATGATGGTGCGATTTAGTCTGAAGTTTGCTGTTCAGACAAGGGCAAACTGCCTGAAACGTTCACTTGGACATCAACTTCACGTGCTGACCTGAATTGTACTCAGCAGATGATTCATAAGCACAGAAAAGCGACACTAGTCAAAACACCATTTTTTACTATAACTCATGACAGGTTCATGAGAATCCCATGAAATTTACTGAACACAAAACTCACTGACCATGTTATTGAATGCCCATAAAAGATTGACACTTCTCAAACCAATTCATTTGAAAATTCAATGCGCAAGTATGGCTCATCTCATTACAGAATAATGACTCATCATCATTGGATGTTTACAGACTGGACAGTCACAAAGTGTAATGGCCAGACAATTTAATGTGATTAGAAACACCATTAGTTGCCTTTGGAGATGGTTTCAAGAAACTGGCTCAGTTGCAGACCGGCTGCACGGTGGAAAACCCATAGTCACAACTCCTTCCAAAGACCGGTTCATACAGCCGCATCACCAAAGGAATTGATTTGCATCTGCTGCACCAACAGTCCAATAAATGACAGCAGCTCATCAAATTTCAGATCAAATGGTCAGGAACTAGCTGCACGATGCTGGTCTTTGGGCTAGGAGACCCTACAGAGGTCCTGCTCTTACAGACCGGCATCGGCAGAACCGACTGTAGTGGGCAAACCAGCATCATCAGTGAACCATTGTGAATGATTGGAGAAGGGTTTGGTTTAGTGCTGAATCATTCTTTCTGCTCCAGCGATACAAAAGACAGAAGAGTTTGCCGCAGAGTCCATAAGCGTGTGCCCAGAACTGCATGGATGAGGCTCCTCCTCATGGTGGTGGAGGTGTACTGGTGTGGGGGACAATCATGGGAAGAAGTGACCTGGTGCAAACTGAAGGATGCCTGAATGCACAATGATAAGTTGCTGAAATTATTCGTCCTCACATCCTTCCACTTCTGGCTGTACCAGGGTCGATTTTTCAGCAGGATAATGCTTGACCTCATGTGGCACAACTCACCACCCAGTTCCTTGCTGACAACAATGTCCAGACCATTCCATGCCCATCCACGTCATCAGACATGAACTCAACAGAACATTTATGGGATGAGCTCAACAGCTGCCAATGAGACATGGCACCAACAGCTGTCTCTTGCATTGCGGGAAGAGTGGGCAGCCACCCCAAAACAACAGATCCAACGGCTAATCAGTTCCATGTCAAGGAGATGTTGTTCTCTAATACAGGCCAGAGGAGGCCATACAGCTTTCTAAAACGGAGGCCTGTCGCAAAGAATAAAAGTCCAAACCAAATTTAATGAACATCATTTTAATGTTGAAGTCTTAAAGTTTCTTCATGCCAAGATTGAAACATTAATTCTGTAAAATAAAATTTTGATACAAGTTTGAAATCTGGTGTCCATTACGACCGCAGTAATGTTGCATTTCTTTTTTTGGAACAATACAGAAAATTATTTTACTTTTCCATATAAAGTTTCTCTTCCCCCTTCTTCTTTTGCATTCAAAGTTGTTGGTCACAATCAGATCCTGACCCCTGTCAACATGGCAAAAGCCCGCAGTCCTCTCCAGATCCTGATAGGCGCCCCAAAGCTTTTGCCCCAAGCATGTGTCCTTCGTCTATGTCTCACACCTCAGGTCCGCATGGATGGGCACTCTTGAAGGTTCTAGAGTCTGGACTTCACTGCCGCATGGACACTTGTCTGTGTAAGACATTTTGAATTACTGTAGGTGATATATTGCATCTGGTTCATTGTTGTATTTCAGTTGTTTGTTCCATTCAGATCTGCACTGGTTACGGACTAGCTTTTGCTCTTGGTTGTTTACTGGATGATTTCTTTGATCTTGACTGCTGCCAGCTTTGGATAGGCCGTCAACTATTTCATTGCCAGCTATTCCACAGTGGGATGGTACCCATCGTATGGCCACAGTTGTTGAATGTGTAAGGCACTTCAGTTCTATTGTGATTTCCTGTATGTTTGCCTTTGGGTTGTGTTTTTAGTAATTCCAGAAGTGCCCTGCGGTCTGTGAAGAAAGCTGTTTTGCGTGGCGGGTGCTGGTTTTCTGTTTTCAGTATTCTGAGGGCTTAGATGAGAGCTGTTGCTTCTGCCCTGTAGTTTGTGGAAATTTTTCCAGTCGCAAAGACCTTTTTGGTTTGTCTCCCATCAGTGTATCTTATGCACACACCCCCACTTACATTTTTTGCAGCTTTTTCTGCAGACCCATCTGTGTATACATATTCAGCTGGGTTGTATTTGCTGTCAATCAACTCCCGAGTCAGTGTCTTCATCTGAAGTGTTGTTAGGTAGTCCTTTTTGTATATGTCTGGTACCTCTGTGAGGACTGTTATCTTTTCACATTGACTGTTCTCCTCCACAATTTGGAGCGGTTCAATTTCTTCATGAGAGATGGGAAGGAGATCTTTGTAGTGTTGTTGTAGCTGTGTTTTCAGGTGGCTGAAACTGGTTCTTTTCGGTCTGTTTATTGTAGACTCCTGAATTCCTTATTGTAGATTCCTGAACTCCTTACTGTAAACTCCTGAACTCCTTTGTTCACGTTGTGGGTTGTCAGCCATATTAACTTTGTTTGTAGATCATTAGTTTTTATTTGCGCCTAATCTCAAGAAGTTTAACGTATGTGTACTTCTCCATCTCCATGATTGGAGTGCTCTTCATTCCTCCTGTGATCAGCCACAGGCCTATGTTTTGCACTTTGTTAGGTGAGCAGTGTTTGTGTTGGAGGCTGTGCCCAGTCTGTCATGCCATATTTAAGTGTTGCCCTTATAGTGCCCACACACACTTCTTTTTTTAAGTATGTTAGTGTTGGCTTCCCAGGTTGTGCCTGCCAGCTTTTCAACCACAGCTAGCTTTTCTCTTCCCCCTCTCCCTCTATCACACACATACGCTGCAAGAAAAGCACACACTACTAGATGAACACTTATCACAAGTCACTGATGGTCTTGTAATGTTACAAGAGTTTGGACTGGCTGTTATGGTGTAGGATGACAGTTTGAAAATTAAGCCCTAGATCCTATTCCAATATGATATTTAAGAGGAAAAAAAAATATATATATATATCACCACTGTCTAGCACTCATTTTAAAACACAGAACAGCTTTTGACTAGAGTCTTTAAATCACAAAGAATATAATAAATTTTTAATGTTACATAAAGCTGAAACTTATCCATACTGTCATTGCTGTGTTTTGTTAAAACTTTTTTTTTTTCAGGACTGTTCAGATCCTTAAAAAGAAAAATCAAACCAATAATCATCATCATCAGGTGCCGTGCCGACTGGCGTTGGCTATTATGCTTCTCCAGTATACCCGATCCTTCATGCAGGCCGTCAGTTCAGTTGGTGATCTCCTCTCACACCATCCCGTCAGACTGTCCAGTATCATTTCTCTTGGTCTTCCTCTTGATCTTCTTCCATTTTTCCTGTTGTTATAATATTTTCAATGCCCCCTCTTCTAATTGCATGTCCTATGAAAGTACATTGTCTCTCTCTTATCTTTTTCACAAGGGTTTTTGTCTCTCCAGCTCTTCTCATACATTCTTCATTAGTTATTTTTTGCTGTCCATGGGATTCGCAACATTCTTCTAATAAACCACATTTCTGCTGCTTCCAATGATTTTTGTGCAGACTTGCCTATTGTCCATGATTCACTTCCATATAACAAGATAGGTTCAATATAGCATTTTAGGACTCGTTTTCTAACATTCATTGATAAGGATGTGTTGGTTAATATGTTTCTCATTCTCTGAAATGCAGTCTTTGCTTGGCCTATTCTGTTCCTAATTTCTATTCTGCATTTCCCATCTGAAGTTATTACTGCTCCAAGGTATTTGAATTTCTGCAGCTGCTTTAGAATAGTTCCATTTAATTTAATACTGCATGCTGGTGGATTCTGTTTCTTAGATATAACCATAGTCTCTGTCTTTTTCATGTTCAAAGTAAGACCTTTCTGTTCACTTTCTTTGGTGACTTTATCCAAGAGATTTTGCAGATCTTGTTGGTTCTCAGCTATCAGTACTGTGTCGTCAGCATACCGAAGGTTGTTAATATTGTATAATCCAATTTTTATGCCTGGTTCTGTGATGATTGTTCTTAGAATATTCTCACTGTACAGAGAAAAAAGGTCTGGAGATAGTATACATCCTTGTCGCACCCCTTGTTTTATAGGTTGATATTTTCAAATTCTATTTTCAACTCGAACTGCTGCTTCTTGCTGCCAGTATAGATGTTTTACAATCCTCAGGTCTTCGCCGTCTATATTGATGTCTTCAAGCATTTTAATAATTTCATTATGTTTCACCTTGTCAAATGCCTTGGTGTAATCAATGAAGCATAAGTAGAGATCTTTCTGTACTTCTAAAGCTCTTTCTGTTAGTGTTCGTAAAGCATAAATGGCATTGTGTGTTCCCTTTCCTTCAACAAATCCAAATTGTTCATCTGCTATTTCCATTTTTATCTTTCTCCTTGTTCTTCTCATAATTATTCTCAGAAGTAGCTTCGTTATGTGACATGAGAGGCTGATAGTCCGGTGGTCGTCACATTCCTTTGCACCTGGTTTCTTTGGTAGTGCTATAAACATGGATTTAATCAGGTCACTGGAAATATAACCACTGTTGTAAATGTCATTCAGTAACTTGGTTATTATTTTTATTCCTGTCTCCTCTAGTGCCTCTTTCTTCTATTGTTATATTATCAGGCCCAGTCGCTTTTCCTTTCTTCATGTGTTTGATGGCATCTATGATTTCATCTTCAAGTATTGGTGGTCCATCACAGTTTTCAGTACCTGGTGTTAATTCTGGTCTTTCTCCTCCATATAGCTCACCGATATACTCTGTCCACAATGTCTTCTTTTCCCATTAACATTTTACCTTCTTTCGATTTCAGGCATCCTGTGGTATATTTTGTTTTCCTGCCTGTGAGTTCATTAATTCGTCTGTGCATGTTTTTGCTGCCTTTATTATAAGAGTCCTCTACCTGTCTGCACTGATCATTTAACTTCTTTTGCTTCTCTGCATTTGCATCTTATTTCTTTATTTATCTTGCTATATTTTTCCTTGTTATTTTTACTCCTCCTCCTCTTGTCCATCAGTCCTAAGATGTCATCTGTCATCCATTTATTTTTAGAGGCTTCTTTTTTTCGGTGGTATTATCTCCTTAACAGTTTGGTGAATAGAATCTCTTAACATTTCCCATTGTTCATCTATACTATTTATCTTTGCTATTGCACTGTATCTATCTGTTATAATAACTTTGTATTGTTCTCACAGTTCTTGGTCATTTTTAAGAAGTTCTGTATTCAATTTGATGTTTCTCACTTTTCTGCCTGCTTTCTTTAGCTTTATTCTAACTTTTCCACATAGTGGATCATGGTCACTATTGCAGTCAGCTCCTGGCATGGTTTTTGTTGTCAGTAATGCATTCCAGAATCGTTTGTTGATTAATATGTAGTCTATATGGTTAAATGTCTTTTTGTCTGGGCTGCACCACGTTGCCAGTCTTCGGGGATGTTGTTTAAACCAGGTGTTTCCTACAACCATGCTGTGTATTCTTGCCCATTCAATTAATTTATAACCTGTCATTCCTCTCCCCCAGTCCATAGTCACCAACGATGTCCGAAGTTCTTCCTTTACCAACTTCGGCATTAAAATCTCCCATGACTATGGTAACTTCATGTGACTTTATGTGTTTTAGTGCTGTCTCTATGTCATTATAAAATATCTGTACATCTTCTTCAGAACTTTCAGATGTTGGAGCATACACTTGTATAATATTTATGTTTATTGGTTGTCCTTTCAGTTGGGCTAGCAGGACTCTGTCCGAGATGTTCAAATATCCTACAATTGTCCTTGCCATTTGTTCATCAAATATAATTCCTACTCCTCGTTCATGTTTCTCACTTCCTGAATATATTATTGTATATTTATCTGAGTTTATCTTCCCTGCACCTGTCCATCTAACTTCACTCATTCCTAATATGTTGATCTTCATCCTTTCCATTTCCATCTTTACATTTTCTAATTTTCCAGCCTGGAATAAAGTTCTAACATTTCATGTTGCTATTTTGAACTTGTTAGTTTTGCCACCAGTAGCTTGATGACAATCTGGCCTTACCTGTGGCTCATGAGCTGCCCTACCGGACAAGGCTGTCCCAGAGGAACATCCATTAACGTCGTTCATGATGAATCGATTATTCTGTTCAAGCATAACTATTCTTGGGAACTACAACAATGGTTTCCCGTTGCTTTCTGTCGGTTTGTGTATGGACTCTCCGCTAGCCTTTGGACTCCCTCTCCTACCCGCAAGGCAGCGGGAGCGGAGGTTTTAAGACGCCTCTGACCCGCCTGGTATTCCCTTCACTGAGCACCTGAGGCACTTTATAGGAGCAGTAGAGCCACCTACTACCCCACCTCGCTCTCTGAGTCTACCGCCAGTTGGTCCGCGCCTGCTTATTTGGACAACTCCTTATTCACAGGGATCCTCCGTATCTGGAGGACTTTCACCATCCGCCACCTGTGACGCGCTGGGTTGGGGATGGTCGCCCCAGCTTTACCCAAAGATTTATTGGTTTGATTTTTCTTTACACTGTAAAGTGCAAAACAAATGGACAAAAATAAATACAACAAAAACAAAATGCAACCTATGAAACTAACAAAAATAATAATTTTACAAAATGCCATGACTGGAAAACCATAAATAGTTTTAAATATTCAGTGCGTTAACTTTTTCAGAATTAAAAAATAATTGTTCTTATATTTCTTATTTTGTATGCCTGTTAGTGGATAGAATGTTTCACATAGTACAGCGATAAATCTTCGTCTCTGTAAAATACAACTAGCATTATTTGTATCACTGCTCACTGAGCAACTATTTGCAACTTATCCAAAACAGTCTCTGTTACAATATGACCTCATGCCATTCTAAACAAACCAACAGAAATCCTGCTAACTCATATAAAATCCTGCCAATCATTCATTTGCTTATACAAATTGACCTGATAGAAATGAACCTAACTTGAGAGTGAAACTATTTCATCTTCAAAGTAAAGATTTATAATCAGAAATTTTAAATAAAATGCTACTTCATCATCATCATCATCACCTTTCAGATCATAGGCCGCAGATAAAGGCTCTCTAGTCACTCAGGTTCTCGGAATTATTCTCTGCTTCCTTCCAAGTGTATCCCCTGTCTCTGAGCACTGTCATAATTTCTCTTCTCCAAGTAAGTCTAGGTCTGTCTCATTTTCTATTTCCTTGGGGATTCCATGTCAGTGCTTGTCTTGCTATGCTGGTGTCGGGTTTCCTCAGAGTGTGGCCAATCCACCTCTACTTCCTAGACAAGATTTGTAGGTCCATAGGTTCTTGTCCTGCCCTTTCCTAGACCTCCTCGTTCCTGATCTTGTCCTGCCATTTAATGTTTAAAATCCTCCTCAAGCACTAGTTCATGAATGTTTGTATCCTCTATTGTACTGTCTTGGTCATAACCCATGTCTCTGAACCATATAGCAGGACAAGTCTTTACATTTGTACTGAAAAGCCCAAGTTTGGTTCTTGTTTTGATGTTCTTAGATGACCATATTTTGTTAAGTTGGATAAAATCCTACTTACTTGATTATAAAAGTAGTTTTGTGTCAGGCTTACAGGTGGGAGAGATGGGCTGTGAAACAGCATAAAGTCCAGCCTACAATTTAAAAAAAAAACAAAAATTAAAATATTTTTAAACCTGGGGTGTTAACTTCACAGAGCTTAAGGGACACAACCACATCTATGAACTGAATGATGAGCCATATATCCAAATTAACCATATTTTGCTGAATTACCAAATCAACCATATTTTGCTGAATTACATAACATGTTTCAGGGAATTCTACTATCAACTACAAAATCAGTTAGAACTATGATTTCTCTCTTTTGCAACATCAGACAGCAACATAAAACAAACTCATCATTGCTTGGATAAAAAAAAAATAATACTTTCAATTTTTAAAAATTTACATTTTTGTAACAACTTTGTAGAAACAAACCATGTACTGCCAGCTGTACAACCCTCTTCTATACATAATTAAACTACAGCTTATGCCAAGCTTGAATATTTTGTAACGTTTTCTTTGCTATTTTTAATTTCTTTTTAAATACAGTACTGTACTTTATATTACATTTTAATTATATTTTTGCTAATAATTTGACTAAAAAATGCTTCTCTTGCACTTGTTTAAAAAAAAAAAAGAAGATTTTCCAGCTATTTCCTATCATTCTGTGAAACCACACAATTATTCTCTGTAACACACAATAATTACTGTATAAGTATATAACTATACATGATGAAGCAATTATTCTCTGTCACCTTTCGCATCTCATGATGTCTGTCTAAATACTTAAAATCTACTTGAAAGACAGGTGAGTTCCAACAGGAGGAGCAGTTATCCTATGTTGACTAATCTTGTATCTCTTTTTTACAACCTCACCACATCTACTTCCTCTGCACCTTGACTCTTTATCTTCATGTTTAACTTTTGTGATATCATGCATCATGTGTCTTCAATGAATTTAATAACATGTTCCTTAAATAACCCATTTATAATCAGAATTTAATCTATAATATTACTTTTCAAGATTTCCCATAATCCTTCAAACAAATAAGTGATCAGTTGACAGCATCAAGTGATGGATTAGGGCTAATTTTCCTCTTTTAACAATTCGTAAGTTATTTACATACAATTTACATATTTTTACATGCATTTTTTATATAAATTAAAAACAAGTTAAATGGCACTGTATTTTGCTACCTAAATAAGAGGCTACAAAGTTCTGTTCCAAAAACTAGCTAAAAGTGAATCTATACATTCACAATTAACCATAACTCATAATTAAGATAGACTTCTTAAATATCAGTTATTTACTTCCCTTACTGTACAAGATTCATTTTCACAGTAGTTTCAACTCAACTTTTTCTCTCTTTTATGCACTGCTGCTGTTACTACTATTACTGCTGCTTCTCTCTCTCTCTCTCTCTCTCTCTCTCTCTCAAGGACCCCAGTTCTTTACCTTTCATTCTCTCTCATCTTTCTCAGTCACACTCTCATATTATTTAATTGAATCTTTAACAATTATATTCCAATTTCTTTTCCCATTCAAATACACAGTAAAGAGGATTAAACAGAGAACATTTAAATATTTTGGATACATTAAACGTCATAATAATTTAGATAAGACCGCCTTGGAAGGGTATATAATAGGAAAAAAAGAAAGAGAGGAAAGCCAAGGCGAAGATGGCTGCAAGACGTTGATAATCTGCAAAATGGATGCACCAGCAGCAGGGCATCTTGCTTATAACCGAGAGGCCTACAGGAGTGCTGTTTGGGAGGCAAAGTTCCACAAAGGACATGCAAATGACTGACTGATTCAAATACAATAAACAAAAATTCAACAAATGTCATCAAATTTACACAAACATTTGCTACCATCAGCAAGAAACATTTACAGCAAGACAGCACACTTCAGTTCTCAACAAATTGTTTCATTAAAGCTACTAAGAAAAAAGTTCACAGAATAACACAGGTTACCAAAGGTAAAAGGTAACAATAAAATTCCTGTTTCCATGACATTAAGACATACTGGGGATACGGTGTTAAGTCCATATTTCCATGACCTTCAACACATGAAGGTGTGATGTAGTAAGTATCATGGCTGGCTGCATTTACCTTCCAAGATTTCTCATATCTATTTTTAGAGGCTGGGTGGACCCCAGAGCCTTTTTTTTTTTTGTGTGTACCAGAAAAAAATCCCACCACTGGGACTTACACCCGGTACCAGTGGATTAGTAAACAGAGTACCTAACCACTCAGACATCCAGTCACCATAGGTTACCAAAGCCAATCATAAACAGTAAAATGAGACAGAATGGCTACATAGAAGAGGGAAAGTATGGTGCAAAAAGAAATTGTATAGAACCTCACATCCATTCTACTACATCCCACCTACCTGTACATACGAGCCAGGACAATCATTTCCAGGTATCCAGGCTTTACCTGCATAATGACATGGTTTTTAAAAAACATGTTCATACTAGCGATAATATAAATTTGAAATAAGTTTTGCTGCATGCAATCACTTATTTTATCTTTCCCTTCAATGAAAAGAAAATAACTGGAGCAGTGGTTTCTAAACTGCAGGACAAAGAACTCCTACAGCAGGGGTCAGCATTCAAATACTGTAATTATGATCTCCTAAAAAATTAGAATTTTTAATTAAACAGAAGCATTAATATAATAAAATAAACCTTAGTGACTGTAACAACTGGAGAGGAGTAACCTTAATATCAGTTGTGTCAAAAGTATTTTGCAAGGTCATTTTGAATAGACTCAAAGATATAGTGGATACTGCAATGAGAGAAGAACAAGCAGGATTTCGAAAAGGGAGAAGCTGTCTCGACCAGATCTTTACTCTCAGAATAATACTTGAAGAACATATTGAAAAGCAGAAACCATTAATACTGAATTTCATAGATTTTAAGAAGGCATTTGATAGCATACACAGAGATTCATTATGGAGAATTTTATGTCTATATGGAATACCATCTAAAATTGTCAACATCATTAAGGACTTATACAATGGATATGGTTGTGCAGTCAAGACAGAAGAAGGGATGAGTGAATGGTTCCAGATTGAAACAGGCGTGAAACAAGGATGTATACTGTCTCCTTTACTTTTTGGGATTACAATAGACTTCATAATGAAAAAATGCTGCACAGGTAACACAGGTATTGACTGGGTACATGGGACCCAACTAGAAGATCTTGATTTTGCTGATGACATAACTCTTATCAGTAATAATGTGAATTCCATGCAAGAAAAAACAGATAGCCTATCTTCACTGGCTAGCAAAATAGGACTTGAAATTAACAAGGACAAAACAAAAATAATGAAAATTCCCATCAATCAAAATGAAAAATACACATAGAAGGGACAGATATTGAAGAAGTCAATCAATTTGCATACCTTGGCAGCTACATAGACCAGGATGGTGACACTAGAAAGGAAGTTAGGATCAGAATTGCAAAAGCAGCATCAATCTTCAAGAATCTTGAGAACATATGGAATTCAAAAGTTATAAGCACAAAAACCAAGTTAAGACTATTCAATTCAAATTTAATATCCACCCTCATTTATGCATGCGAAAGCTGGAAAACAACTAAAGAAATAGAAAAGAAATTAGACTCTTTTGAAAACAAATGCCTAAGGAAAATACTCGGCATCAAGTGGAATGAATTCAGGAACAATGCAGAGATAAGACAGATGACTGAACAACAACCAGTCTCACGGGTGATCAGGAAAAGGAGATGGACATATGTTGGCCACTTGATGAGAAGAAATGAGCAGAGAATCCCAAAACAAGCTATCAAGTGGAACACAACAGGCCGAAGAAAAAGGGGCAGACCGCGTGAAACTCTGAAGAGAACATTATTAAGAGAGGCCAAGTTAATAGGCATAAAATCCTTTGATGAGGTTGAAAGACTCGCCGAAGACAGGAAAAATTGGCGAACTACTTTGCGAGCCCTATGTGACGTCTAACGGCACGGGAAGGATATAAGATATAAGATATAAGATATAATTCTTTAAAGCTGTTCCCATTTTTACATCCATTCAATATGAAAGCTGTTATATGAAGGAGGTAGGACCATACAATATGATTCAAAGTGACTGAAAACTATCAAACTTTGTGTGTTAATAAAATGTACATTTGATAATATATATATATATTGTCACCCTACTTATTTAACTTGTATACTGAAAATATAATGAGGAATGTTAGAGAAGATGTAGACAAAGAATATTACGATGCCATAACAGTTGGAGGTTATGAAATACCAAAGATTAGATAAGCTGATGAAACAGTATTGCTGTCCACAACACAAAAAGAATGGAAAAACTAATTATGTCAGTCCGTAAGAACAGCGAAGAGCAGAACCTCTATCTTAATGCAAAGAAAACTAAATTGATGACAACTGACAAAACAAATAAGGCAACTGAAATATGTATCAATGAGGAAAAACTGGAAGAAGTGGAGAGTTTTGAATATCTTGGATCACTACTAACTAATAATGGAGATACAATGAGGGAAATTAAAAGGAGGACATCTATCGCTCTTCAGAAAGTAAAACAAATAAAGAATCTGTGGAGAGGAGCAGACAGAACCACAAAAATAAGATTTTTAAGGGCATGCATCTTTCCCATCGCAACATATGCCTGTGAGACCTGGACACTTAACAAAACAGCTGAGAAACACATAAATGCCTTTGAATGTAAATGCTACAGAAGAGTTCTCCAAATATCGTGGACACAAAAAAGAACAAATATATCTATACTACAAGAGCTTAATATTGAAGAAGGCTGGCTAGTGAAGAGGATTAAAGCGAGAAAACTGAAATATTTTGGACACATTAAACGTCATGATAATTTAGAGAAGACCGTATTGGAAGGATACATAATGGGAAAAAGAAAAAGAGGAAGACCAAGACGAAGATGGCTGCAAGACATCGTTGACGATCTGGAAATGGATGCAACAGCAGCAGGCCATCTTGCTCACAACCGAGAGGCCTACAGGAGTGCTGTTTGGGAGGCAAAGTTCTGCAAGGGACATGCAAATAAATGAATGAATGAATGAATATATATATATATATATATATGGATGTGTGTGTGTGTATGTATGTTCCAACATCACACTGGAACACCTGGGGCAATTTCAACCAAACTTGGTACACATACGACTTACAATCTGGAAATGTATAATATGAGGATAAAACTTTCTTATCTCCCCTAGGTATTAGGGTATGAAGGGGGTGACATACTTTCCATAAAACTGAAGGAGAACAAAAGAATGGTCTAAGGGACATAATCAAATAGAGCAGTGCTAGTCTAAGAACAGCATTTCTAGCATCTCGTGGCAGATCCAAATAATTTTGATGATCTAAATAATTTTGATGGTCTCTTTTTGTTTTAATTATATTTGTAAAAATAAATTTTAATTTTGTTTTTTTTTCTTATGTTTATATTAGCTTTTTATTGTATTCTATAAGAGATTTCATTGCTCAGTGACAGTGTGCAGTTTTCTTATTTTTTTTTTTTAAATTTGCTTTTCAAATTAGAGACAGGGGGAGAGAGGGATAGAGAGAGAGAGAGAGAAGGGAGGGAGAGAGAGAGAGAATGGAGGGAGATAGAGGAGGAGGGCGGAGGGATGGAGAGAGGCAGAGACAGGGAGGGAGAGAGAGGCAGAGACAGGGAGAGACAGAGAGAGAAGAAAGAAGGGGAGAGAGGAGGAGAGAGAGGCAGAGAAGGGTAGAAAGAGGGGGACAGGGAAAGAGAGAGATAGAGAGGGAGAAAGACAGAGAGGGATAGAGATATAGGGACAGAAAGAGAGAGGGAGGGAGATAGACTGAGATCACCATGTTTCTCCACAGACAACCTTATGTTGCTTGCTCAAGGGTGGGTTCACCCAAAAATTTATTTATTCTTGCTTCTGGAACTGAAACTAAAAATGTTGTTTATAATCAAGTTTTGAATTAAATTAATATTATAATGAATCTGTAAAAGACTTTAATCTATAATTTGTATACTGTACTTATACTTTTAAATACCGGTAAATAAAATTACTTAGTTATTACACTATAGATAGATTTCATTCCTTTTCATGTCTAATAGACGACTGAAATAAATAAATATCCAGGCAACGCCGGGTATCAGCTAGTTTTTTAATAAAATTTCAAAATGATGTGTTCCGAACTTACATTTTGCAACACATAGTTTTTGTATTTATTCCCATTTATATTAAAATACTGAATAATCAACAAGAAATAACATGGTTAAATAACATGGTTACATAATGTGTTCCAATAGTTTTTATATATATAAAAATTATGGTGGGCTTAGATTAGTACATTGAATGACTGAAACATTACTTCAGAACAAAACTTCTAAAAGGTTGCCAACTGATCCTAAAGGGTCATTAAGTAAGGATTATGCGAGAGCTCACAGAAAGGCTATATTTAAGCAGAATACTAAAATTTGCATGAAGAGTTTAATACACAGTGACAGGAGCACCCTATTAAACTATCATTTGCCTGGGGGGGGGGGGGGGGAAGAGAAATCCACGAGCTGAAAAATGCTGGAAACCACTGCCTTATAAAAGGTGTAAAATATTGTTCATTGGCACAGATTTATTAGTAAAATATAAACAGTAATTTGGCTCACAGCATTTCAACGAACAAAGATATAAAAAGAATTTACACATAAAACTAAACTACAGTAGAAAAATAAGTTTCACGCATTTGCCTTACCTAATACAGAAACACAACCACTGATTAGTGAAGAGTGAAAATTATAACTTTCAAGTAAATCCAAATGAACTATTTTTTGTCCAAATGGATGACCAGAACTACTGGACCTGATCTTTTTTTTAGTGGGGGGGGGGGGGGGGTGTGTCATGTCGACAGTACATTTCCAAATTTCCACCAACAAAAATAATCATATTGGTGTATCCTACACATGTCACGTCTTTACTTGTTTACTCATAGCTCATCTGAAAGTTTTGATCAATTCAATGATTTTTAAATGAGTTTTGTTCAATTTGTGAGTGCACAGTCACGACCATAAGCAAAACCTCCTACTAGCCATGACTCTATTCCCTTTCACATACATATACATTCACATATATGTTCAATCAATCAAATGCCATGCCGCATGGCTTAGGCGATAATTTCTTTCCCCATTTCCCTGTCCTTACACTTGACTATGAGATCTGCCAGTGACTTTCTTCCTAGCCACACTGACAGTTCATCCAGTAACTTCTCTCTGTCTCTTCTTCCCTTAATTTTTCCAGTTGCCACAATGTGTTCCAACTTTCCTCTTCTCAGAATATGTCCTACAAATTTTGTCTGCCTCTTATCTTTGCTGTAATTTGCCTGTTAACTCCAGCCTCTCTGAAGACTTCTTCATCAGTTTTCTTATCTGTCCATGGTACCTTCAACATCCTTCTTATGAACTACATTTCCATGGCCTCCATTTCTCGCTGTACTCTTTTATTTATGGACCATGCTTCACATTCATTCATTAATTTGCATGTCCATCATGGAACTTTGCCTCCCTAACAGCATTCCTGTAGGCCTCTCGGTTGTGAGCAAGATTGCCTGCTGCTGATGCATCCATTTGAAGATCATTAACGAGGTCTTGCAGCCATCTTCGCTTTGGTCTTTCTATCTTTCTTTTTCCCATTATGTACCTTTCCAAGATGGTCTTCTCTAGATTATCATGATGTTTAATGTGTCCAAAATATTTAAGTTTTCTGTTTAATCCTCTTTACTAGCCAGCCTTCTTCAATATTAAGTTCTTGTAGTATGGATATATTTGTTCTTTTTTGTGTCCATGATATTTGAAGAACTCTTCTGTAGCATTTACATTCAAAGGCATTTATGTGTTTCTCAGCTGTTAAGTGTCCAGGTCTCACAGGCATATGTTGCGATGGGAAAGATGTATGCCCTTAAAAATCTCTTTTTGATTTCCCTCATTGTATCTCCATTATTAGTTAGTAGTGATCCAAGATATTCAAAACTCTCCACTTCTTCCAGTTTTTCCTCATTGATATGTATTTCAGCTGCCTTATTTGTTTTGTCAGTTGTCATCAATTTAGTTTTCTTTGCATTAAGATACAGGTTTCGATCTTCGCTGTTCTTACAGACTGACATAATTAGTTTTTCCATTCCTTTTTGTGTTGTGGACAGTAATACTGTGTCATCAGCATATCTAATCTCTGGTATTTCATAACCTCCAATTGTTATGGCATCATAATATTCTTTGTCTATATCTTCTCTAACATTCCTCATTATATTTTCAGTATACAAGTTAAATAAGTAAGGTGACAATATGCACCCCTGATGGACCCCTTGTTTTATGTCAAACAAAGTTGTTGTTTCATCATTTATTCTTACTGCTGCTTGTTGGTCTAGATACAGCAGTGATGTTAATTGTATCAAATGTGTTTGAAAACACCCTTTTTTTCCATTATTTCCCAAAGTTTATGGTGTTACACAATCAATTGCCTTTGAGTAATCTATTACAGATAAATATAGATTCACATTAAACTCTCTGCACCTCTCTAATATTAATCTTGTATTGAATACATGATCTCTTTGCCTGAAACCAGCTTGGACCACACTGACTTCTATTTTCTTACAAAGTCTACCCATTATGATTTTTAACAGAATTTTACTGGCATGACTAATCAGGGCAATAGTTCTGTAGTTTGTATATAATTTCAGGTTCCAATTCTTCCTTGGTGATTTTATCTGGTCTTGGTGCTTTGTTCTTCAGGTGTTTGATGGCTTCTTCCATGCCTGCATTTAATATGTGAGGCCCTTCATTATTATTTCATTTATCTATTTCATCTCTATTGTCCTCACAGAGTTTTCTAATGTATTCACACCATTGTGCCAATATTTCATCTCTGTCCATTATTGTATGACCCTCCTTTGACTTCAGACAACCAGTCTTGTGGTATGCCCTTTTGTTTGTCAACTTCTTTATTTGTTTGTAGATATCTCTTGTGTTTCCATGATGGTGTGTCTCTATTTTATTACATTTCTTATTTAGCCACTCTTCTTTAACTTTATTGCATTTGTGTCTTATTTATTTATTTATTTTCTCATATTCATCTTTATCTTCCTTAAGACTTCTTCTTTGATCCATTAGTTGAAAAATTTCTTCTGTCATCCACCCCTGTTTAGCATGTCTTTTGTTTGGAGGTAGGATTTTGATAGATGTTTGCTGAAATGAGTCTTTAAGCATATTCCATTGTTCATCAATTGTTTCAATCTTCTCTATAGCATTATACCTATTATGTACTATGGTCCTATATTGTTCTTGTATTGCCTTATCTTTCCTCTTTAGCCTGATTCTTACTTTTCCTACAACTGCTATGTGGTCACTGTTGCAGTCTGCGCTTGGTCTTGCTTTCACAGATATTACTGAGTTCCTGAATCTTCTGTTGATCATAATGTAATGTATCTGGTTTACATATGTTATTATTTGGGGTTTTCCATGTCCATAGTCGCCTTAGGTGTTGTTGAAACCAAGCTATTTCCTATTATCATTTTATTCTTTTCTGCCCTCTCAATCAACATCTCTCCTCTTGTATTTCTGATACCTTGTCCATACTTGCCAATAGCTTCATTGTCTTGTTCAGTCCCTACTTCTGCATTTAAATCACCAAACACAAAGTTTGCTTTCCATTTACTTCACTGCCATGTCCAGATTGTTGTAAAATTCTTTTATCTCATCACAGAGCTTTCTGAAGTTGGTGCGTATACTTGGATGAGATTAGTGTCTATTTGGTGACCCTGTAATTTAACTATTAACACTCTGTCCGATATGCACCAGAAACCTTTCATGGTTCTTGCTGTCTCTTATCTAATATTATGCCAACTCCATTTCTACACTGGTTTCCCCCAGAACATATTATTCTGAAGTCTTTATGATCTCTGCTTCCTGCTCCAGTCCATCTCATTTCACATAAATCAAGGATGTTAATTTCCATTCTTTTCATTTCTTGTTCGATGTTTTCCAGTTTTCCAAGTTCTGTTAGTGTTATAATGTTCCACGCTGAAATTACTGTGGTGTTACTTGCGTTTCCTTTGCGTACAGTAGTTGTATGACAACCTGGTATCACCTGTCACATGTGATAGTCCCTACCGGACGAGGTGGTTCCACTGGAACCCCCATTAACGTCGTTATGATTCAAAGATTTGTGGATTGTCATGACTGTTCTTGGGAATGTACAGTGTTGGTTTCCACTTGCCTTCCACCAGTTTGTTTATGGTTTACTCCACTAGCCTTTGACTCTGGCCAGAGCCAACCGTGCAAGGCAGCAGGGGATTTGAAATAAGAGTTTTCCTTCTTTTAGATGAGCTACCAACCAAGACTAACGAGTCTCATGTACATGAAGCGTCTGGTTTTCAGGCACCAGATACTAACCTTATGCCCCTTCTCCTGTCAGTTTAAAGAGTTCCGCCACGAGAAGGCCAGGAGTTGGACTTGGACTGTCAGAGGCTATTTGAGATGCACGCCTTGGAGACATTTAATTGGAGTGGAGAGCTTATCCTCCACCCCACCTCCGGCTATTACAGACCTTAGATCCACATATACATTCACATTTGCATATTCATGTTATAAATGATTACGTTTTAAGAAAATGGATTTTCCACATGTTATATGCATGTATGCATTATGTGTGAAAATATGGCATCATATAAATCACATGATGTTTGAGTGACGAAGTGGCTAGTGCACTAGTCTCTCATGGTGAAGGTCAGGGGGTTTGAATCCGGCTGGGGGCACCCCAGTCACCCAGCTTTAGAAATGTACCCAACTTCTTCTGGAGTTGGGGAAGGAAAGGTGGCCAGGCATGATACTGACCGTATCACCCTCTAGCGTGCTGACAGGTCAAGGAAAATATGGCCACTAACATCTTATCCCTATGTGCCTCTAAGACATGACAGGGTTTCCTTTACCTTATAAATCACATAACAAGAAAACAATGAACACAAAATGAAGTTGTACATATATTGGAATCAACAGGAAGTCTGCACATTTTTAAGCAAGGACAGGAAAATATAAACTTTCAAATGCTCACATACACCTATTTTAAATAAAAAATTCTGCAATTTTCTTTTTGCAAAATGAACATGCCCTTTCTGTCTAAATTCTATATATGTATCAGCAATCTTCTTGATGGTACATCTGTTGGTTAAATTTTACCTTCTTCTTAAATGTAAATACTTACTTTGTAATCTCGAATATTCTTTATTCTCTCCTGAAGTGACTCCTCAAAAAGCTGAAATACAAATGGTAAAAAATGTTTTTTTTAAACAATCATAAATGACTGAAAAAGTTTAGCATCATGTATACCATTGTGTTAAATATTACAAGCCACAACTCTTCTCTTTGAGTTTTGCTTAAACCATTATCAGTGGCAACAATGTAATGTTTTCTAAAAAAAAAAAGAAAAAAAATCTGTCTCAAAGCATTTGCATGCCATGGTGCTGTGAAGTGTTAGTGCCTTCACATTTCTAGGCTACTACAGCACAAGGCAGGTATGCCCTCTGCCCTAGTTTTGTGCATAGTCTGCACATTCTTGCAATATATATTAAACTTGCCTGGAACCATAATCTAATGTCTCTATTCTCCATTACCACCTTCTTCTTCTTTGTACGCACAATGGCAATGATGCATGTTACCCTGATTTTTGCGATGCGCCTTTTGGCTGGATACCTCTGACTTCAGCACCTTTCCTTGCTAGGGCAGCCTGTGGTTTTGCTCGGATGCCATGAAGACAGTGGTGTAGGCGGCCTGGCCAAAACTTTGTTTTCCAGTCTCTGGTGGCTGTACTTAAGCCCCTTCTCCACGTCAGATCCATCATGCAATGCTGGCTGGTCAGACGGCTTTGAGACAGTTCCACAGACGCTCCGAATTTGGGATGAGGAATCCTATGAGAGTCTCAACGATATCCATTCCCACCACCTATAGTCTGCTGGCCATTTTGTTTACATCATTCTGATAGCCACTGTTGTAAAGACCCATAGGCTTGTCACGTCCTGGATTCATTGGTTTCCCACCAGATTTTCCTCATCCCCACTGGTGATATCCATGTCCCCATCTGTCCACCAACCTGACATTACATTTTACAGAAATAACAATTACAATTAGTGTTGACTGCCACAGGTTTCTGGGCTACAGAATTAGGTCAGAGTTTTAAGCAAACAGATCTATGTTCCCTGTCTCACAAAGACTATGTTAAGATAAGTGCATTCTTAACACAGTTGTTCCCAGGGGGTCTCCATTACCAAAAGGATCAGAGAAAATGTAAGGTAAAATCTCTTGTTTCCATGCCATTAATGCATATTGGGGGAATACAGTGTTTGGCCCATATTTACAAGATCATTGGCACATAAAAGTGTGATGTTGTCAGTATCACGACTGGCAGCAGTTACCTTCCAACATTTTTCTGGTACCCATTTTTAGAGGCTGGGTGGATCCCTGGGTCTTTTATTTGAGAAAATGTACACCAGGTTAATCATTTCATGAAACAGCTCAATCGGGCTAATCATTTCATGAAACAGCTCAATCGGGTTAATCATTTCATGAAACAGCTCAATCGGGTTAATCATTTCATGAAACAGCTCAATCAGGTTAATCATTTCTTGAAACAGCTCAATCAGGTTATTAACTTCACGAGTTAAAAGACCCAACACTAATTTTGACTTTCAGTAAATCACACAGTACTAATGTCACTCTTCTTACCGGCTGATAGTCGCTGATGTGACGAGAAAGGTAGTCCAAGCAGCTGTCTCGTATACGGCTGTGATAATGCTGGGTGTAACATAACTGGCAACAACAAAAACAGCATCAATTAATAAACAAGTAATGTAATAAAAAAATTACCAGTTTTAGCATTAACAAGCTCCTGGTAGTTAAAAACATACTCTGCTTATCTCCATCAGTTTCCTTATCTCCATCAGCTCTGTTTATCATCTCCATCAGCTCTGCATATCTCCATCAGCTCTGCTTATCATCTCCATCAGCTCTGCATATCTCCATCAGCTCTGCTTATCTCCATCAGCTACCTTTTTTTAGTTTGTTTATCAGAATTATTATCTTTATTGTTCATGAAGGCTTTATTGTTGAAATACTGAGCTGTTATTTTCATTTCCACTTCCTGTTCTCATTTTCTCCAACTGCTTCATTCTCCCTGACATGCAGCATATATTACAAATAAAGACAAACATCTTGATATTCTACCCATCAAGAAGAGATTTCTTTTCAACAAGGCCAAGTTAATTCATAAAATTCTATCGCACAGTGCTCCACCCTATCGGTGGTCATTGTTCAAATACAACCCAAAACACAATCAACACTTGAGCAATTGTATTCTCCCAAAACCAAGGCCTGACATGTTTAAAAAAAGCTTCTCTTACTCAGCTTCCCACTTTTGGATTGCCCTACCAACTCATGCAAAACTTATAAGTAATATTCGTTCTTATAACTTTAAACTTTGTCAACATCTGTTTGATATGGATTATATGCCTACCTAAGCATAGTCTAAAGTAATTTAAAGTTATGGCTTGATTGTTATAATTTTTTTATACTCCTTTTCTATAAATTTGTTAGTTTTGAATGAATGTAAGAATGCAAGTTTATTTCATGTTGTTGCATAAATCAATGTAGAGTGTATGGACATGAGATAAGTTGTTTATTATTTATTTATGTAATCATTTAATTGTGTCTTCATGATTATTATGCTCATTAACAAATGCTGAATGACTGTGAATGAGTGAAACCTGTATGATGAAGGGCAGAATGTCAGATGGGCCTGCATGCCCAATTCTTAACACTTTGAAAATAAAGTATGTTTGTTCATTCCCTCTTCTTTCCCCTTTCTTTCTACCTGTAAAAACTGAATCATACACTTCTGCCTATGTCTACTCTATTAGCATCAATTTATGTGAAAACTGAACCATACACCTGCCTACTTCTACTCTTCTAGAATCTATCTGAAAACTGAACCATACACCTGCCTACTTCTACTCTTCTAGAATCTATCTGAAAACTGAACCATACATCTGCCTACTTCTACTCTACTTGCATCTGTGAAAACTTAACCACACCTGTCTACTCTGCTGAATGTTACCATTATCTATCTGGTATCTATGTGAAAATTTAACCTTAGACCTGTCTACTTCAACTCTACCTTTTATGTGAAAATTAAACCATACACTGCTGCCTACTACCAATATTATCAATTGTTTTTTTTTACTTCAGTTATATTTGTCTATTCAAATCAAGATCTAATAATGAAGAATGGAACAAAGATCACTCAATACAAGAGTAACTGAAATATTCAAGCTCATCTCATGAGATACACAAAAGACTATAGTGGATACATGAGAGAGGAAAACAGACTGTAGTGGACACATAAGAGAGATACACACTACTATAATGAACATATGAGAGATACACAAATTATACTGGACACATGAGAGACAGAGTATAGTGGATGCACAAGAGAGAAGACTATAGTGGACACATGCATAAGACACATACAGACTGTAGTGGACACATGAGAAAAACACATACTATACTCGACACATGAGAATGACAGACTATAGTGGACGGGTGAGAAAGAAACACAGACTACAACAAGGCAGCACAAGCACCCACAACTGAATCTGGACATATATATTCCATGTGTGGCAAAACTTTTAGAGCTCATAAAGGGCAAGTTGGTCATGCACAAACACACTTCTCTTCCCTTGATTAAGATGAATCTGTGGTCATCATTGAAGATGATGGATAACAACAACAACAACACAGTGGACACACGAGAGAGAGACAAAGACTGTAGATGATATATGAGAGACACACAGACTATAGTGGTCACATGAGAGAGAGAGAGAGAGAGGGACGGCCTACACTGGACACATGAGAGAGTAAAAGAGAGAGAGAGACTACACTGGACACATGAGAAAGACACAAACTAATGTGGACAGACTATAGTAGACTTAGAGAGAGACACACACAGAGAAACTTATGGACATGAGAGTGAGACAAACATACACAGACTATAATGGACACATAAGAGACAGATTACAGTGGACACATGAGAAAGACACAAAGTAATGTGGACACATGAGAAAGACAACATGGACTATAGTGGACATATATGAGAAAGACAGAATACAGTGGACACATGTAAGACATACACTATAGTGGACACTGCAAGAGAGATACATAGACTAGTGGACACATGAGAGAAACACACAGTGGACACATGTGAGAGACACACACACAGACTACAGTGAATACATGTGAGACAGACACAAAGATTATAGTGGACACATGAGAGACATGCACATAAACTATAGCAAACACTCCAAGAGACACACACTGACTGCAATGGACACATGAGAAACACAGACTATGGTGGACACTGCGAGAGACATAGAGACTGCAGGACACATGTGAGAGACACAGAGGTTGCAGTGGACACATGTGAGAGACACAGAGACTGCAGTGGACACATGTGAGAGACACAGAGACTGCAGTGGACACACACTGACTACAGTGATCTAGGATGAAATACTGTGACTTTCTACATTAAGTACTCAGTGATCTAGGATGAAATACTGTGACTTTCTACATTAAGTACTCAGTGATCTAGGATGAAATACTGTGACTTTCTACATTAAGTGCTCAGTGATCTAGGATGAAATACTGTGACTTTCTACATTAAGTATTCAGTGATCTAGGATGAAATACTGTTGGTTTCTAGACTAAGTATACAATGATCTAGGATGTAATACTGTTGATTTCTAGATTAAGTACACAGTGATATAGGATGAAATACTCTGTGGTTCTCCAGATTAAGTACACAGTGATCCAGGATGAAATACTGTGGGTTTCTAGAAATTTTTGTCAACTTATGACAAGGACAAAGCCTGTAAAATACCATAAACTTTTGCTACAGTTAAGCAGATTACTGCTAGGTATCTAAATGCCTGAACTACTTCATATTTCTGTCAGCTTTTGACAACTTCAGCTGGTGAAATGGGTCTACTGTTTGCTGTCTCTTGCTATGTCCTGTCCATTTCCCTGAAGATATCCACCTACTGATATCACTATCATCTTGCTATTTTCAACTTTTCTGTGAAGCACACTTTTCATTATAGTTCTTCCCTTCAACTTTTTCCTCAAAGATGGTTTTCATTATAGTTTTTCCTTTCAACTTTTCTCTTATAAGTATGGTTTTTCATAACAGTTATTCCTCTTCAAAACTTTTCTCTCAAAGTTAAAGTTCGTTTTTTTTCCATTAGTTTTTTTCCTTTCCATTTTCTCTTTAGTAAGACTTTCATTAGAATTTTATCTTCAATTTTTCTCTCAAATAGGATTTCCTTTACATTTTTTCCTTCCAATTTTTCCCTCTCATATATGGTTTTCACTACAATCTCATGTATCATGATAGTGTCTTATATTGTATTGATCTATTTCTTAGGTTCTTTTTTCTCTTATCAACTTTAATTCATATCTGATTTGTTTTATTTCTATTCATGAAATACTTCACATTCTGTTCTCCATGTTTTAGTGTCCTCAATTTTCTTCTTCACTTTCTTATTAAATGGTTTCTGCACCATACGACGTTTGTATCTTAATTACAGTAACTCTTACTGCCTTTTTAATCTGTTATTGTTCTTTTGTTGTGTGTGTGTGTGTTTGTGTGTGTGTATGTGTATTTGTTTTTCCTCTACACCACTGTCATGATTATGTGTGAAATGTAAGGAGACATTTCGAATAGAATTTTTATCATCTACTTTAAAAACCATATTAATACAGATCTTTAGTATAATGGTGCATGCTTATTTTTAACCAGATAATTTAGTGCTGATGCTGTATTTACCACACATGTGTACTGATCAAGAATGCCTAATACTGTTCCAGGTATTCTTGATGATTTTCTCAAAAGTAAAGTATATTAACATCATTTGTGATTTTATCAAAATAAAGAGTTTTAGTATCATTTGTGATTTTATCAGAGAGTTTTAGTATCATTTGTGATTTTATCAAAGTAAAGAGTTTTAGTATCATTTTTTATTTTATCAAAGTGTTTTTGTATCATTTATGATTTTATCAAAGTAAAGCGTTTTAACATCATTTGTGATTTCAACACAGTAAAGTGTTTTAGCATCATTTGTGATTTTATCAAAGTAAAGACAATGAACCTACTGGCAAGTATGGACTAGGAACCATAACCAAAAGAGGAGAAATGATTGAGCAGCCAGAAAAGAATAAAATGATAATAGGAAATACTTGGTTACAGCAACACTCAAGGTGACTATGGACATGGAAAAACCCAAATAATAACATATGTAACCAGACAGATTACATTATGATCAATAGAAGATTCAGGAACTCATAATATCCGTGAAAACAAGACTAAGCACAGATTGCAACAGTGACCACATCCCAGTCATAAGAAAAGTGAGAATCAGGCTAAAGAGGTTAAAAGCAGCAGCTAAAAACAAAGAACTAGATAGAGAGCCGTTACGGGAAGAGAAGGCAATACAAGAACAATATGGGACCATAGTACAAAAGAGATATAATGGTACAGAGAAGACTGAAATGATTAATGAATAATGGAATATGCTCAAAGGCTATTCAGCAAACATCTATCAAAATCCTACCTTCAAACAAAAGACACGCTAAAAAGGGGTGGATGACAGAAGAAATTTTTCAACTAATGGATCGGAGAAGAAGTCTTAAGAAAAATAAAGATGAATATGACAAAATAAATAAAGAAATAAGATACTGCAATAATGCTAAAGAAGAGTGGCTAAATAAGAAATGTAGTTAAATAGAGACACACCATCATGGAAACACAAGAGATATCTACAAACAAATAAAGAAGTTAACAAACAAAAGGATATACCACAAGACTGGTTGCCTAAGTCAAAAGAGGGGCATACAATAATGGACAGAGATGAAAAATTGGCAAGATGGAGCGAATACATTAGAGAACTCTATGAGGACAACAGAAGCGAAATAGATATATGAAATAATAATGAAGGGCCTCACATATTAAAAGCAGGCATGGAAGAAGCCATCAAACACATGAAGAACAACAAAGCACCAGGACCAGATAAAATCATCAAGGAAGAATTGGAAGCATTAGGATAGCCTGGCATAGAAATAATTACCAGATTGTTGAATGACATCTATAAAGTATGACTATGTCCCATCAGACCTTTTGCAATCAATTTTCATTGCCCTACCAAAGAAATAAGGTGAAACAAGTTGACAGATTCAAGTAATTAGGAACGATTATAACAACTGACGGGAAATGTCATAATGAAATAAAAAAGCAGATGTGCTCAGGCCAAGTCAGCATTCCAGGAAATGACACATATCTTGTGCAACAGATCCATATCAATGGAAGCAATATCCCAAATACTTAAATGTTACATCAAGCCAATTTTGTTTTATGGATGCGAAGCACAGTCCATGAATAAGACACTACAGCGAGAAATGGAGGCCATGGAAATGTGGTTTATAAGAAGGATGCTGAAGGTACCATGGACGGTCAAGAAAACCAATGAAGAAGTCTTAAGAGAGGCTGGAGTTAAAAAGCAAATTATAGCAAAGATCAGAGGCAGACATGCTAGATTGATAGGACATTCTCTGAGAATAGGAAAATTGGAACACACTGTGGCAACTGCAAATATTAAGGGAAGGCGAGACAGAGGAAGACTGAGAGAGAAGTTAATGGATAGGCTGTCAGTGTGGCTAGGAAGAAAGTCACCGGCGGATCTCATAATCAACTTAAAAGACAGGGAACTGTGGAGAGAAATAATCGCCTACGCCACGCGGCATGGCACTTGGATTAAAAAATGTTTTAGAACTCAACAGACTCTTAATCACGTTGTCTACGAGGTATGATTTTTATGTGGTTCTAATGTACACGTCTCCATTTTGGTTTTTTCTTCTTTTGTTTTAAGAAGACCTTGGAACAGTATGTGGGTGAAATATTGCCGGTTTCGTTTCTGACCCGTGCCTTTTAAAAATGTTGTACGTGACCGTCTTAAATGTACAGATGCGGTCACAGAGCTGAATGTGTCTTGCAAACACGACAGTTTTATTCTTGTATGTTTATAGTCATCTTACTATCATGTTTTAGTTATCTATCGCATTTATTAAAACTATTATGCCGACGAGGAAAATGAAGGGAAATCCCCACATCGATCTTGTGAAAATTAGCACAGCAAAATCCACCTCTCGGCCCCATAAACCGATGCAGCAACTCGAAGTGAAGTATATATCACCTAAATGCCAACTTATGACATCCTGCGTGTTCAGCCCTGCTGAAGCACTGCAGGCATTCACAATTCCAAACATAACTATGAAAGATACCAACGTGAGCAATATTCTTTACAATCACGCTTTTTTTCCATTGAGCAGACGAAGTTGTAAGAAGTTCGTTGCTTTAGAAAATACCGACAAGTAGACCCAAGAAAAATGTATAAATAAAAGCCAAATTAATGCAACGTCTGGTAAAATGTACATAAAAGAACTTGGTTGCTGCAAGATCGCACTATCCCCTGGATATAAAAATACTGAAAGCAGCTACTGGTAATAGTATAAAATCCGTGTGCGCAATGAATGAACCAAGGCCATCTAGCAGATCCTATGGTCAGTAACGCGACCTGTGCGAACACTGTGTCATTCTTTCCTGCAGGAAAGACAGCTAAATCACGATGTATCATTAAATGTCATGAGGTGCATAACTAAAGTACAGTTCACCTTTTCTGAAACCACACGAAATAAGCACGTATCGTCTTTAGTTATGGCCTTTCTGCACATGCCTATTCCAGATAAGAAGGCGTCCATGTCTGCCGTTGTTTTGATGCTCATCTTTCACGAGATAAGTTTCACTTCTGCTGTGTCCTACCCACGACGAGCGCCTGTCACGTGACTCTCAGGGACCCATTTAATTGGCTGTTTCTCTCATGTCGGCTCTTCTGAGAGTTTGAAAGGTGCCGTCTTTTTTTTTCCTCAAGCCGGAACCTTTGAATACTGCAGCGCTATTCTTTAAAAAGCCTTTTCACGAACTTCAAGAAAAAATAAAAATAAATGCTAAAAGTTGGTCCTGTAAGGAGTGTCCAGATGATACTCTGCTTCGGGACTCGGAAACACTGCACCAACTGCGGTAAGAGTGAGCGTAAAAAAGAGAGGGGGGGGGGGGGTTGAAGCAGTCTACAAAGTTATATCAGAGACCATGTATACAATTCTCATGATTCGTCTCGATACTCTGTTTCCGAAATTTCGTGTCGGTTGAACCCTTAATGTGACTTTTTGTCTTTATCCCATGATTTTGACAGTAGCATTAACAAATTTCAGATGTTCTTCATTACAAATATTTCCACGGACAGTCATGCCCCAACTTACGTCTGCATTTGGGGCAGGAGGAGAGGGAGCGGTCCTAAGCTGATTTGACCGTAAGTCGGGTCGTTATATCGTTATAGACAGAGGTCAAACGCTAAGTACAGTTCACTACTATATTTTAAAAGACATGTTTACCGTCACTTTAAATTATTAACAAATCTATGTATCACAATTACGTGTGCCGAAGACGAAAAGATCCGGACCTAACACCGTATCCGCAATATGATTTAATGACATGGAAATGGGAATTTTACATGCGTATTGTGTGTGTGTATATATATATATATATATATAGTGGTATCTCGGGTCACGAACTTAATTCGTTCTTTAACTCCATTCGCGAACCGAAATGTTCGCGGACCGAAACAATTTTTCCCATTGAAATTAATGCAAATCCAATTAATTCGTTCGCCTGCCCTAGAAACATATTTTTTTTTACTTTTTTATGGATTTATGGGTGGCAAAAATATATAATATAAAATATACAATATAACTTTACCTTTGTGGTTGATAGTTGCTGGCACAGGTAGATGGTAGAGGAGGAAAAGGAGGAGGAGGAGGAAGACTACTTCTTCGAAGGAGAGTCTCATTCCATAATAACGTCGGGCAACTGTGTAGGTGTTTCTGGTGTTTTTTTTTCTCTTGTTTGTATCCTGGGAAGTGGTCCGATTGCTGGCCCGGTGGCTGGCGTTTTCACAAGATAACGATCCAGAGATATTTGTCTTTTTCTCTGTTGGATAATTTTCCGGAAATGGGACACGACATTGTCATTTGAAATGTCCACTGCTCTGCTGGTCATAGTTTTGTTAGGGCGCATCTTTGTTCTTTAAGATCGTACAGGTAGTAGATTTAGCCATGTCGTACGGCTTGGCCAGATCAGAAACACGAACACTATTCTCATGTTTAGTTATTATTTCCTTCTTCGCCTCTACCGTAATACGCTTAAGTTTCTTTACACCACTGTCACTAACACTTTTCTCTTTCTTGGGAGACTTAATGAGGGTTAATTTAATGCAAAAAGCAAACAAAAAAAAATTGTATCAAGAACAATGCAACGACAAGTGTCACAGCGCGCAACCCTGAGTACAGCTGATGCTGTTCGCGAACTGAGGCATTGTTCGTGGGTCGAGTCAAAATTTGTTCGGAAATTGTGTTCGTGGTACATATTTGTTCGTGACTAGAGGTGTTCGTGAACCGAGGTATATATATGCAGGAAACTCTCTACCGTAGAGAGCGGAACAACAACACAACTCCTTCAGATCATCAGAGGAAGTACCCCCCCTCAGATAAATGTTTCGGCCCTTTAAACTCCTGACACTCTAAGGGGGGTGGGCCCCTCTGGGTCATGACTCCCAGAGGTCTTGTGAGTTGTTGCTTTTTTTCGGTCCCGGGATCGAACCCATGATCTTCCAGTTGCCACGCGTCTTTAGCGATTTAGCTATGGAGGACTGGTATTGGTTGTGGCAAATGAAATTACTTATGCTCTCAATGCTTGTTTCGCATACTCCACAGCCAGCATGAGGCCTTTTCTGCTGTTTCTGAAAGGCTTCTCAATGCCCTTGCTCTTGCTTGTCCCTTTATGCCCAGTTGCTTACATAGGTCATATGCTGATGTTGCTACGAATCCTCTTGCTCCCACTTCTACAGCTATCACTTTTGCCCTGACTCCTGCCCCCTGCCTCAGTTGCTTGACCAGATCATTGTACTTCTCACATTTGAATAAATGCTGTTCCTCTATTCTAGTTTCGTATGGGACCGTAAGCTCGATCATTATTAATTCCTATTTTTCTGTGGAGTACACTACAATGTCCGGTCGCATTCCTGTGTTCTTAATGGCAGTCGGGTATTCTATATGCTGTCAGTGTGGCTAGGAAGAAAGTCACTGGCGGATCTCATAATCAACACAAAAGACAGGGAACTGTAGAGAGAAATAATTGCCTCCGCCACGCGGCATGGCACTTAGAATATATATGTAATAAAACACCAAATCGCTGTAAAATTAAGTAAATCTAGAAACAGTAATTCATGGTGGTGGGGGGGGGGGGGGACTAGATTATAACAAGAACAATTTTGTGAAGGACTGTCAATATGTTTTGTGAAGGTTAACGGACACAATCAACACATTTAATGACTGCAATGATAGAAATATTAGGTCACTCTGGTTAAAGTGGTTCAGCTGTTCCTGCGTGTCGAGGGGTCAAACAGACCTTCTGACAGGGCTCTGTGATTTACTTCATATAATGGGATTTTTAAGTTTTCTGTAACTTCCACCCTCCATATCTTGTGTGTGTGTGTGGGGGGGGGGGCACCTCTGTGTGTGTTTTTATTTGTTTGTTGTTTGTTTGTTTCCTGTAGCTCTGAGCATGAATGTTCCATGGTACACTGTCTGATGGTGGTCGACAATTAACACTGAGAGAGACAAATAAGGATCTAATTTTTTATTGTAAAGAAGGAAGCGTCAGAGAGGGGGGGGGTATGGGGGTGGGGGGGGGGCTGTTGCGGATTGACATGACGTCCTGACATCATTGTTTTGATACCACGACCTTCAAGCAAAATCTCCCCCATCATTAGACACCAGCCAGTCTTATTATAGACACCAGCCAGTCTTATTATAGACACCAGCCAGTCTTATTATAGACACAAGCCAGTCTTATTATAGACACCAGCCAGTCTTATTAGACACCAGCCAGTCTTATTAGACACCAGCCAGTCTTATTAGACACCAACCAGTCTTATTAGACACCAGCCAGTCTTACACTGTTGGCCGTTTAGCCAGCGGTTCTTCTCTTATTTGGGGGCTGGTTTAAAGCAGTTTTCTGTTTATAAGCGGTTCCAAATAGGCAATATATATATATATATATAGATATAGATATACCTGTCGGTATCTGTACCGTGCGAATCGGGTACCCGCTTGTACATTAAGAACCGAAGAAAATCATTTCATAATTCGGTTCTTCTAATATCTAACTTACAAACAGTGCGCGTGTGAAAGGTGCCGTTTTTTTTTGGTCCCTGGGAAAATTAGGATGATTTGTAGGAGGAAGGCTCAGATATCGGATCCAGAGTTGGTCATAACTTTATCCTGCTAACCGCCCGCTGCCCTCCTTCATCTCTGTGGGATTCGACTTCGTATTGGAGTGTGCAGGAAAGCGCTGTTCTTAGATCCAGATAGAGACTTCCATCAAGCTACTCCGTGAAGCATAATTAATGTCCTTCTGGCTGCAAATCAGTTGGGGGGGGGGGGGGGGGAATGAAGAAATTTTAAAATACCGAAGTACTTTTTTTTCTGAACTGGTTGTAAAGGATGACTTGCAACAGTGGTTCTCAGTCTTTTTTTTTTCAAATCACGAACCCCTTAGCCTAAGGATAATTGACTATGCCCTCCGCCACCTTTTTTTTTTCCTTTTTCGTTTTCACTCTTCCCCTCAGCCGCTAAATATAAATTAACATCCTGCACTTGATTAGTATTCTACACAGACTGGACTTGTTCCACGAAGCCCCATCTCACACTCTAATTTTAGAACCACTGTTTGTAATTCAGTAACGGAATGTCTTTATGTGAAAGTCAATAAAACAACATCGCCTTATTTAATGACGGTTCCTCAGAAAGAAAGTTTTATTCATCCAGAGTTTCCTCGTACAGAGTTGCCTCATCCAGAGTGCCTTCTTCCATTTTCTTTTAAGTCAATGATTGTTGATGTGACAAAAAATACAAAATCGAACATAAAAAATTCACCCAAAAGTGAACGATTGATGCGGTCTAATGCACAAGAAAATATGCGACCTTTTTTATCTTACAGACCTCACTATTAGAGCTAATGCCTACCCGGACCTGGAAATGTTGGAGCCTTATGTGCCACCACATTTGTAGAAGAGTTTCAACCCTGGGTTGTTTTCCAACAAGATGTGCACCGCCATGCTGGGGGGAGGGTTGTTCCTCAGTTCTTGGGTGCAGACATGGCCACCATGTTCACTGCATACTACCACGCTTGATTTTTTTTTTTAATGGGGCAGTCATCCAACTGTAGAAATGGGTACCCGACTTCTTCTGGAGTTGGGGAAGTAAAGGCGGTCAGGCGTGATACTGACCATATCACCCTCTAGTGTGCTGACAGGTCAAGGAAAATATGGGCGCTAACACCATATCCCTATGTGCCTCTAAGGCATGACAAAGTGTTCAGTTCACCAGTTCAAACTCTAAAGGCAGGATAGCGAATGTTTTAGCAGCAATGACTAAAGAGATGTTGGAGAACACATAGCAAGGAATTGAATAACGCTTAGATCAGTGTTTCTCAAAGTGGGCGATAATGCCCCTGTGTAGGCGTTGGAAAGAACCAGGTGGGGGGGGGGGGGTAGGGAGTGTGAAATAAAAAATGTCAGATGGGACGGGGCAATGGAAGAAAAAGGGGCAGTGGCCGGGGGGAGGGCGGGGTTGAAGGAAAAACGAAGCAGCAGACTAGGAGAGGGGGTGGGGGGGGATAATACCTTCCTTTGATAGTTAGATAACTGCCCAAGGGAAATTCCCTTCGTCGCTTCTATTCACTTTTTGAAACCGTTGTAGAATTCCTCCAAAAGTCCAGTTTATCTCGCTGTGATGAAATGAGCGTGACTTTGCTTGCTTGTCAGATTCGTTCACAAAATTCAGCCACGCTAATTTGCAACTTCAAAGCAATGAAGCTGACCATATCAAAGTATAGTCAGTCATCTCCACATTTCAGGCACTAGCTGATTACCCGGCGTTGCCCGACTTTTTCTTTATCCCAATCAACAAAGTTTTATTCATTTCCACAACCTTCTAGAAGGTTCTACAGAGTCTAGACGGTTCTAATGAGTTCTATTCCTTCTATTCGACTAAATGTGGGCTTAATTGACATCAGGACTGTCACCAATCAGATTAGCGACCTCGAACACTATGGATTCGACACTAATCTCGATCAGTTTGGACATCTTATTTTTCACCACTTCTCATCTCCCCCCTCCCCCCGCCCATGCCGATGGAGGCTGAACTTGCGAGTACTACTATTCATCTCAGCGACCCCGAAAACTATGGATTCGACACTAATATCGGTCGTTTTCGATTATTTGTACATGTCACCCCATCCCATGCAACTCATAGCTTCCCCTCCCATGCCGATGGGGGCTGAACTTGGACTTAAACGGCACCGGGAGTGTCACTATTCATCTCAGCGACCCCGAAAACTATGGATCCGACACTGTTATCGTTTTATTTTCGATTATTTTTACATTTTCCCCGATCTCTATGGGTCGTAGGGGTATTCTAGGGGTTATCTAACCCATTCGGTGCACTGTCCACATTGTAAGTCATATGTGTGCCAATTTTGTTTGAAATTGCTCCAGGCGTTCCAGCGCGATGCTGTATTACATACATACATACATACATACATACATGCATCCATGCATACATACATGCATCCATGCATAGATACATACATACATACATACATACATGCATACATGCATGCATACATACATACATACATACATGCATGCATGCATACATACATACATACATACATACATACATACATACATACATACATACATACATACATACATACATACACACACACATACATACATACATACATACACACACACATACACACACACATACATACATACATACATAACGTAGCTCGCCGTGAGCTGCTATGATTTCCAGGTCTTTCTGAACTGGTACAAATAGAAATGGAAGCCAGGCGAAGACCTTCAAGTCTAAGATCACATGTGGATCAGCTACATGAGGATATGTCTAATAGGTTTCAGTATCTTCTGTAACTTCAAATACAAGACTGGGTGATCAGTCCGATCCTTGACATCACCAATGAGGAATTGAGAATGCTGGAGGAAGAACTGGTTTCACTACAAAATTACACTAAGCTGAGGCCAAAATTCAGAAAATCGTATCAAGATTTTTGGTTACAGAAAAAACATTTCTAAACGGTACCCTGAGTTGTGGAACAAAGTCCAGATTTACTTGATTGCCTTCACGACGGCGTATTTAGTAGAGCGAGACTGCAGTGCAGTCACGAAGCTTCTTTGCAAACAAAGAAGCAGACAGAACGTGGAGATCTAAGACTTTTTCCTAGCACTTTTCAATCTGATATTGAGAAGCTAGTGCCCCTACATGAAACTCATCCATGACATAGTGGAATAGTGCAGAGATTGCTGGAGCTAAGACAAATTAAGGGTGCTGGTAGGAAATCAATTAGATCCAAACATCAAAGTAGACGGCAAAGACCTGAGGATTGTAAAACATCTATACTGCAGCAAGAAGCAGCAATTCGAGTTGAAAATAGAATTGGAAAATATCAACCTATAAAACAAGGGGTGCGACAAGGATGTGTACTATCTCCAGACCTTTTTTCTCTGTACAGCGAGAATGTTTTAAGAACGATCATCACAGAACCAGGCATAAAAATTGAAGGATACAATATTAACAACCTTCGGTATGCTGACAACACAGTACTGATAGCTGAGAACCAACAAGACTTGCAAAATCTCTTGGATAAAGTAGCTAAAGGAAGTGAACAGAAAGGCCTTTCTTTAAGCATCGAAAAGACAGAGACTATGGTTATATCTAAGAAACAGAATCCATCAACATGCAGTATAACATTAAAAGGAACTGTTCTAAAGCAGGTGCAGAAATTCAAATACCTTGGAGCGGTAATAACTTCAGATGGGAAATGCAGAACAGAAATTAGGAACAGAATAGGGCAAGCAAAGACTGCATTTCAGAGAATGAGAAACACATTAACCAACACATCCTTATCAATGAATGTTAGAAAACGAGTCCTAAAATGCAATATTGAAACAATCTTGTTATATGGAAGTGAATCATGGACAATAAGCAGGTCTGCACAAAAGTCATTGGAAGCAGCAGAAATGTGGTTTATTAGAAGAATGTTGCGAATCCCTTGGACAACAAAAAATAACAAATGAAGAATGTATAAGAAGACCTGGAGAGACAAAAAAATCTTGTAAAAAAAAAATAAGAGAGAGAGACAATGTACTTTCATAGGACATGCAATGAGAAGAGGGGGCATTGAAAATATTATAACAACAGGAAAAATAGAAGGAAGAAGATCGAGAGGAAGATCAAGAGAAATAATACTGGACAGTCTGACGAGATGGTGTGAGAGGAGATCACCAACTGAGCTGATGGCCTGCATGAAGGATCGTGTACTCTGGAGAAGCATAATAGCCAACCCCAGTCGGCACGGTACCTGATGATGATGATGATGATGATGATGATGATGATAGGAAATCTGAACAAATTAAGGATGCTGGTAGGGAATCTGAAATGTGTGACAGATAACGCATCGTAAAGAACCAGCACTTGATGGGAACTATTACCAAACACAACACATTCTTGGATGGATGCTGCGGCATGCGGCGGAGCATATATGGGGCTGTACTGAATGCAGTTACGCCAGAATCTGATTTTGAATCTTTGAATCTTTAGATAGCGGAAATTTGCTGTTTTTGGTCGATCCAAGTTGTTTATAATAAATAGCCTACTCATTACAAAGAGCTTTAATTTGTATCTTTTTTTTTTTGTTGTTATATTGTCAACACAATAATTTTTTTCTAACAGTTTGTAATATTTTGACTGTTTTTATTTGAACCGATAAAAACGTAGATATTATAATAATAATAATAATTTTTATTGTGCTATTTCCTTGAAAGAAAGCCTTAACAATGAATTTGAACCCGAAAAAGAAGTGTGTCTACAAAATCCTCAACAAAACAAAGGAGAGAAAAGAATTAATCACATGGTCAGCATGGGAACCGTAATCCTTGTACGAGGGTCATACCGAAAGTCATGAGCAATTTTTTAAAATAAGAATTTATAGATTGAGAAAATATAAATGTATCACTTTAAACTGCATTCTGTGCACTTCATGTAGAGGTCACATGATGTCACATCGTCTGTCACGTAACCACGCGGAGCAGAAACAAAATGGCGGGTGCTGAAGTTTCGTTTCGTCAACGTGCTGTTATTGAGTTCCTCGTTAAAGAGGAAATCCCCGCTGCTGAAATTCGCCAAAGGCTTCAACTTGCTTAAGGAGATGCGTGTATGGGTGCTAGCAGTGTTAGGAGGTGAGTGAAACATTTCAAAGATTTCCAAATCCAAGCATCCAAGATATGCCTCGCAGCGGTCGCCCTCGAACTGCCTCCACTGAACGCAACGTGGAAAGGGTTGCCGACATCATTAAACAAGACACGCTTGTTACAATATCTGAAAGCTTCTGTAAATCTGGAATAGAACGCAATGCAGTACAGGAAACGACTTAAACCCTAGGCTATAGAAATGTTTGTGCCTGCTGGGTCCCACGTTTGTTGACTGAAGATCACAAAGCTGGGAGAAAAACTCTGCTCGCCGGACAATTGAGGAAATTCAGAAAATATGTTGAGAAATTCTTCCACACCCCGTCTATAGCCCCGACCTGGCACCCAGTGATTACCATCTTTTCGGTTTTGTGAAAGAACAAATGCGAGGCCATCACTGCGGCACAGAAGAGAACGTCCAGAAAGCAGTGCTTTTGTGCCTTCGGTCAGCTGGAACGGAATTCTACCAGGAGGGTATTTTCAAACTTGCAGAGCTATAGGGAAAATGTGTGCAGAGAAATGGAGATTATGTTGTAAAGTAAATGATGCAGATAACGGTGATACATTTATATTTTCTCTATCTATAAATTCTGATTTAAAAAAAAATTTTTTTCTCACGACTTTCGGTATGACCCTCGTATGTTTTTTTTTTAAAATCTGTGAACAAACTATTATCAACATCATCGATAAGATCTGCACAAACAACGCAGTAAAGGAAACAAGACACGATGATTCACATTTTATTTTAATAATAAATTAATAAAAGGCATGGTTAAAGTAATGTAACATTCGTGTATAAGAAAAATAACAGATCGAAGGCACTGAACTGAAAGATTTCTAAATGTATGATGAAAGTGCACTGTTAAAGATGCTTACCTGCTTTATTATAGTGCTTGAAAGTACATTTCTTCTTCTTCTTCGTCTTCTTCTTCTTCTTCTTCTTTATCACCGTAATTCTAGATTTCCTAGAATTTCCAAGTCTCCTCTAGATTGTCATGGCAACTCCAGGCTTTTGCGTCTGATCCACCCCCAGGCCATACGTAGCAGTTGCAGATCAGCATAAGCAGGTAGTTCATTTCTTTTGGATGTGTCTGCTGTCTTCATTCAAATTCCAAAAATACACTCATTAGTGTTTGAAACTTTGATATGATAAAAGTGGCTTTGTTAGTGATGATAATCGTGACAAGCTCTCCATCCCAAGTGATACATGTTTTAGTTAATCAGTGCAGGCTGGCTCATACATGAAAGCCCGCTGTTTCTCATTACATTACATGAACGTTGTATACGTGGGTCGGATAGGACCATTATCTGTGCATTCCAGACATGTCTCAAGGCGCTCCGATTTCTTCTTAAATAAATATTTCCTTCAGCTACAATGATTGACAACACTCGTCCTGTGCTGACTGATCATCTACGTGCTGCCTTTAATAAGCCGCTCCTGTTTTGCTACTTCCGAGTTTCACATAATGGCCTCCTAAAAGACACCCACAACTTTTAGTCTATGTAAGTGTTGGGTGTAAGTGACCTGCATATATGATAATGTTTATGAGTGAGTTTACATTTGAAGTTTCCAGTTTTTCATGAGCTATATGGTTCTTTGGTTGAGGCGTGTGGCTCTTTGTATCTCGCACCCCATTAACCCTTCACATTGCTTGCATCGTATCACTGTATATTTGTTAACCATTTGTGAACTATGACCACATTTCTCATCCTAATGACCTTGACATTTCTCTTTCCCGCTCCCTCGTACAATTTGTGGTTGTAGACGAACAAAAAATTATGCAAACAAAATGTCTGCCGTAAGAGAGCAGCTAATGAGACACGAACGTGTGTCAAGAGAAGAATGCCAGGGGCTGTCCTACTTCTGGCAAAAGATACATGTACATGCATGAATATGAGATCGAGTAAGTAAAACTGAGAGATAAATACGTATATTTCTCATTCCTGCATAACTTTACATTTCACTCTGTATGTTCCCTTTGTAGTGATATTTTAGCTTTCGCCCAACTTTATTACATTTCTCACCCAAGTAAATCACCGTATTTCTCATTCAAGTAAGCAGCTCATTCAAATAAACCTTTATATTTCTCAAGCAGATAAACCTCTTTGTTTCTCACTCAAATAAACCAATATATTTCTCACGAAAAATAAAACATATAATTCTCTCACTCAAATAAACCTCTATATTTCTCACTCAAATAAACCTCTATATTTCTCACTCAAGTAAACCTCTGTATTTCTCACTCAGATAATTTTCCATGTTTCTTGCCCATTTAGACAGTTTGTTTTCAGTGATATATTTTAAAAATAACAATATTCCTGACACATTCACTACCATCATTTTCAACAAATGACAGATGACTATAATTGTGTTTTAAAGTGTCCTATTGTGCCACACTCAGTAAAGTAATATGTATATTCCAAAACCTCGTAAATGTAGTACAAATACAACGAGATTTTCAGACATTTTTGTAAATGACAGACTTTTTTCTTTGGCGATTCCGTCTTATTCTGTCTTAAAATTCTGTAATCCTGAATCATTCTATCGACATTAGGTATCTGGTATTACTGCTCGCGTTTTACTTTTACCTGTCGGCACATCAAAACGCGATTTAGTCAAAACCTGACTTCCTCACCTCGGGAGAAACCAGGCACCCAGTGCCACAGATGGATCAGCTGGGTTCCTCCGGCCAGGATCGAACCACTGATGCAACACTGTCCCGGCTGCCGAGGCAGGACGAGCAAGACAGAATGTTAGGACTCGAACCAGACCTATAGCAAGTGTAGTGTGGAATTACCTAGTATTACCTCAAACTGTACTGACATTTTTATTGGTAGATAGTCATTTTTGGAGAATGTAAGAATAACTTTTTTTTACGCGTATGAACGTGGTTACTTTCTGTATTAAGCGCATAGCTGAGGGTGAAAAGTAAATGTTTTATTTTATTTTATGTTTCTCAGCTTCAGTGTTAATTATAATTTATGTATAAGTATACAACTATACACGAAGCACTGCAGTAAAGCTGTGATACCAAAATGTATAAACTAGGAAAAAAATTAGGAACAGCTTTATTACTTAACGACCACAAAGCTGTGACGTTTCGGCGTTAGCCTTAATCATACAAACACAAACAGGACGAAGAAATAGAGAGAGGAGATAAAGTATAGATTCACATGAATCCTATGTTAAAGAAATAATAAATGAATGAAATGAATGAACACTTAGCTCAGTCTTGGAAGATCACAAGTTGAAACTCGAATGAGCAATTCCAGTACACGATTAGAAATGCACCCGTTGCTACGTTCAAAATGGGTTCGTTCTGAAATGTGCAGAAATGTGCATGGTGGAGTTCAGAGAATGTTTAAATAGAAACGTGATGTTTGATAGTAAATGATGGTAGTGAATGGGGAAAGAGGAGACAGAGACAGAGAGAGAGAGTGTGTGTGTGAGAGAATGGTAACCTAGCTAGGATAAGGTGAAATAAATGATTATGGTTGTGGTAGAGGGGTTGTAAAACAATGATGTATGCAGGTTCTGAATTATGTGCAAACAATTGAGAATGGAGCTTAGTGGAGAGGGATTATGTAACCAGTGCCGAATTATGTCAATGGGCCCAACCACAGAGGTAAATCTGATTTACTGGTAACAGCCATCAAACAATGTCATGCAGATGACACAAGCCGCCTAGCGCTTGAGAACCGCTACATTCATGACTGTGGGAAGCTGGAAACACATGGTTTAAACTCGTTATTCAGCTACAATAACATTCTCCCACTATCATAATCTCTCTCCACTAAGCTCCATTCTCAATTGTTGCACATAATTCAGAACCTACATACATCATTATTTTACAACCCCTCTACCACAACCATAATCATTTATTTCACCTTATCCTGGCTAGGTTACCATTCTCTCTCTCACTCTCTCTCTCTCTCTCCTCTTTCCCCGTTCACTACCATCATCTACTATCAAACATCACGTTTCTATTTAAACATTCTCTATACTCCACCATACACATTTTTGCACAATTCAGAACGAACGCATTTTGAACGTAGCAACGGGCACATTTCTAATCCTGTATTGGAACTGCTCATTCAAGTTTCAACTTGTGTTCTTCCAAGACTGAGCTAAGTGTTCATTCATTTCATTTGTTTATTATTTCTTTAACATAGGATTCATGTGAATCTACACTTTATCTCCTCTCTCTATTTCTTCGTCCTGTTTGTGTTTGTATGATTAAGGCTAATGCCGAAATGTCACAGTTTTGTGATCGTTAAATAATAAAGGTGTTCCTACTTTTTTCCTAGTTTATACATTCATATTTAATTATGTTTGTTATGCGCACAGCATATTTGTAGAATGTCTGAAACAGAGAGAAAGTTGTATGATAATGGGCAGAATGTCAGACTGGCCTACGTGGCCAATTCGTAACCCTTTGGAAATCAATCAGTCAAATAGGCTAGCAAAGGCCTGAACAAACCATTTTAATTCGTCAGCCGGAGATTTGGAAAACGACGCTATGTAACAATTTAGAATAGGCTGTCAAGGTTTAGTAGGAAACAGCAGATTACACCCTGATAACCTGAGCAGACAGTCATACTGGTATACTTGAGAATTTGAGCTTGTAATGAGTAAGATCTTCTTTCAACCAAATCTCTCAGCTTAGGATCATCACGCAGTACTCAGTTCTACGAGTTAGTGATTTTACATGCATCATTATACAAGTAATGGATCAACCCAGCACCTACTTTCCCTGTTGAGACGAGGGTTAAATAAACTGTTATGATTTACAAGGCGATCCTGATATCTTACCCGTTGTCATCGCAAACACTGCGTGCTTGATGGAAAGAAACGTAATCAACGGATATGTATGTATCACAAGAGCGAGAACAGCAAATAGAAAGATGATGTTCTAGCTTCATATGTTCTAGTTTAAAATAATAGCAATGATAATAAAACTGTATTTATTAAGAACACCAGCTCCGATATGGAAAATATAGGTTCCACAAAGAATGTTTTGTAAATTCCACCTTTTGATAACGCTAAAACCTCGTTTGCCTTGGAAGTTATTTAGACTAACCACTTTGCTACTTAAGTGACCATTTGTCCTATTCAAGAGCCACATATTCGCCTTTGTGTGTCGGCTAACATCCAGAATCCAGACGTTCAGCTTTGTGTGTCGGCTAACATCCAGAATCCAGACGTTCAGCTTTGTGTGTCGGCTAACATCCAGAATCCAGACGTTCAGCTTTGTGTGTCGGCTAACATCCAGAATCCAGACGTTCAGCTTTGTGTGTCGGCTAACATCCAGAATCCAGACGTTCAGCTTTGTGTGTCGGCTAACATCCAGAATCCAGACGTTCAGCTTTGTGTGTCGGCTAACATCCAGAATCCAGACGTTCAGCTTTGTGTGTCGGCTAACATCCAGAATCCAGACGTTCAGCTTTGTGTGTCGGCTAACATCCAGAATCCAGACGTTCAGCTTTGTGTGTCGGCTAACATCCAGAATCCAGACGTTCAGCTTTGTGTGTCGGCTAACATCCAGAATCCAGACGTTCAGCTTTGTGTGTCGACTAGCATCCAAAATCCACGCGTTCACTTCTGTGTGTCGACCAACACAAAATCTGTACAATCGAAAATAATTATACCAAATAAAATAAAATAAAATATATGTTGCAAATCGTGACATTATTACTACTTTTACATGTTAATATTACCCAAGTTGTGCAATTATTAATGTTGGTGTTATTATTACTATTATTAAATTAACAATTATTACTATAATTATAACAATCATAAAAATCTAGAAAGTATAGACAGACACCTTGTCGTGATTTATTTTAACCTTCAGTGGATGATGTCATCAGATTATGTCAAGGACGACCAGATATCCAGCAGGATATCAGGAGACAATGGGCTGAATATCAGAGTTATCACTGCACAACTTAACCGTGGCCACAAGATGTCTACACTTTCGTGTAGCCTACACATAGAAGATAAGACTGGCCATTGTGCTCCAAATCCTAATAAAGGCGTAATGAAAGGAAACGGCAAGACAGCTAATCAAATTAGACTGTTTAACAAGTCATTCAGTTTAGGTATCATCTTCCCATGTCACTTTACGTCATTTTATCTATCTTTGGCCATGTGACGTATTTTCAAGTTTTCGAGGAAGTAAGATTCTATTCACAGAATTTTTTGGTCTCTGAAATGCTCACAGACTTAAGCGAAGGTCGTGTCGATTCAATGATTTCTTTATTATGGCGCTTCGCGTATCTTTGGTGAAGCCGTTGTCGCCTAGCAACAAGGATTTGAGTTTCATGGCTGTGCCAAGAACTGTTATGACCTCCTCTTCTACAGCGTTACCGATAAGGTTGCCAGTTAGGTCTAGGGTATTTAAAGTTTGGCTCGATGGTACAGCTTGTAAGAGAATTTTGGACTTCTCGTCTGATATGCCATTGTAACTCAGCAAAAGATGTTTGAGTGTTGGTGAAGATTTCAAGATGTCCGCTAGTTTTCTGCAAACTTCAATGGTCAATGCGGGTTTAAAATACGACTTCTTGGCGTCGTTTTTAGTGTATTTGCGAGAAGATGACAGGGTGGTAAGTTCTAAAGTGGTTAAATGCAGGCTGTGAGCGTGGCAGTAGATGTGGTCAACGATTGACATAAGACTATTCGCTGGGATAAAGCAGTTTTCTAATGTCAAGGACTCTAGACTGGGGCAGAGTGATAGTTTTTCATTCACTTTTTCAGCTGCACTGTCAACGGTGCTTCTTTTGATCTGCAGATTTTGGAGAAAGTGTGGCCATGAGTTTAAGATATAACTGATTCGATGGTGGTAGCTGAAGTGGTCAAGAACTAACGTTTTTAGCTTAACACTTGGGTCGCTGAATATCTTCTGGACTCTCTTGTGTTCACCCGAAGTCAAATTCTCGGCCACGTTCATCGGACCCTCTAGATGAAGCGTCTCTATATGGTCATTCTTGTCGAAGCACTCGCAGATGAAGTCCACAAGAAACGATGTCTCCACAACGCATTTCATGCTGATTCGCAAGACAGTAAGGTAAGACAGTTCCTGCAGAGCTTCTGCCAGACGAATACCCAACTCCCACTGAGAGTAAAAGCCGCTCATATACAGCACAATCTCCTTGACAACCGGCACGCTCCGTTTGGTCATGCAGATGAAGTGATCAATCGTCTCCGACGGGCATTCCTGGTACGAAATGACGAGTGTATCCGGGAACCGGTTGGAAATAGCCCCGATGTAGGGCTCGCTGTTGTCAGTTTCTGCCAGCCAGATCAACACTTCTTTGAAGTCTTCCAGGTACCTGCCAAGAAACATTAACATCCATCAGTTAGTGTTTACTCTAACATTTAAAAAAAAGGTAAAATTCCCGTTTCCATGCTATTAAGGCATGTTGGGGAATATGGTGTTAGGTCCGTACTTTCCATGACCTTCGGCACATGAAAGTCTGATGTGGTCAGTATCACGCCTGGCCGCTTTACCTTCCCAGATTTCTCTGGTACCAATTTTCCGAGGCTGGGTGAACCACGGGGCCGTATTGGTCACACACAAAAATCCTGCTCAGCTGTGGATTCGAACCTTCGACTATTTGTTTGCTAGACAAGTGCCCTAACCACTAGGCTAGCCGGTCCCCTTTACTCTAAAATAACATGTTAAAACTATTTTCTACAGCGAGCATTTCAAATACAAGTAAATTAGATGGCTGCTTTCATTGTAATAATTGTCTTATGGCGAAAATATTTCAGCGTTTCGGGAAAAATGTTACTAAATCAGATCAGCAATGCTCAAAAGGAGGATGCGATGTCTGATGTTCTGGCTCTGCGTCATTGAAATAATAAATTGTATTGATTTTAAATCTGTGCAGTTTTTGTATATAATTTTTTTTATAAATTTGTGGGTTTTTTCTTCCAGGTTCCTTTTGATTGGGACTTCGTATAATTGTGAGATTTCCTTACAGTGATACGCAGAACAGGGTAAAATATATGGCGGATCTTGGACGTGACTGTCCTGAATGCAACAACGCCAGAGTCTGATTTTGAATCTTTGACTTCTTCACAGTTGGTGTCTTAGTGAGGATCTTGAAGATATCGAGTCGGATGAGGAGTGACATCGCTGTTTCCTGTAATCATCAGAGTCCACTACCAAGGTCAGCATGCCACTCCCTACCCCAACTCCCCCTCCCCACAACTTCCACAGCCTGGAAGAAGACTGAACACAATGAAGAGATAGGTTTAGAGGTTTGGCTAGTCCAAGTCGCTGATTCAGGTAAAGCAGAAACATTCAACATAGGCACCTCGCTGTCAGGTACCTCGCTGCCAGGTACCTTGCTGACAGGTACCCTGCTGTCAGGCACCTCGCAATCAGGTACCTCGCTATCAGGTACCTTGCTGTCAGGTACCTTGCTGACAGGCACCTCGCTGTCAGGCACCTCGCTGTTAGGTACCTCGCTGTCAGGTACCTCGCTGTCAGGTACCTCGCTGTCAGGTACCTTGCTGTCAAGCACCTCGCTATCAGGTACCTCGCTGTCAGGTACCTCGCTGTCAGGCACCTCGCTATCAGGCACCTCGCTGTCAGGTACCTTGCTGTCAGGTACCTCGCTGACAGGTACCTCGCTGTCAGGCACCTCGCTGTCAGGTACCTCGCTGTTAGGTACCTTGCTGTCAGGCACCTCGCTGTCAGGTACCTTGCTGTCAGGCACCTCGCTGTTAGGCACCTCGCTGTCAGGTACCTGGCTGTCAGGTACCTTGCTGTCAGGCACCTCGCTGTCAGGCACCTCGCTGTTAGGCACCTCGCTGTCAGTGAGTACTTTGCCAAACAAACTCGTTATAGGTTGCTTGCTTATTACACACGAAATCCCAGACTGGACACACATTTTATACTACTGCTCTGTGTTTGTGATAATATTCTTGCTAAATGCCCTAAACATAATTCCAAGATATCTCTTTCACATGCCATACTTTGTTTTCGTGGTCAATAGCATCCACCCATTCATCCCCACCATCCAATACATCCACCTCACTCCACCTATTCATCTTAATCCATTAAAATCCATCCACCCACTCAATCACTAAACTGCATACAGCATAATGACTATACGTCTCAAGTGGGGCGTAGACTCTCTACCAATTTCATCAAATACACTTTTCTTGCCGTAGATTGTCATACTCACCCTCGCGTGGTCTCGGGCTTGGGCGGTGTGGAGTATGGACTTAACGTGGACGTGTTAATCAAGAGTCGATTAAAACTGGGCGAGGTTTTCAGAGTTGTCGACCCTTCGAAACAGGTCCCAAGTATGGACGTGGACGACCTTCGCTGTTTCTGCTCTTCCCTCTTTGCTCTGAATGGACAGTCCGAGTTCGACACTCGATACCGATGTGGTATTCGGACTCGTAAAGGCGGATCACCAAAGGAAGTTGGAGAAGGCCCTCGGGATGACTGAGGGGCGGACAAGCCGAAGTGACCTTGAAAGCCCAGTTCTTGACTTGTAAGAAGCATGTCCAGGAGATTAAGTATAAGGTCTGATCTGTCAGAGATGTAGAGATTTCTTACAGTAAGACGCAGAACAGGGTAAAACTGTGGCTTTGCTATGAGTCGCTGGATAAAATCTTCACAGTCTCTGTCTGACTGGAGATAACGGCAAACCCTCTTGGAGGCGAGGAAGTCTCTGATACATCGACTCGTGAACGAGACAATTTCCCCGCTTGTCTGTGTCGTCTGCACGGGCCGAGGCGAGGCTTGTCTTTTCACGTCAATATTCAAGGACTTGGGTCTTTCCACACTTTTCTTGGACGGATCTGTGGAGCCGTGTAAGTTTGGAACCTTCAGAAGTGTCCCAGAATTGCCTGTCGCTTTGCTCTGCGCACCTTCTAAGTCTGATTTACTGAGGTCGTGGTCCAGCGAGGCAAGACTTTGATTACTGGCGCACAATTCTGATGAAAGGTTTACTTCAAAGTTGGAGGAAGATGCGCTGCTGTGGACGGAGTCGCTGTCTGGAGTGAGTGCTAAGCTGATAATCGGAGACGAAGGTCTCTCGTGGATTGAGGCGAAGTTTGCTATCTCGTGAACTTCATGTAAGACACGGCAGTCGCAGAGATGACGTGTCCAGAAATGCTGCGGGAACTTTTGCTTCGAAAAATAATTCGTATCATTTTCCAGACACTCGAAAGCAACAGTTTCGCAAACCCCTTGGAGCGAAAACCTTTGTCTCCTTCCTTTGGAGATGTTGTGTACAGTGTTTGTCTCATGGGACATCGCGTGATGAATAAGGTTTTCTAGTAGCTCTGAAAGATGTTCCGGAATACTGTCCTCTTCTTTGACACTTCTCAAATATGCCGCCAGCAGAGACAGACTTAGAGGATTGCAAAGAAGTTCTTGCGTGTGATTGGAGGTAAGCAGGAACGATATTCTGTCAATGACATTCGGTGCTTCATTTCTCAATCGAGATAACAAGATTTTGTTGCTGTATTCTGTTGAGAGCCCATAGCAGTAGAAAAGTATGTCCACGTCACGTTTTGAGATTCTTCCTGGAGTTGTAGCCGCTATCATCTTTCCAAAACCGTCTTTGTCATGAAAGGCATCTGAAATAAGACGCTCCCAGGCTTCTGAACCATCAACGTTGTCAAAGATGACACAGATGTCCTCGCGGTTGGCCAGAACCCAGTGGTAGACAGTGTCAAATGGAATTGGTGTATGAGGAACGTCACTTAATGTTAGCAAATCAAGCAGCACCATGGCAGCTACGTAATAGTGTCGGACTCTTGCATTGTTGCACTTTGTTAGAAGGTCAGAGAGCGCCATGCGAACACATGGGATGTATATCATTGCCTTGTAGTCCGTTAAATTGCTCGTCAACCGAGAAGGTCGCTGACGTCTCGTCTCTCGCAAAGATTTGTTTCTGCTTGGCGACTCGAAAGCTCCATCACCTGGACTTCCAATATTGAGCAGAGAAAGATATTTTTGTGGAATTCCATCGAAGGCTTTGGTCCGTTTCTTGCTGCTGTTTCCCTTGTCTGAATCGCCACTGCTTCTGCTTCTGCTCCCCTTTCTAACGTTTACATGTGACCCAGAACCTGAGCGCTCGCGACCGCACGTGGATTTCTTCTGGTCTTCGGTTTTATGCTCTACAAAGCGCGCTCTACGAGACCTGTGTTCTCCCTCATCAACACTTTCAGTTTTAACTAAGGTAGGGTCTGTGAGTTCCTGTGATGAAGGCTCCCCGTTGTCTTCTGCTTTCTTCGATAAACTGTCATGACTTTTGCTTTTAGGAACTTTGATGCTGATGTCCAGCAAATTTTTACCCTCGATATGTCCCGGGGGTGGATTAGCTCCAAACGCATCCAGATTCCACGGGCGCCGGGGTCGTCGTACGTCTTCCACCAACGTTGAAGCGTCACTACTGTGGACAGGAACAACATGTGGAATGTCTCCTGAGTCCTTTTTGTCAGATTCGACGTTGATGCTTGCCTGAGGTTTGTGAATGACGTGCTGACGATCACTGCTGGATGCCCCCTCATGCTCACACGCCACGGTGATATAAGGCTGGTTTATTTTGACGTGTCTGAAGAACTGCATAGCTTTGGCCCATTCATGCAAAAGTCGCTGGCAGACGAGAGTTTTCCCTGTGCCCAAGTCGCCCTCTATGAGAACCCGTCTACATCCAGCCTTGCTCTTCTGTGACAGACTTTCAAGCGACGCATTTTCCAATCTGCAATGTCAAAGGTCACAATATAGTTCGAGAAGAAGAGACAACTGATTTCTTCACATTGTAAAACAACTGACTTTGTGCATCGAAAAATTTCAGTAAACACCTTGCATACTATCTTCTTGTTGGATACAAAAGTCGTGAATTTCCGATCCCAAGGTTGAGAAACACTGATAAAACTGAAGAGATTACACAGTAAGGTTATGTAAAGGTCTTTGAGTCCAGTAAGTCCATGACCGTAAATACTCTTAAGAACTCTCACAAGAATTTACACGATTCTTATTTGGGAATATGAGGGGAAATAATTGAAGTACAGACAAAAAAAGAGGGGAGAGTAAATGGATTATTGTTCCTTATTTTAAATAAATAAGCTGTACTGTTTCATAAATTGATAATTAAGCTGCCTTTTGACCGTTGGATTTATAGAAAACAGAGAGTTCTTGAGACGAATAAAGCAAGAACTGTTTAGGAAATGATAAGGAAGCAAACACACGCCTCTATTAGGGATGTTCACATGAAAGAGAGAATTTATCATTTTTATTAATCGTATACAGAAGATACGTCTGAAAGCAAACTTGATGTAAATTATAACACTTTTCCGCACTCTCTGTGTAAACAAGTGTTGCAAATGGGCCAACTGTGAGGGGCGTATTTAGAGGGGTTTTCAAGTTTTATCAAGTGAGTACCTACACGTGGGTGGATGGATGGATGAATTGGGGGAGGGGGCGTGAGTTTTCTCTAGAAGAGGTCATACACCGATACACAGCCAGCACGTGCAAACACAGGCAATGAAAATAAACACATGTGCAAGAAATAATAAAGCACATATTTTTGTGTGTGTGTGTGTGTGCGAGTGAAAGTATAACAGAGATACGAGAAATATCAGCATGTATGTTATATACATTCACCTTGACAATATGCCAGCACACAGCCATTATGATATGACAGAGTGAATACATTTAACAAGATCGACACAACATACACGTAAGTTGCTAGCACATAAATATAAACCCGTCATGCTTCGGCACACATACATACAGGCTGTAGCTGACAGCACAAACACACACACATACGATATAAAATGATAACACATCATATTACATATATCGCCATAGAAGACGGTTCTGAAGCAGCAGATATCAGCTGTTGGACTGGGAAGGGGTGCCAGGGATCTTGCTGAGCAGCTCCTGCCATGGCTTACTCTGTTGTTGTTATTGTTGTTGTTGGATGTGAGTAATCAGCCACAGTTTACTCTGTTGTTGTTGTTGGTTGGATCTGAGTAATCAGCTACAGCTTACTCTGTTGTTGTTGGATCTGAGTAATTAGCCACAGTTTACTCTGTTTTGTTGTTGGATCTGAGTAATTAGCCACAGCTTACTCTGCTGTTATTGGATCTGAGTAATTAGCCACAGCTTACTCTGATTTGTTGTTGGATCTGAGTAATCAGCTACAGCTTACTCTGTTGTTGTTGTTGTTGGATCTGAGTAACTAGCCACAGTTTACTCTGTTTTGTTGTTGGATCTGAGTAATTAGCCACAGCTTACTCTGTTTTGTTGTTGGATCTGAGTAATCAGCCACAGCTTACTCTGTTTTGTTGCTGGATCTAAGTAATTAGCCACAGTTTACTCTGTTGTTGTTGGATCTAAGTAATTAGCCACAGCTTACTCTGTTTTGTTGTTGGATCTGAGTAATTAGCCACAGCTTACTCTGTTTTGTTGTTGGATCTAAGTAATTAGCCACAGTTTACTCTGTTGTTGTTGGATCTAAGTAATTAGCCACAGCTTACTCTGATTTTTCTAGACAGTTCCTCTGATGAACCCTTCCCACGCTGCGCTTTGCTATTTCGACTCTGCCAATCAGCTCCAGAGAAAGGTCAAAGTTTATATGTTTGACAGTCCAGCAGAGTTGCAGGGGATGCTGGAAGGTGGGTAGATTAGAGAACTTCCCCGCCAAGTGTTTCAGTGACCCTTCCTTTGAATTTTTTCTTCTGGGTTTTTTTTTCGATAACCTTTGACTCCTCCAGTGTACCCACAAGCCATTGCGTTGACAAGGACTGCTAGAACCAACGAACGAACAGACTTTATTTTCCAATAGTTACGAGATGGGCGCGCAGGCCCGTCTAACATTGTGCCCTTCATCTTACAACTTTCATTCAGTCACAGTCATTCAGCATTTGTTAATAAGCATAAGCATGAAGAGGCAATCAAATGAGTACGTAAATAAATAATAAACTATATCTCTCGTCCATACACTCCACACTCTAATTTATGTAACAGCATGAAATAAACTTACATACTCACATTCATTCTAATCTAACAAATTTATAGAAAAGCAGCGTAAGAAACGCAGCAATCAGGCCATACTTTAGATTAAACTAATTTAGACTTTAACCGTATATATATCTATTATTTTCATATACGCAAATACATGCAGATACATACCACATATAAACACATACACACATATGTGTATACATTCATACGTATGTATATACATAAACATATCCTCACACATGTATACACACACATATAGCACTTACTGTATCAGGCAAACGTGACCAGATAACATACCAGATATGATAACACAGTTACTACCTGTATATTGGAAGATAGGCTGGCGTGTGCTCACTATGAAGATCGTCCCGTGTCTGAAAATGCGGGACTCGCATGAGCCGGAAAAACGAGTGACGGATGGGCAGGGCATGCTCCAGCTTGCACGTCAACCTGTCTGTGCGTGTGGCATGGTCCACGTAAACACGTGTTAGACACGCACAGATGATCTCATCTATGACACTGGGCATGTTACCTGGAACGTTAGAAGAGTTCAAGTTCGGTAACTGTTCTTTTTAAGAACATTATTTGAGTGTTTCCCCTTTGCTCTCTCTCTCTCTCTCTCTCTCTCCTCTCTCCCCCCCCCCCCTAATCCCCCCTCTCTCCTTCTCTCTCTCCCTCTCTCTCTCTCGTTTAGTTCTTCTATTCACTTTTAAAAACGAACTTTACTATTATACAAGCACTTCATAAAATAGTTCTCAACAAAATCATAGGCATGTAATCATTTGTGATCAAATCTTACCACGTACGTGGAGCTGAAATGTTGCATGTTCACAATATCACGAAGAAAACTTTGGTTAAAACCGTTAAAATAAGTGGGAAAACAGTGTGATATTAGAAAATACGCTTTAGAAAACGGTCATTAAAACATAAATCTGCTAAAAAAAATTAAACCATATTTTACTACAAATGAATATAAAATAGAAACTGTAAACCATAAAGTTCACAATCTTTGTATTGTCTCTTATCTCCCTTGGATTGCGAGCTGGCATTCTGTAGAGCCGATGCAGTGAAGATGTTGATAGTGTCGGATTGGGAGCGGGTTATGACGGGGTTTTTTTTCAGTCTCCGAGTGAAGCCAAAAAGCAGGGGATGTGTAGTACTTCTTTAGCAGACTCCACCACCATGAGGACTATGGTGATCCCTGCCCTGTTAGCCAGGCTAGATCCCTTATTGGGGGTACCAATGGAAAAATGGGAGGAGGTCTTGGTCAGATATGGTTTGCCAATACTGATGCTCTCATGTCATCTGTACATCACTAACTGCCAAATTGGACAGCGTTAAGTTAGAGTCGTTTGGCTTAACGTTAACAGTAAAAACATCTGTATATGTTTGTAATGGAAAGTTCAAAACAATCAAGGAATTGCCGCATACCTTTTCAATACAAACTTATACGCACGATGAATGGGGCAGACAACTCAAATTAAGACACAAAGAAAGGATGCCAGGGGAAATAACCAAGATAATACTGATACAAGAAGTAACGGAATTGCCAAATGGCATCGTAAGAAGTACAAAGATGGCTGTGATGTTTTAGAAGGAACAGAAAAGTGTGATACCGGCAGACGTGGAAAAAAACTAACATTTGATTTTCAGATTCCAGGTGAGTTTGCTGTAAGACAGGTGTACCTTCTGCATTTAATTTGAACGTTTTATTCACACTTCTGCACTCGCTTTGATATCCATCCATCCATCCATCCATCCATCCATCTATCTATCTATCTATCTATCTATCTATCTATCTGTCTGTCTATCTATCTATCTATCATGTCTGTCTGTCCGTCTATCCACCTGTCTGTCTGTATGCCTCCCTATTTGTCTGTGTGTTTTCCTGCCTGTCTGCCTGTCTAATTATCTATCAGTTAGTTTATTTGTGTTAGAGATAATAAAAAATGTGCAAGCAGAGAGAAAGTGAGTACAGGACTCATATAATCATAAATTAACATAATTACCCAATTCTTCACAATTTGACAATAACTTTCGTACAGTCAATGAAACTTTTAACCTGCCAGTTTGTCATGAAAAAAACAACAACAAAAACCGCGGCGATTAAATTAATATTCAATTATTTATTCCTATATGTAAACGGGCTTTACTTATCTCCCCATACCGCTTTTTTTCAAAGAAAAAATTAAATATACAACTTCTTTGTACTTCTTTGTAATCGAATTTTTTTTTCAGGTATGTTTTCCTGTCTTAAAGAAAATACTCGGCATCAAGTGGAACGAATTCAAGAACAATGCAGAGATAAGACAGATGACTGAACAACAACCAGTCTCATGGGTGATCAGGAAAAGGAGATGGACATATGTTGGTCACGTGATGAGAAGAAACGATCAGATAATCCCAAAACAAGCTATCAAGTGGAACACAACAGGCCGAAGAAAAAGAGGCAGACCAAGTGAAACTCTAAAGAGGACATTGTTAAGAGAGGCCAAATTAACAGGCATAAAATCCTTTGATGAGGTTGAAAGACTCGCCGAAAACAGGAAACCTTGGGGAACTACCTTGCGAGCCCTGTGTGACGTTTAGTGGCACAGGAAGGATATAAGATAAGATATAAGATATTTTTTACAGTTTTATAGACTTTCGAAAACAACCCTTTCACTGTGTGGACCTCATACCTGAATATGATACTTGCTGGTTCAGCTTTTTCATAAAAGACTCCAAAAAAAAATCTAAGGACACGAGAAATCATTAAATACAGAGAAAGAATGTAAAGGTTTGGGATCTTCTTTGTCAAGCGTCCAGCTTATGAAGATGTTGTTCTCGCACCTCTCTGCACTTGCAAATTTGAGGTGTATAAGCCATGCCTTCTTGTGTATGACACCTGAGGGTTATGAGTGGGAGTTCATCAGTGACTATCTTGACCTTGACTGTTCGAAAAGACAGGTTTTGAGGCTTAAGCTCGGCTAGAAAAGATTCATCCAGGGAGGGTAGAAGACCAAAAACCCGTGATTGATGAGATAGGGGTCAGACACCCAATCCGGACAGCCTCCGTCGGGGATTATGAAGCGTCTTACCTCCACATGGGGCCCACAGATAACAGACAATAGTCTGGCTGAGTGGATAAAGATCAAGTGCAAAGGCAAACCTTGTCCTAAAAATAAACCATACCAAAGACGGATGTGTCAGAGTGAATGGTGTAGATATCACAGCCTAACATAGAGCACCCACCACACTTTTCACGGATGAACACACACGAAGAATGAGATTTGTTCGCACCTCGGTGGACACGTTAAGGCAGTGTTTCCCAAAGTGGGCGTTAACGCCCCAGCCCCTGAAAGTTGGAAAGGACTGGGGGGGGGGGGGAAGGGTCAGCGGGGGGGGGGGCATTCAAAGGAAAAGAGTTAGTGGGGGAGGGGCGTTGATGAAAAGCAAAGCAGCAGAGGGAGGCAGTAATACCTTCCCTTCTTAGCACTTTTCAACCTGATGTTGAGAAACTTGTGTCCCTACATGGAACTTGGGGTGCTAGTTGGCTAAGTCGATAGTACGCTGTTCTCTCGTGGCTAGACGGCTGCTCGTCCTACCAGAGTCCGTGTTCGAATCCCAGGTAATTCTCTTGTGACTTTTCTTTCTCTCACGTCTCACTAAAGTGCTTTGTCTACGATTTTTTCCGAGGTCTAATCCTACAAAATTTGTTCTCTTACTTTACATGGAACTCATCCATCACATTAAAAGTTGAGAAAATGATGTAGTAGGTATATTGTTAAATTGTCTGCTTGCTGAAGATTTTAGTTGTGTGATGCATGTCCTAGTTTATCAGGCCAGTGTACGTGTAGTACATGATGGGGGTTTGGGGAGGGGGGGTGAGCACTGAGGATGTGACCTGGCAGAAAAGGGGGCCAGCAGGCCGAACAAGCATGGGAAACGCTGCGTTAAAGCAACAGTAACAGCCTGTTTTCTGGAATACAGCAAGGAATGTGAGACAGGATTTTCGCTCTGGTAACCGGCCCCATTCCTGTGACCTGTAAGGACCTAATCAGGAAAAAAAAAACTTACAGTTAAGGTACGAAAAAATATCTGCTCTGCTTTTTAAGAATTCAAAAATAGATCTATGCTGCCTTCATGTTCAAGTTGGATTTTTTTTTAAAATACATAAGCTGGCGTAAAGTTGTTTATGTTTAGCTGAAAGACGGGGAGAATTCCGACTGATGGCATAAGCAAAGGATGCAAGCTACATCAAGTTGAAGTTTGTAGCACCTGCGAACAAGAAACCAGATGGATCGCTAAGTCCATGGGGGATACAAGTTACAAGGAGCAAAGATGTGATTACGTCACAGAACGGCGCGAAAGTATCTTTTTCTCTATTTTTTTTTCCTTTGAAGTTATGACAAGGTAGTTTGGCTTCTCATGTGAAGAAAAAAAAAACAGAGCAAATAGAGAAACAGGCAGAAACCGTAAAGTTGCCAGGATGTAACTAAACTAAGGCTAAATTTTTCTTCGCCAAACACTTGCGCAAGAGCGTTCCAGATTGATATATCGATCATTTCTACTTGAATAAAGTTCACGAATGACCATCTAATCTGCACATTGCACTTCTAAAGATAGCGAAATGTTCATCAAAACATGTTCCATTATTGCTGTTCTGGCCACATAAAAAATATTAATGGGCAGGAACATGTGGAAAAATGAGAAACGTAGAAAATAATAGTTGGCATGGGGATATACTAAACATAGAACATAAAACAAAGCACACAAAAAATAACATGAAACACACGTAGAAGGGAAACAGATATGTTATGTGGGATAACAACTATAGCTTGTAAAAAAAAATGACAGGAACATAAAAGTAAATAACAATCATAAAAACAGAATTTTGAATATTGCAGATTGAAAAAGGAAGATAGTAAACATAATCTCGAAATTGAACAATAAACGGTAAACATGGGGGTGGGGAGGGGTGGGGGAAAGATATGCGAACTTGGAATGCATACGTGAAAACTGGAAAATATAGGATGATGAAACATGGGGGAAAAAAAGTTGGGAAATGGAAAATATGTGAGAATATATTGGTAAACATTGGGAAAATATGAGTATAGAGAAAAAGAAAGGGGAAATGTGTGAAAAATGAAACGCGCAAAACTACTGACGCTGATGGCCTAATTTTACATATCTACAGAAAGATTCATACATTTCAGATATTATTTAGAAAACTCCAGCTATCATCATCATCATGCACGATCTCAGCTTGTAAAGTTCTGTTCAATAAATTTAGAGCTTACTCTTTTGCTGTTGTCTTGTACCTGACCAAGTTTATTCCTGTCATTCTCTTAACGAGGGCCATTGCTTCTCTCCCTTATATGTTCCCTCTGTGATGGTTTATTGCTTCTCTCTCTTATGTTTTCCCTCTGTGATGGTTTATTGCTTCTCTCCCTTATGTTTTCCCTCTGTGATGGTTTATTGCTTCTCTCCCTTATATGTTCCCTCTGTGATGGTTTATTGCTTCTCTCCCTTATGTTTTCCCTCTGTGATGGTTTATTGTTTCTCTCCCTTATGTTTGCCCTCTGTGATGGTTTATTGCCTCTCTCCCTTATGTTTTCCCTCTGTGATGGTTTATTGTTTCTCTCCCTTATGTTTGCCCTCTGTGATGGTTTATTGCTTCTCTCCCTTATGTTTTCCCTCTATGATGGTTTATTGCTTCTCTCCCTTATGTTTGCCCTCTGTGATGGTTTATTGTTTCTCTCCCTTATGTTTGCCCTCTGTGATGGTTTATTGCCTCTCTCCCTTATGTTTTCCCTCTGTGATGGTTTATTGTTTCTCTCCCTTATGTTTGCCCTCTGTGATGGTTTATTGCTTCTCTCCCTTATGTTTTCCCTCTGTGATGGTTTATTGCTTCTCTCCCTTATGTTTTCCCTCTATGATGGTTTATTGCTTCTCTAACTTATGTTTTCCCTCTGTGATGGTTTATTGTTTCTCTCCCTTATGTTTTCCCTCTGTGATGGTTTATTGCTTCTCCCCCTTATGTTTTCCCTTTGTGACGGTTTATTGCTTCTCCCCCTTATATGTTCCCTTTGTGACGGTTTATTGCTTCTCCCCCTTATGTTTTCCTTCTGTGATGGTTTATTGCTTCTCCCCCTTATGTTTTCCCTCTGTGATGGTTTATTGCTTCTCTCCCTTATGTTTCCCTCTGTGATGGTTTATTGCTTCTCCCCCTTATGTTTTCCTTCTGTGATGGTTTATTGCTTCTCCCCCTTATGTTTTCCCTCTGTGATGGTTTATTGCTTCTCTCCCTTATGTTTCCCTCTGTGATGGTCTATTGCTTCTCTCTTTTATGTTTTCCCTCTGTGATGGTTTATTGCTTCTCTCCTTCATGTTTCCCTCTTTGATGGTTTGCTGAATGTCCCATTATGACGAAATATCTATTATATTACATTTTATTACTTAAAAAATATTATGTCGTTCCAGTGTGTAAAATCCTCTTTCAAATGTGAAAAGAAAATCTGTCGGAAAATATACTTGAATTCTAATTTAAATTGTAGTGCGCAAGAATCTGCTTGACTAATTTAACATGTGCCCCACATCTTCATTAAATCCACCTGGAGTCCTGCATGATTGTCTCCCCTGTTGTTTATTTTCATGCACGCGCTTGGGAGACAAAACATGGCTGCATTATCAGAATGTAAACTACAGACTTCTGTTTTAAGATAAGCAAAAGACAGGCACTGAGATGGGCAGGAAGTCATGTCTTCAGAGGTAAACTGTACAGAACAGCGGTCGGCAACTTGTAGGATGACAGCCACAGAAAAGTGTCTTGAATACTTGTTAAAATGAAGGGACAAAAGGTTTATTTAGTAACAAGGCAACAATATAATGTTTCGGTTGGCGATTCTGTCAGAAAACGACAAAAATAAGATGAAAAAAGTACTGTAGAACAGATATAGTGAGTTCTGCGAAAAGAAATAAAATGATAAAATTCCAATATACGCCAATCTTCGACATTTACGAAGATAAACTAATAATACAGAGAAATGTAATATTTTCCTGTATTACATAGCACGTATATTTCCTGGTTCTTTATCTTTAATAACAATACTTTCTTTGCTTGATATATATGCAAAGAGATGAAACGTATTTTGTTTTGTTTTGTTAATCACTATATGCTTCTTTCACTATAGACTCCATTGATCACGTGCATAAATAATATACACCACGTCACACAAGCAGGAAGGAACATTTGTATATGTCTTGCATGAAGTAGCAAAGATGCTCTCAACCAATCTAAAATCAACAATGTTTCGCCTCAAGGCTAAATGAGGGAGGTCACAAGTTCTGAACAATAGTTTTGCTCACCCCCGACAAACATCGGGCGCTTGCCTGCTGTTTGTTCCGTCACGTGCTCTATAATTATGTTTCTTCATGCTATTATCACGCAGACATGACTCTTGCCAACATTTTTTGTTCGGACAAAGCTATTTTGACAAATCTGATTTCATTGGATGATTCCCTGTCCTCGTCCCAGTTCAGTCGCTCACCTTTTGCGTGATCATGCAGTCACACACACACACATACACACACATACACACACACATACACACACACACACATACACACACGTACACAAGCGCACCCGCGCAACGATTCGTTCCACTGACCAAACTCTTGGACACAGATGAAGAAATGCGATCTAGCACTCCTTGTGACACTGAAATTCTCTCCACTATTTCCGCCAAGATTCATCTTCTTTCACTCTTATTTCTACTGGTGTTCTCTGCATTGCACCCTCTCTCACTCTCTCTCTGCCTATCCTTCCATATATATATAGTGTGTGTGTGTAGAGACAACATATTTTAATATTGGTAACTGTCAGAAAATGAGCAGATTGGTTATATCACTTCATCACATAGCCCCCCCCCCACCCACTCTGCAGGTCGATGCGCTTCTTCATTCCGTGGAAGAAGAAGATTTTCTGCGGCTCCTGAATCCAGGTCTGCATCACTTTCTTAACCTCAGATCAGGAAGTTGTTTGGGCATCCATCCAGCGCAAATGTTACCCTACCCCATCATGCACTGCGGCATCGTGTTGATCCACGGCTGATATCAATATTCTCAGCAACAGCGGAAAAACTTGATCTTTCCGTCTTCTTTGACCAAGATTTACGTCTTGTCAATATGGGCGTGTGCGCGCGACGTTGATGACCGATCAGGTCCAGGTTCGTCGGTTGCACCTGTTCTACTTGCTTTAAACCTTTCCACCTGCTCATAAACTTTTAATTGAGTCGAGCTGTTTTTACTTCCGTGTAGTGGCAATATCTTACGGTGAGTTTCACTAGATTTCACTTCCTCTGCCGATACTTGTACTCAGTCCCTGTAACTGCGAGCTGTTGCTATTTGCAGCCGATGGTGTAGAGGTGTTGAGGCACAGCATCGTATCGGCGTGGGAGCGGGTTATTGAAGATGATTTTTTTCAGTCCCGGTGTACATCTAAAAAGCAGGGGGGGGGGGGGCGTGTGCAATGCTTCTTTAGCAGGCTCCATCACCATGGGGACTATGGCGATCCCTGTCCCGTTAGCCAGGCTAGGCCTGTTACTGGGGGCACCAACGGAGAGGTGGGACAGGGTCTTGGTCAGCTATGGGTCGCTGATTGCCTCATCGGACATGCGTTTTCACCCCCCCCCCCCACCCTCTCTGCCGATAGAAATCTCACTAATGCGCGTCGTTCCACAATACTGCAATCCTGCAGCGGTGCGTCCATGTTTATTTTACCTTGGTTTCAACTGAGCTACGGACAATGCTCTGTGTCGTGGGTGTTCGAACTACCCATCAGCCATTTCAAATGTATTGTATTCCATAAATTCTATCTGCGTAATTTTCAAACTTCCTTTATTGTTTTTTTCTCCCACATATCATCTCTCTATCTGTTTGTGTGTGTGTGCGTGTATATATGTGTGTGTGTATAGATATATATATATATGTGTGTGTGTGTGTGTGTGTGTGTCTGTCTATCAGCCTGCCTTCTGTCTTTTTTGTCTGTCTCAGTGACACACACTTCCATACTTTCTCAGTTATTTAACGTATTAGTGTTCCGTGTAATTACCACAGACACGTGTCCCCCCTTTTTTTTTAAATTGAAAAAAGTGCTCACGCTACAATAACTCAGACAGCTGGCGCCCTCACAGACAAGCTACACACAAATCAAAATTCTGTTGGTTTTGAAATCCCAGGTGAAAAGCACCGTCTTACCTTAAAAGATTACTAACGCAGAATCTCGACGAATTAAGATGTTTATCAACGTCGTTGGCGAAGGTCACTGGATGGGATCTACGTACTTCTCTTCCTTTTTTTTTTGGGTTTTGTTTTGGGTACTGCTCCTTCTTTTATGTGTGTTGTCGGTACAGCAAGGTGTGCGAAATGTTAGGAAAAGAAATCTAAACACAGCTGAGAATATCTGTTGCGTGTTTACCAAGAACTACCAAATTACTTGTTAATAGACTATGTACCACAAGAGTACTCATTAATAAACCAAATATCACCAGAATACTCATTAATAAGCCGAGTATCACCAGAATACTCATTAATAAGCCGAGTATCACCAGAATACTCATGAATAAGCCGAGTATCACCAGAATACTCATGAATAAGCCGAGTATCACCAGAATACTCATTAATAAGCCGAGTATCCCCAGAATACTCATTAATAAGCCGAGTATCAACATAATATTCATTAATAACCCGAATATCAACGGAGTATTCTTTAATAGACTGAGTGACAACACTTACAGTACTCATTAATAAACGAGAATAAAATGGAGAACATGGGAATAAGATAAAACTGATCGAGAACCTATTCCACTTCCACGAGGTTTATCTAGTAACAGACTCTAACACTGCTGAATGAGGTGGGATCAGACAAATAACTCGTGGAATTTAACAGAATTTCTAGAAGTTGTAGAAATGACCAAACTTGCTAGTCATGAAGAATCACGTTTAGGATATGAAGACATTTGCATTTCTAAATGGGCGGGCCGAAGTCTGGGCTGAGTGACACGGTAGTCAGCGACTCATAGCTGACTGCCTGCATCAAGGAAGGAGAACCATGGCTGATCAAAAGCCTGTTCTACTTCCACATGGTGGTAACAAGTTCTAGCCTAGCCGAATGAGTTGAGATCAAAATTGGAAGATAAACGGATTCTAATAGAAGCCAGACACAATCTGCACGCTTTGGCTCATCTCATACTTCCACAGGACTGAAGACTGAATGAATGGCCTACAATCGTTACACATTCAAACAAATACCGCAAGCATGCAGCGAGCACTGGCATCTAAAAATGTTGTACCTCAGACTGCAGCTCATTCACTTTAGGAACTCCATTATTGCACAGCAATATACCTGGAACCGAACATTCTGTTATTTTTGGTTAAACTCCTTTGAATATCAGAGGCGTATCCCTTTTATTCTACTTCTTGTGGGGTCAGAGGATTGAAGAAACACCGAAACTGGTAGAAAATTGGAATCCAGTCATTTTTTTTAGCTTAAAATTGTAATTTGTCTGCTAAAAAAGTAATATGAAAGATAAATTGAAAACAAAAGTAAAAATAATAAGCAGGAATCCAAGAGATATACCCCCCGATCAACTTCTGAAAGCACGCCGATGGCACCGAGTTTAATTAGATACGAAGCTTCTTGATGGTCAGAGTGGAAAGTTGGCTACATCGGTCGAAAGAACGGACCATGAGGTCGGATGCGTCGGTTCTGTCGAAAGAACGGGCGATAAAAAAAAGTAGAAGACGCCAGTAATTAAGAAGTAGTTTTTTTTTTCGTGGTCACTGATCATTTCCCAGATTTTTAAAACGCTGCATTTCAATTTTACAGCTTCACTGATACATGGGCCGTCTTTTGAATTTATTTTTCTAATGTTTAGAAATAATTCAGAGAAAAGAAGAATTACATATCTTGGCTTCTGCATTTTCGTCCATGAAACGAAAACATCGCAAAACAGACACTTCATTGTTATTATTATTATTATTATTTAAAAACGAATATCATTTTTAAGGTCTATACAGTCGTACAAAACCTTAAAAACATGGAGGGAAGACAAGGGAAAAAACAGCTCGAAAATTCTTGGGTTTATCGCCCCTGATTCACGCCAAGTTCACTCCCTCGGTGAAAGATGCTTTTTGTCGTTTGAGAATATAAAACCCGTTTTGTGTTTTGTTATTTGGTTGTATATCAGAGGCGTCGGACAAGCTGGCAACATGAACACACAAGCGATAATATGGGGGTGGTGCTACGAAGAGGTAGAAATGTTCTCTGTAGAGAGGAGACGAAGCGCGTTCATATCTTCGGTGATCTCCATTATTATGATAGTATGTGCAAACCTCTGTTGAAATATGTGGAAATAGTGAGTCAGAACATATAAAACTAAAAGTTAGAGCACTCAAAAGATAGCAGATGTTGTATCATTTGAAAACTGAGGAAGGCCAAAAAATAGACAAATTAGCATGACATGTCACGTGACATTCTACTCTGAGCTGCTAACGAAGGGAAACATGCACGTAAAAGCCATGTTTCGTCGCTGACATTTGAACTGGAGCACAATTTCAAAATTTCTAAACTATAATCACTTACCTAGCACATTTGAAGGCAGGTAGCCCTTTCATATTTTAGAGGCACATAAGGGATATGGTGTTAGTTCCCATATTTTCCTTGACCTGTCAGCACACTAGAGGGTGATATGGTCAGTATCACGCCTGGCCGCCTTTCCTTCCCCAACACCAGAAGAAGTCGGGTACCCACTTCTACAGCTGGGTATCTGGGACGCCTCCGGCCGGATTCGAACCCCCGATCTTCCACATGAGAGACTAGACCACTAACCACTTTGGCACTCAGAGGACCTAGTATATTTGAGACGTATAAGACAAGACAAAACTCTCTTAGGACCTAGTTTGAGACGTATAAGACAAGACAAAACTCTCTTGTGCTCAGTGCCAGCAAACTTGTACAGTTCTTTCAGCCTTTCTACTCTTAAAAAAGAAATATGAAAACGCCTGTATATTTCAATGGAACCATATCTATATTAGAAGGCAGCTGATGTACACCGCTCTGTACACAAATGTGAACAATATCAACGCAGCATCCAGTGTGTGTACAAGTTTTTTATCCACGTCTTGTTGTAACGTTGGTGTCACTCTGCCTTCTCACTCATCCAAAGTTTGTATTTGTGGCTTTCTGCACAGTGTGACACCATTTGTATTTCTAAACTAATCCTTTTAACCGTTTTAGTTGCATGCTGAGCTAAATATATTGTGGGTATGGGTGTGGCTGTTTGGGTTGAAAAAAAGAGTGGGGGGGGGGGATGAGTAGTAGTCAGACAAATGAAGTCCGGTGACATGGTCAAAATTTAATCCAGTATATTTAGTTCCTGCCTATATGGTTACATGTTTAAACTAAAACTTTGATAAAATCTGGACACTCCCGTGAAGTGCCTCTACTTTAGGCTATAATTACTCGTTTTTGTGTGTCACGTGATCGCGTTAACCGCCAGTTACCAGTAAAATACCGAGAAGTAAAAACAAAAACAAAAAAAATTGACCGAAACATTTGAAAGTCGCCGGTTACCGTTACCGGTTTATATTATAAAAAACCGAAAACACTTTAAACAGCAAATGAAATGTTGATAAAAAAAATCTGCTGACGAGATAATAACACTGGTGAGGGGTATTTAGTTCAAAATGCTTTTCGCAACCGCAAATTTCCTTATGTAGTCCCAAGGTCGCGCCACCATTTTCATGTTCTCCAGAAGTCCTGAGGGCTCGACTAATCTCTTTCCTGTGTATTTTGATCTTTCGGCTACAATTTGTCGGTAGCAGCTAAAGACAACGATGGCGGGCGGAGCTATCTTTGAAGCCCATTAGAAAGGTCTGTCGGTCCCTTTGATCTGCGAGATTTGTTTTCTTGATGAGCTGGCGTCCTGTGTTCTCGCTAGCCAGAAGTTAAAAATGATTTTGATGTGGAAAATTATTTGAAGACAACTATAAAAAAAAAGATAGTGAAGATAATAACGACGACAAAGATGAAAATGAAGATACCGGTAATAAGGATTACAGGCATGATGATGATTATGCATTACATCGTCGAGCAAAGCTAGTAGATGACCAAAACATGAATAAAAATAACAGTTTTATTACTTGTTATTAATGTTATATGAAGACAGGTGAAGCACTGAGTTATTCTTCTTCTGAAATCTCACTGGAATTGCGAGCTGGTGTTCTTTGCAGTCGATGCTGTGGAGATGTTGAGGCACTGTATCATGTCGGATTGAGAGTGACTCACAGCAACTTTTTTTTCAGTCCCTGTGTTACTAAAGCAGGGGGTGTGCAGTACTTCTTTAGTAGGTTCCACCGCCATAGGGACTAGGCCTGCCCCGTTAGCCAGGCTAGGCCTGTTACTGGGGGTACCAACGGAGAGGTGGGGCAGGGTCTTGGTCAGCTGTAGTTTGCCAACCCTGGCTCCAGTATCTCAGCTTTGGGTCGCTGATTGCCAAGACAGGCAGCGTCTTCGCCCCCCCCCCCCCCACCCCCAGAAAAGCTGAATAAAATAAATAATCTCGATGCTTATAACCAATTATTATAACTTTTATCATGATGAGTGCAATTTTGACTATGATGACGACGACATCGATAATAGTGATCATTACATATAATTAATTATAAAAATGACAATTATGATAATGACAACGACGATAATGGCAATGAAGATGATGTTGGCATTAATAATTATGAGTGGACACAAAGTGATATAAAAACTAAAATTAATGTTTAATCTTTTCCTATGTTCTTTATTAAGCAGTGGTTCCCAACTGGCATAAGTCAGTGGACCACCCCCTTCTGTTTCAAAATCCAGGCCACAAATCCCAGTTTTTTTTAAATGTTTCATATCTGTATGGTAGCCCTGGGCTTTGAATGCAAAAGAGTTTTTTCCCCAGAAAATATGGGTAATGTTTAATGCGTAAACACTACATTACACTCAGTCAGTCAGTCAGTCATTTGCATGTCCCTTGCGGAACTTTGCCTCCCTAACAGCACTCCTGTAGGCCTCTCGGTTGTAAGCAAGATGCCCTGCTGCTGATACATCCATTTGCAAATTGTCAACGACGTCTTGCAGCCATCTTCGCCTTGGTCTTCCTCTTTTTCTTTTTCCCATTATTTTCCAAGACGGTCTTCTCTAAATTATCATGACGTTTAATGTGTCCAAAATATTTCAGTTTTCTCTCTTTAATCCTCTTTACTAGCCAACTTTCTTCAGTATTAAGTTCTTGTAGTATGGATATATTTGTTCTTTTCTGTGTCCATGATATTTGAAGAACTCTTCTGTAGCATTTACATTCAAAGGCATTTATGTGTTTCTCAACTGTTTTGTTAAGTGTCCACGTCTCACAGGCATATGTTGCGATGGGAAAGATGTATGGCCTTAAAAATCTTATTTTTGTAGTTCTGTCTGTTCCTTTCCACAGATTCTTTAGTTGTTTTATTTTCTGAAGAACGATAGATGTCCTCCTTTTAATTTACCTCATTGTATCTCCATTATTAGTTAATAGTGATCCAAGATATTCAAAACTCTCCACTTCTTCCAGTTTTTCCTCATTGATACATATTTCAGCTGCCTTATTTGTCAGTTGTCATGAATTTAGTTTTCTTCGCATTAAGATAGAGGCTTTGCTCTTCACTATTCTTACGGACATGAATAATTAGTTTTTCCATTCCTTTTTGTCTAAATTACACCACTAAAATAAAGCACAGACACACACAGTACAAACTTTGTGAATTCTCAAAATGACAGTAATGTAGATAAGAGAGAGAGAGAGAGAGAGAGAGAGAGAGAGAGAGAGAGAGAGAGAGAGTAATTAACATTCCTACTTGTTCCACGAAAAAAAAAGGGTCTTGGGTTTTTGTCACGGGTCCCCACGGCAGATTCCGCGGACCACAAGTTGGGAACCAATGCTAGAAAGACGCGTCAAATATTGAAAAACAGTGCGGTAAATGATGATACCGAAAATAATGACAAAGATGACGGTAACGATAATGCTGATGATGAGAGCAATGATAATTGTGATATATTATCACCTGTAATGATAGTTCTGATAATGAGGATGATAATACCGGCGATGACATGATCAATGAAATGACAGTAATAAAGAATTTGAACCAAATGGTGTGAAAGAAAATCAAAGTGAAAAAATGTAGGTACTTTCTTGTAAGTTTTGCTTAAAAGTTGTTGAATTTGCTGGAGAGAGTGCGGTAAGTAACTGGACTTTCCTGGTAGGTCAGCTAGGGCGGGTGTACGTGCGGGTGTACGTGCGGGTGTGTGTCGGCGAACCTCAAAAGACGTTTGATCCCTGCCCCGGACACGCCGACTCTTTCATCATCGTTTCCTGCCACCCTTCCCTTCCCTTCTTCCTCTACACTCTTCATATCACCGCCAAGTTTCGGCCACCGCTGGGACTGGTAGTTTTGTGCCGTTCCAAATCGAACACGTCAGTTTGTGTATATAATCAGCTCTCAGTTTTTAATAAATTACCGATATGGCCGGTCAGAAATCGCTTTTCCTATTTTTAATCGCAAAAGACAAGATAATGATTTAAGTGAGTGTGAAACTAACAGCCCCAGTGATGAGACGTCAACCAGCAGCAACTGTCGCTAACAGGTCTTGTAGCAGGGTTAACGAAGACTGATAGGAAACAGTGACAGGAAAAACCAGGAATAACGAAGACAGTGATAGGAAACAGTGACAGGAAAAAACAGGAATAACGAAGACAGTGATAGGAAACAATGACAGGAAAAATCAGGAATAACGAAGACAGTGATAGGAAACAATGACAGGAAAACCCAGGAATAACGAAGGCAGTGATAGGAAACAGTGACAGGAAAAACCAGGAATAACGAAGACAGTGATAGGAAACAGTTATAGAAAACAGTGACAGGAAAAACCAGGAATAACGAAGACAGTGATAGGAAACAATGACACGAAAAACCAGGAATAACGAAGTCAGTGATAGGAAACAATGACAGGAAAACCCAGGAATAACGAAGACAGTGATAGGAAACAGTGACAGGAAAAACCAGGAATAACGAAGACAATGATAGAAAAGAATAACAGGAAAAACCAGGAATAACGAAGACAGTGATAGGAAACAATAATAGGAAAAAACCAGGAATAACGAAGACAATGATAGGAAACAATGACAGGAAAAACCAGGAATAACGAAGACAGTAATAGAAAACAATGACAGGAAAAAACAGGAATAACGAAGACAGTGATAGAAAACAATGACAGGAAAAACCAGGAATAACGAAGACAGTCATAGGAAACAATGACAGGAAAAACCAGGAATAACGAAGACAGTGAGAGGAAACAGTGACAGGAAACCCCACCAGAGTCTGAAAATCAAGATGCTCTTCTAAATTAAAAAAAACCCATTGTTATAAAAAGAATTGAAGAAAGTAATATGCAAAGTTACGTACCTGCAAGCAAATATGTATGTTGTTAACGAGAAAATCAGGGACAGTGATTTTGTAGGGCTTATTATTGGCCAAACGCTCAGCTGTACATTAGACAAAAAACTCATTATGTAGGCTAAGGTTGAGAAGCAGGGACAAGTACTTCTTTTGGAAAAGGGGGGGGGGGGGGGGGGATTGCAAAGTAGACTGTGGAACTGCTGAATGTGTTTTCCATCAGGTGGTACATGTAATGGAAGAATGGGGAATTAAGAACAGACAGGAACAATCTTTTAATAAATAATTTTTAACGAGGCTTTCGTACGGTAAAGTAAGAGAACAGTTTTGTGGGATTAGACCTCGAAAAAATCGTAGACAAAGCACTTTAGTGAGACGTGAGAGAAAGAAAAATCATAAGAGAATTACCTGGGATTCGAACACGGACTCTGGTAGGACGAGCAGCCGTCCAGCCACGAGAGAGCAGCATACTAACGAACTGAACCAACTCATCCCACCCCCCCCCCAAAAAAAAAGGTGTTTATTGGTCTAGTCATTAGTCATAAGACAGGTAGCTGGACTAGGATCAATGGAAGCAAGTGTTATGGCAGGCAAACATACAGGTGTCGTAGCTCGCATGGCTGAACTTCAGCCTACTTTAGTGCATGTGCACTGGGTAACCCACCGCGTCGAGCTGGCGACTAAAGATGCTATAGACTTGATGGCTGATAATCCAGTATGCTTACAACAAGTCTTTAAGCTTGGCCAATCTTCTGGCGATATAACTCACAGATTAAAGGAAATATATGATGCCCTCAGTGACGTTAGCTGTCTTTCACTTAAACATGCAGTTTGTGTTCGATGGCTAAGTTTTGGCTGCGCTGTTCGGGTCACACAAAATGTGTACAAGAGACTAATGCTCACACTTGAAGAAGAGATCCAACGGAATAATCAAATGTCTGCAGGCTTCCAGCGTACATGCAAAATGTATTCATTCGTTGCTATGACATACATGTTTTCTGATGTCGTTGCTATGACATACATGCTTTCTGATGTCGTTGCTATGACATACGTGCTTTCTGGTGTCGTTGCTATGGCATACGTGCTTTCTGGTGTCGTTGCTAGTAAAAAGCAGAGAACTCGGCTGGGAATAAAATAAACTAATGAATATGAAGAAGAGGAAGAAAAAAACTGCTGAATGTCAGAACTTTGTCAAAACTTAAAAGAAGTTTATTTTTATTATTTTATAATCGAGCCAGTAGACTGATCGTGATCAGGTTACCTGGAGAACATTTTGTAAAGATTAAATCTCATCGCAGTTAAGGTAAGAAAAAAAATATTCTCAGACATTTACTTTCTGCTAATGTTTGTAAAGTTTAATTTTACATCACATTTATATATAAAGTACCGAATGTTGTATTGAGAAAACCGGTATTTCTGAAAGTACTTTATCCAAGGTACAACACCGGTTTCCAAGCGCGATCACCGAGTTTTATGTCGTCCTTTGTGTTTTGTCCAGTCAGTCAAGTCCCTTTTTTCTTTCGCTATCCACTTGGTCAGTATATTAAACTTTTTTTTTCTTTCTCTTCTGTTTTTTCTTTCTTTCTTTCTTTCTCTTTTTTTGTGCCTGTGATCATCTGGTTCTCTAACTTCTGTCCTTTCTTGAAATGTCCGACGACTTTCAATTGTCTTGTTTCGCTACCCTTTTATTTACTTTCTCACGTTTTTAATCCCTTAACTTGTTTTCATGTGTCGGGGTGGGGGGGTAACTACTGATTCCTGCAAGTCTGATGTAACCAAAAGGAGAAAAAAAAAGCTGTACTTAGCTTATTTTCTGGGAAAATGGTTTCGCTGAACAGCCCAGCAAGCTTTCATTTGCCTAATTTGTCTGAGATTCCACAACTTGTGGTTTAAAATTCCGCATTTTATTTGGCATTTTTGTCTGTTCCTGCACATGCCGAATATCGTCTACCCCCACAAAGTTCCTCACTTGTTCCTTGCCTCGTTATTTTCTCAAAATAATCAAGCAGGGTGCAGGGCGCTTGTCATATCTTCTCCACACAAATTAGTTTCCATGTTTTCCATACACACATAAAAATAAACAAACTTCTTTTAAGTTTTGATAAAGTTCTGACATTCAGCGATTTTTTTTCTTCTTCATATTCAATAGTTTATTTTATTCCTGTTTTTTTTTTAAACAAACTGACAAGCAGAGTATTATCTGGGGTACTTTACTATGAATGCTGATATTTTGTAGCATACTTTACTCTGAGTCCAGATATTCTCTAGTGTACTTTACTCTGAGTCCAGATATTCTCTGGTGTACTTTACTTTGAGTGCAGATATTCTCTGGTGTACTTTACTTTGAGTACAGATATTCTCTGGTGTACTTTACTTTGAGAGCAGATATTCTCTGGTGTACTTTACTTTGAGTACAGATATTCTCTGGTGTACTTTGTTCTGATTACAGATATTCTCTGGTGTACTTTGCTCCAGGTGCAGATATTCTCTGGTGTACTTTGTTCTGAGTACACATATTCTCTGGTGTACTTTGTTCTGAGTACAGATATCCTCTGGTGTACTTTGTTCTGAGTACAGATATCCTCTGGTGTACTTTGCTCTGAGTGTAGATATTCTCTGGTGTACTTTGCTCCGAGTGCAGATATTCTCTGGTGTACTTTGCTCCGAGTGCAGATATTCTCTGGTGTACTTTGTTCTGAGTACACATATTCTCTGGTGTACTTTGTTCTGAGTACAGATATCCTCTGGTGTACTTTGTTCTGAGTACAGATATCCTCTGGTGTACTTTGCTCTGAGTGTAGATATTCTCTGGTGTACTTTGCTCCGAGTGCAGATATTCTCTGGTGTACTTTGCTCCGAGTGCAGATATTCTCTGGTGTACTTTAATCTGAGTGCAGATATTCTTCGTTTTCTGTGGCAGGTTACTCAGACATTTGTGAATGTGCTCACAAGTACTCACGAGCTGACAAAGGTTTTGATCCTACTTCATTATAAAAGAACTGGTAGCCCAACAATATACTGTCGTTATATCATCATCATCATCATCATCATCATCACCATCAATCCTGTCTGTCAGACCGAACAGTATTGATTTTCTATTCGTTGCAGTCGCCAGTATTTCAAATCAGATTGTCTACCTTTATTTTCCAGTGCCACTTAGGCAGTAGCCCCCATATGTTTGGCTCAGTTATAGTTTTTCTTTCACATTGTTTTTTTTTCGATAATGATCTAATTATGAAAGAAAAGGGGGAAAAAAGGAAGAAACGTTTATCTAACATCATAAATGCAGAAACACTTTAGTAACAGATAACTTGGTCTACTGAAAGCATCAGTAATAAAAGAAATTATTAGTATAGAGGCATTTCATTCATTCATTCATTTGCATATCCCTTGCGGAACTTTGCCTCCCAAACAGCACTCCTGTAGGCCTCTCGGTTGTGAGCAAGATGGCCTGCTGCTGCTGCGTCCATTTGCAGATCGTCAACGATTTCTTGCAGCCTTCTTCGTTTTGGTCTTCCTCTTTTTCTTTTTCCCATTATGTATCCTTCCAATATGGTCTTCTCTAAATTATCATGACGTTTAATGTGTCAAAAATATTTCAGTTTTCTCTCTTTAATCCTCTTTACTAGCCAGCCTTCTTCAATATTAAGCTCTTGTAGTATAGATATATTTGTTCTTTTTTGTGTCCACGATATTTGGAGAACTCTTCTGTAGCATTTACATTCAAAGGCATTTATGTGTTTCTCAGCTGTTTTGTTAAGTGTCCACGTCTCACAGGCATATGTTGCGATTGGGATGATGCATGACCTTAAAAATCTTATTTTTGTAGTTCTGTCAGCTCCTCTCCACAGATTCTTTATTTGTTTTACTTTCTGAAGAGCAATATATGTCCTTCTTTTAATTTCCCTCATTGTATCTCCATTATTAGTTAGTAGTGATCCAAGATATTCAAAACTCTCCACGTCTTCCAATTTTTCCTCATTGATATATATTTCAACTGCCTTGTTTGTTTTGTCAGTTGTCATCAATTTAGTTTTCTTCCCATTAAGATAGTGGTTCTGCTCTTCGCTGTTCTTACGGACTGACATAATTAGTTTTTCCATTCCTTTTTGTGTTGTGGATAGTAATACTGTGTCATCAGCATATCTAATCTCTGGTATTTCATAACCTCCAATTGTTATAGCATCATAATATTCTTTGTCTACATCTTTTCTAACATTCCTCATTATATTTTCAGTATACAAGTTAAATAAGTAGGGTGATAATATGCACCCCTAACGGACCCCTTGTTTTATGTCAAATGAAGTTGTTGTTTCACCATTTATGCTGCTTGTTGGTCTAGATACAGCAGTGATGTTAGTTGTATCAAATGTGTTGGAAATCCCATTTTTTCCATTATTTCCCAAAGTTTCTGAGAGGAATTTAGGTACGACAATAAGGTGGTTAACTTTTGGTCGTGTTTAAACAGAGTTCTCTCTATCTATCTATCTATCTATCTATCTATCTATCTATCTATCTATCTATCTATTTCATTCCCCTGCTCAGAATCTCAATGGCCTCATATACCTACCCGGCACAGCATCTGAAGTTCCTCCATCATAAATTTTGAATGCTCTCCTCGTTAATCTATTAATTAATGAGTTCTCTCCCCTGGACACGTGCCACATGCGATAAGCACAGGACGTAAACCAAACCAGGAACTAAGGGCCGTAACCAATTAAAGGGAGGGAATGTGTTTTTTGTCTCGCTCACTTTGATGATTAAAGCTCTGAAGCTATTTGATGCTAGAATGTGCGTGTGTGTATCAGTGAGTGAGGAACGAGTAAAGGAATGTAATATGAGCGACGAATATTTATTTTGAATGTTTATTTGGATAAAGATCTGAAACTAGTTGACTTTTTCTCTTTATACCATGAAGAACACATACACCAGGAAGTTTCAACATCCTAGCACTGGATCTTACCATAAAATAGATAGTAATTAAAGATGGACACAACAAATACACATGAGGTGGTGGGTGGGGAGAGGTATAAACAGCAGAAGAAATATAAAGAGAGAGGTTGAAGGAAAGAGTGAATGTGAAGATCAGCGGTTCTCAACCTCAGGCCGCAGAGGCAGGGGGCATGAGGTAGGTTCAGGAAAAGAAGAAAAAAAAATGACAGAGTTTTATAGAAATTCTGGCTCTTTATGTTTTCAGACCCAAATATCAAAATAACAACAGCCACCGTAGCAAAGTTACGTTAAATAAAAGGCATGAAATAACTCTCATTCATTTTTGTTTTTAATTTCAGTATTTTAAAGTCGCTGTCAAGAAAGGTGGGAGAACCGTTGGTGAAGATACAGTAGATACAGGTCATGAGTCGCGGGCAGAAAGCAGGGTGAGGCCTGGTGCCTGCAAACCGGCCTCAAGAACGAGAAGGCACATTCAAACGATGACTCCTTTGTTCATTTTCATGTTTTCTCTTTACTGCGGTTTGCTGAGACGGAGAGAGACACACGGAGAGGGGCTGATAGCTGCGATAAGATTTAATTTAGTTCCACATTTAGCAATTTTCCGATTTAGAGTTATCCGCAGATGCTCTGACACAGGAAAAATGTTTATCCGTTCGGGCAAATCGAGTTCCAGGCTTAATCAGATAATGAAAGCTTAGCTCTGTATACTCCGGAAAAAAAAAAAACGCTAAACCGAGCGCTAGAACGAGGGCCTGATCAAAATGTAAAACTCTGACGTCATTAGTTTCTCACTTCCAGGATGAGCTCAGCGTACAAATATGTCTCATGTAACATAATTACACGATCGTCAGTCTTTATACATGTTGTTTTCTCCAGTAAAATGTCAAGAATTTGAACGTTGTTTATCAATCAGCTTTAAATAGGCGCTCCGTGTCATCTATCCAAGGAAAGCTGGTCGCAATGAATGGATTCTCCCTCTCTCTGTCTATCTCTCTCTCGTTTTAACTATCCGCCCAAGCTGATTTGTACTCTTCCCTTGACGCTATGAATAAGAAATGCGTGCAAGAATTTGCTCATAAAAGTATCCTTTCCTTTCATGATTTGATCGTTACTCGGGGAAAAACATTGAAAAAATAAAACAATATGGCACGAAAATATATGCACACGCTGACTAAGTGGCACGGGAAAAGCAAGCAGATAACCTGGAGGATGTAAATAATCCTTGTCTCTGGTATTCATACTTTAAACAACAAATTTCCTTCCTCATTTTCAGTTGTTTTGTTTTACTTTCAGTCTTTGAAATACGCAGCGTTCTTATGTATATCCGTTCTAAAAGGGGCTCGGTTATTCTCTACCATTTTCTTGTTTGCTGTCCATCCTTCGACCTTTAGGTCGAGATATACGCAGAATTTGTCAGTTCCCATCCTTCATTTATGAGTTGTTTCTTCTGAACCAAGCATCCTCCCCATCAATCTGTGCCCTCCTACTGTCCGGAGTGGGGCACGCAGCAGCATGTCTTCTCGGTCATCTCAAGGCGGTAGGATAGAATCTTGATCGCCTACGATCACCTGACTTTCGTAACCTTGTCCTCGCAGCAAAATCCTCACTTTCGTAACCTTGTCCTCACAGTAAACTCCTGACATTCATAACCTTGTCCCCAAAGCAAACTCCTGACTTTCATAACCTTGTCCTCGCAGCAAACTCCTGACTTTCATAACTTTGTCCTCACAGCAAACTCCTGACTTTCATAACCTTGTCCTCACAGCAAACTTCTAACTTTCATAACCTTGTCCTCACAGCAAACTCTTGACTTTCATAACTTTGTTCTTACAGCAAACTCTTGACTTTCATTGTCTTGTTCTTACAGCAAACGCTTGACTTTCATAGTCTTGTCCTCACAGCAAACGGACATTTCAAGAAAGTACAGAAGACAGAGAACCAGACGATCACAGGAAAGCTCAAGGCACAAAAATGGAGAAGAAAAAAAAAAGTTTAACATACTGACCAAGTGGATAGCGAAAGAAAAAAAGGGACTTGACTGAATGGACAAAACACAAAGGACGACATAAAACTCGGTGATCGCGCTTGGATTTTTTAAAAAACCGGTGCTGTACCTTGGATAAAGTACATCCAGAAATATCGGTTTTCTCATTACAACATTCGGTACTTTATATATAAATGTGATGTAAAATTAAACTTTACAAACATTAGCAGAAAGTTCTTACAACAAACTCTTGACTTTCATAACTTTGTTCTTACAACAAACTCCTGACTTTCATAACCTTGTTCTTACAGCATACTCCTGACTTTCATAACCTTGTTCTTACAACAAACTCCTGACATTCATAACCTTGTTCATACAACATACTCCTGACTTTCATAACCTTGTTCTTACAACATACTCCTGACTTTCATAACCTTGTTCTTACAACAAACTCCTGACATTCATAACCTTGTTCATACAACATACTCCTGACTTTCATAACCTTGTTCTTACAGCAAACTCCTGACATTCATAACCTTGTTCTTACAACAAACTCCTGACATTCATAACCTTCTTCATACAACAAACTCCTGACTTTCATAACCTTGTTCTTACAGCAAACTCCTGACTTTTATAACCTTGTTCTTACAACAAACTCCTGACAATCATAACCTTCTTCATACAACAAACTCCTGACTTTCATAACCTTGTTCTTACAGCAAACTCCTGACTTTTATAACCGTGTCATCTCAGCAAAACTTCATCTTTGCGGAACATTTAGAAAAAGTAGGAACAGTCAACTCACTAAGGCTTATAAGAAAGACATTATACAAAACAGATCTTGCTGTTTTTTAGGACACTCTGCAAAAAAACATTGCTGTTTATACTGACACTCTGCAAAAAAAAAATCCACAGAAAAAAAGAAACATTGCTATGTATACCGGCACTCTGCCAAAAAAAAAATTCCCGTGTATAATGGCACCCTGCAAAAAGAACATTGCTATGTATAATGGCACCCTGCAAAAAGAACATTGCTATGTATAATGGCACTCTGCAAAAAGAACATTGCTATGTATACTGGCACTCTGTTAAAAAAAAAACATTGCGTTGTATACTGCCACTCTGCAAAAAAGCTATATACGGGCATTCTGCAAAAAAAAAATTACTATATATTTTGGCACTCTGAAAAAAACATTGCTGTTTATACTGGCAGGCTGCAAAAAGAAATCCCTCTATCTATATAGTGCTCTGCAACCCCCCCCCCCCCCCCATCTTGCTATTTAGGGTCTCTTTATCAAGCTTTTTTTTTTACAGATCTGCTTGCTCTTTTCTGGCACGACGAAGGAAGGAAGGAAGGAAGGATTTCTACGTGAGAGCAACAATAACAACAAAGATTAAGAAAGATCAGGCTACTGTTCAGCATACCCCTCTCGCTTTTCCATCTTAAACATTTTATACAACTCCGCATCATCAGAAACACACTTACACGTCTCCAGCATTTATCATTAGCATTTGCCACAGTATCTTCCAGCACGTAACACTGGCTACCTCTGCTGTGACTAGTAAGTGCGTCTGTTTATATCTGTGGATGCCAGCATCTACGGGCTTAACAGCGGGCGCGTAACGTTCCCACTTAAGTCTTATCGAGACAAAACTATTAACAATTCTTTCTGCCTTTTTTTTCCTATTTATTTTGACCTTCTTTCTCCCATCATTCCTTTTTTTTCTCTTTCTTTCCTTTCGTACTTCTTTCTTTTTATTTCTTTCTTTCTATTTCTCTCTTTAAGAGATAAGCAGTTTTTTTTTAAGACAAAACATAAGAAAACGGACCTTCGTCTAATGTGGTTCCGACGAGAAAAGTCTTAGCAAATTTTTACTTTTCTCTGTGTGTAAACTGCTTGAACTGTCGCACTTCTCATAGAAATTAAACGCTTTAGAACGGTGTTTCCCAGGCTTGTTAGGCTGCCGCCCCCTTTTCTCACAACCACATTCTCGACGTCCCCCCCCCCCTGTACTACTTGTACACTAGGATATCCATTACACAACTAAAAACTTCAGCTAGCACACTAATTTGTTTAACAGTATGAAGGAATACAATTATAACTCACCGACTGCATCATTTTCTCAACTTTTAATGTGATGGGTGAATTTCATGTAAGTTTCTTAATATCCGGTTCAAAAGTGTTAAGAAGGAAAATACTGCTGTCTTCCACTCCCCCCCCCCCCACAAAATGCCTCCTTTTCTTCCACTCCCCCCCCCCACAAAATGCCTCCTTTTCTTCCACTCCCCCCCCCCAAATGCCTCCTGTTCTTCCACTCCCCCCCCCCAAAATGCCTCCTTTTCTTCCACTCCCCCCCCCAAAATGCCTCCTTTTCTTCCACTCCGCCCCCCAAAATGCCTCCTTTTCTTCCACTCCCCCTCAAAATGCCTCGTTTTCTTCCACTCTCCCCAAAATACCTCCTTTTCTTCCACTCCGCCCCCCAAAATGCCTCCTTTTCTTCACCTCCCCCCCCCCCAAAATGCCTCCTTTTCTTCCACTCCCCCCTAAAATGCCTCCTTTTCTTCCACTCCGCCCCCCAAAATGCCTCCTTTTCTTCACCTCCCCCCCCCCCAAAATGCCTCCTTTTCTTCCACTCCCCCCTAAAATGCCTCCTTTTCTTCTACTCCCCCCTCCCCAAAAAATACCTCCTTTTCTTCCACTGCCGCCCAACGTTGCCCCCTTTTCTTCCACTCCCCCCCCCCCATACCTCCTTTTCTTCCACCCCCCCCCCCCCCAATGCCTCCTTTTCTTCCACCCCCCCCCAAAAAAAAGGCCTCCTTTTCTTCCACTCCCCCCCCCCCAAATGCCTCCTTTTCTTCCACTTCCCCCCACTTGCCTCCTTTTCTTCCACTCCCCCCCCCCAAAATGCCTCCTTTTCTTCCAATCCCCCCCCCAAATTCCTCCTTTTCTTCCACTCCCGCACCAAAATGCCTCTTTTTCTTCCACTCCCCCCCACTTGCCTCCTTTTCTTCCACTCCCCCCCCCCAAAGCCTCCTTTTCTTCCACTCCCGCACCAAAATGCCTCCTTTTCTTCCACTCCCGCACCAAAATGCCTCCTTTTCTTCCACTCGCCCCCCCAAAATGCCTCCTTTTCTTCCACTTCCCTCCCAAAATGCCTCCTTTTCTTCCATTCCCCCCCCCCCAAAAAAATGCCTCCTTTTCTTCCACTCCGCCCCCCAAAATGCCTCCTTTTCTTCCACCCTCCCCCCCCCCCACCAAAATGCCTCCTTTTCTTCCACTCCCCCCCCCCTAAAATGCCTCCTTTTCTTCCACTCCCCCCTCCAAAAAAAACCTCCTTTTCTTCCACTCCCCCCCCCCAAAAATGCCTCCTTTTCTTCCTCTGTCCCCCAACATTGCCCCCTTTTCTTCCACTCCCCCCCCCCCCATATTGCCCCCTTTTCTTCCACTCCCCCCCCCCCCATACTGCCCCATTTTCTTCCACTGCCCCCCACATTGCCCCCTTTTCTTCCGCTTCCACCCCCCCCCCGACCATTTTTCTTTCACCGTTTCCTGGTCCTTTTCAATGCCCACAGGGAACGTTACCACCCACTATGGGAAACACTGCACTCGAAGCATCAGCATAACAACACAGCTTAAAACAAATCTTTCAGTATTGTTTGAATGTTACAACTTTTCGAGAGCTGATGTCGCACGGATGAAGGTAACTGATCCCAGGCTCTCTCTGCTTTATTCTCCTAACACTTTATCAGACTCTGCTTTACAGCTGGGTTCCTTATAATAATCTGGAGGCCTGCCTGTTACCCGGCAGCTTAAACTTGATAAATACAGTTCTCTAACGACTACGCTACACTCTAGATTGCACGACATCACAGTTTGTTGCTGAAAAGCCCCGCTATGAGATGATATTACATGGACATTTCTGACACGTCGCTGGAGCAGATATAGAAATAGTGCCAAGTTTCGAGTTGCCAGGTTGCATTTGTTTTCTTCCTGTAACTTTCTGTAGCGGATGCTGCAGTGAAGATTTTGTAACACAGACACCGAATTGTATGGAAGTAAAAAGTCTCCATTTTGAACTTTATAATTGTGTATGAAATGGGCTGAAGAGTGTACATCGAATTCATAATCATACGTGGAATAGTCTAAAGATGCTATTTTGAATTTATAATCGTAAGGATAGTGGGCTGAAGTGGATGTTTGTAAATTATAATCTACGAAGAATTAGTTTAAGTGGATATTTTTACTTTATAATGGTATGAGGAATTGACTAAAGTGTCTAATTTAAATTTATAGATTGTGGGAAATGGCCGAAAGCGAGATTTTGAATTTATAATCCTATGGGGAACTAGTTAAAGTTGTTATTTTGAATTTATAATCCTATGGGAATTAGTTCAAGTTGTTATTTTGAATTTATAATCATATGGGGAATGAGTTCAAGGTGTTATTTTGAATTTATAATCTTATGGGAATTAGTTCAAGTTGTTATTTTGAATTTATAATCATATGGGGAATGAGTTCAAGTTGCTATTTTGAATTTATAATCGTATAGGCTATGGGCTAGAGTGGATCTTTTTAATTTCTGATGATATAGACATGGGACTAAAGTGGATAAATGAGATTCCAGACTGGCTTCAAGAAACTTCGCTTATCTGCAAAGTCTGGTACCATAGAAGACAATTTCTTCTTATTTTGCAGCTGAAATCTGTGTCATCAGAATCTGAGAAGTTTGCAGAGACTTTAAATAAGCTTGACGTATCCAAAATGTTTGCAAATGGAAGGTTTGCCACTGACAGTTTGTTCGTGTGTTTCAGAAAGCGACGTGCACAGGGAAACACTGATGAAACAGAAGACAGTACATGAGAACCAGAAAGCAGTATGAAGGGGGAAACAGTCCAAACAGGAAAACGTACATGAGAACCAGAAAACAGTGTGTACGGGGAAACATAGACCAAACAGAAGACTGTACATGAGAACAAAAAACAAAAGGGTGTACGAGGAAACATAGACCAAACAGAAGACAGTACATGAGAACAAAAAACAAAAGTGTGTACAAGGAAACAGACCAAACAGAAGACAGTACATGAGAACAAAAAACAAAAGTGTGTACAAGGAAACATAGACCAAACAGAAGACAGTACATGAGAAAAAAAAACAAAAGTGTGTACGAGGAAACATAGACCAGACAGAAGACAGTACATGAGAAAAAAAAACAAAAGTGTGTACGAGAAACATAGACCAAGCAGAAGACAGTACATGAGAAAAAAAAGTGTGTAAGGGGAAACATAGACCCAACACGAGACAGTACATGAGAACCAGAAAGCAGTACGAAAGGGGAAACTTAGTCAAAACAGAAGACAAGAGTCAGTCAGGTCAAAGGAGAACTCACGGTGAAGCTCGTCTAGCAGAATTAGCAACTGAAGAATGAGTGACTCGTGTTATTTATAGCTGCTGTCGGTGCCAGCGCCGTGAAGAATTCGTTGGTTCTGACCTACGTCTGATGTTACTGTAAACATTCTACCCGCGTAGGAAAAATCTGCTAAACATTTACATATTTTTTTTATAAATACTTTCTCGTCCACAAGTACAAACCTTAAAGTAGAAACGAGATGTTAGAAAATTGCTTGAGAACAGGATAGGCAGACTAAGAAGAGGGTGAAAAGAAGAAGACTGCAATAAAGTAAACACAGAAAGGGAGGCAATCTGTTACATAGTAGTCAGAGATAGGCCTCCATATAGACGCACTGGTCAGTTGTTGGGGGGAAAATGACAGCAGGTCAGAAAAGCAGACAGATTAACGGACCAACAGGAGAAGAGAAGAACACACTGTTAAAAGCAGACAGAACGAACGAATGAGCCTTTATTTTCAAAGAATGGAGAACTAGGCACGTATGTCCTTCTAACATTCTGCACTTTATCATACAACTATCGTTCTGTTTCAAACATCCTTCATCAGTTAGCATAACTATGTTATGCTTATAAACAAACATTATTAAAACTGAAATAACTAAAAAAAATGAAATAACAAAATACCTAAGTTTCATTATTATTCGTGCTCTAAGTATAGGAATTTTACAACATAAATGTAACAAGGTTACTCTCATAGTCTCACACATTAAAGATTATCTACCTAACTATTACTCATTAAAAGAATTCATCGTAAAATCATGTACATTCAGATTCTAAAGTAACAAGGAAAGTTTATGACTCATGGAGGCGTAAACCTTTACTAGCTATTTGGCTGTCCGGCTGTCTACCTTGCTGCCAACATGGCTATCAGACTTCCTGTTTGTTATTCTGTGTGTCTGCCTCTCTGTTTGAAAGGAACACCTTTCTGTCTTACACATAACAGGTATAAGCCATGTTCCTTTCTGCGATACAAAAGTTTCCAGTATCCACTTGATACCGACTACACACCTCTATGATTCATAAACTTTCCGTGTTATTTTAGAATCTGAATGTACATGATTTTACGATGAATTATCTTAATGAGTAATGGTTATGTAGATAATCTTTAACGTGTGAGACTATGAGAGTAACTTTGTTACATTTATGTTGTAAAATTCCTATACTGGGAGCATGAACAGTGCTTAGGTATTTTATTATTTCATTTTTTAAAAGTTATTTGAGTTTTTAAAAAATGTTTGTTTATAACCATTTGCACACACCACACACACATATATATATATATATATATATATATATATATATATATCAGTTAGCATAAATATGTCATATATATATATATATCAGTTAGCATAAATATGTCATATATATATATATATATATATCAGTTAGCATAAATATGTCATATATATATATATCAGTTAGCATAAATATGTCATATATATATATATATCAGTTAGCATAAATATGTCATATATATATCAGTTAGCATAAATATGTCATATATATATATATATCAGTTAGCATAAATATGTCATATATATATATATCAGTTAGCATAAATATGTCATATATATATATATCAGTTAGCATAAATATGTCATATATATATATCAGTTAGCATAAATATGTCATATATATATATATATCAGTTAGCATAAATATGTCATATATATATATATATCAGTTAGCATAAATATGTCATATATATATCAGTTAGCATAAATATGTCATATATATATATATATCAGTTAGCATAAATATGTCATATATATATATATATCAGTTAGCATAAATATGTCATATATATATATATATCAGTTAGCATAAATATGTCATATATATATATATGACATATTTATGCTAACTGATGAAGGATGTTTGAAACAGAACGACAGTTTTGTGTGATAAAGCGTATAATGTTAGAAGGACCTACGTGCCCAATTCTCCATTCTTTTTTTTTATAGGCTCATTCGTTCGTTCTGTCTGCTTTTATCAGTCAGCTCTTCTCTTTTCCTGTTCGTCTGTTAATCTGTCTGCTTTCCTGACCTGTTGTTGTTTGCTTTTGTTTCCAGCATCAGTGGGACACACCCCTCCAGATGCAGACAGATACGCCTGCGAATAACGATACTTTTTTTATCACCAAAGAGTTAGGAGAAGATCAGAACACCATGCAGAAGTTGAGTTAACTATTACTTTCACATGCGTTTTTTTTTTAACATTTCCACACTTTACCAGAGTCCGGTTCTCTCTTGACTGAGTCCAAACTGATAGTTAATACCCTTCCGCTTCAAAATGGACTGTAAGGTACAGATGCCTGTCATGTCATCGTGGCATTTAGAGGAGTCTGTATTATGACCGTTTTCTCTTCCTTGGCCTGTAGGCGCACTTAAGGGTGATGTGGTCAGCTCTATGCCTGCTTGCCTCTACTACTGCACACTCCAAGAGGAACCAGGTACCTATTTTGATAGCTGGGTGATGTGGTCAGCTCTATGCCTGCTTGCCTCTACTACTGCACACTCCAAGAGGAACCAGGTACCTATTTTGATAGCTGGGTGATGTGGTCAGCTCTACGCCTGCTTGCCTCTACTGCACACTCCAAGAGGAACCAGGTACCTATTTTGATAGCTGGGTGATGTGGTCAGCTCTACGCCTGCTTGCCTCTACTGCACACTCCAAGAGGAACCAGGTACCTATTTTGATAGCTGGGTGATGTGGTCAGCTCTACGCCTGCTTGCCTCTACTGCACACTCCAAGAGGAACCAGGTACCTATTTTGATATCTGGGTTATAGGAAGCGGCACTAGGCGGGCTTGAACCTTCGCTGTCGTCATGAGAGACCAGTGCACTAACTACTCAAGTCCCCCAAGTGTGCAGAAGTTTAAATCACTTCTCTTCCGGTGGAACACAGGACACGGATGTTCCATCCTTCGTTTAGACCTGTCTTGGACCAATTACGTCATCTAAAGGTAAGTTTACACCAATTATACATCTCCTATCTTCCTCCCAAATCTCTGGAGGCCTATTTCCTTCTCCTTTTATATACTGGAGAATGAGAAGTACGTCAAGACAGCCTTCTGGAGCCATTTCTTACACACATTTCATTATGAGTGACTTCATCGATCTCTTCTCGATATTGTAAACTGTATGAGACATCCGAGTGCCAGATTTTCTCCAGCTTAACTAAACAGTCCAAATTTATTTTCTCTTTATTCATCTCGTTTAAGTTATATGAGTGATGTTTTGCCAGGTAAACTGATTTGAGTGAGACCTTACGACAAAGGTGGGAAAGGATAACCCTGTCATGCCTCAAAGGCACATGGGAATATGGTGTTAATTATTTTCCTTGACCTGTCAGCACACTAGAGGCTGACGTGGTCAGCATCACGTCTGGCCGCCTTTCCTTCCCCAACTCCAGAAGAAATCGAGTACCTATTTCTACAGCTGGGTGACTGGGGCATCTCCGGCCGGATTCGAACCCCCGGCCTTCGCCATGAGAAACTAGTGCACTAACCACTTCGCCATTCAGGCACCTAATGAGACCGTAGTATCAATAAAATTGTGGAACTTCTTTGGGTGAGCTGTCACTAAGAATCAAGGCGAGCAATAAGTAACTTTTGTTAATATTAACTCTTTAAACACTGTGTTGCCATCCCATTTATACAAAAATCTTTACTTGTGTACATCTGAGACTTGACTAAGTCACTACAACGCACGTCAACTTTGACTATCTCTTCCCGTGCTGTGAACAACTCCTTAAACTTTGACAACTCTGGTCAGAAGGTCACTCTGACTCACAATCACTACAGAGAAATACGAGCATTTACTGACTCTTTCCCTTGCTCAGAAGAAGTACATTTTGAAAAATTCTGTAGATATACTGTGATAGTCTCTTTTGTACGTCGTGTTAGAGTTAACTACGCCTTTCACATACGGTTTTTTTTTAACGCTTCCACATTTTACCAGAATCCGACGCTCTCTTCTAGAAAAGAAGTGTTCGCAGTTTATATCACATAGCTTTCTGTTCTAATGGAGCACAAGGTACATAGCTTTCTGTTCTAATGGAGCACAAGGTACATAACTTTCTGTTCTAATGGAGCACAAGGTACATAACTTTCTTTTCTAATGGAGCACAAGGTACATAACTTTCTTTTCTAATGGAACACAGGGTACATAACGTTCTGTTCTAATGGACTGTAAGGTATAGATAATCATGCATTCAGACCTACCCTAGGCCAGTTATTTCAATTTCTATATAGGTTTTCACCAACTATAACGTTTTCTTGTCTAGTTTTTTCCCCAGTCTCTGAAGGACCTTTTCCTCCACTACTTTCATAGTGTAGAGGAAGTGGGAAAGTATGCCAAGACAGCAAATGGATTTTAGTTGTTATTAACTTACAGAGAAAGACTTTGCTGAGCAATTTCTCTAACTTCTGATTCTATTAATGTTGGTTTTGCGCATTTAGTCCAGACTAATGTCGTCTGGTTCCATTTGCTCAAAAGCTGAAATATTTTCTCTGCGTGAATCGGTAGCTGGTGCATGCATCTACGACTTCTTTGTCATTTGTCAGCACATGCAATGTTCTAACGTATGCGATTTAGAAAACATCGTACTTGCTTTTCTAACTCCATAATTCCCTAAATCACACGATAACTGCAACTGTATTACTGCACTCACCTGTACGATGCTATCCTCCAGGATAAAATCAGGTTGTGTCTGTCTGAAGATGCGATAGCACTGCTAACTTATCCTTTCATCTACGCCAAAACGCAGCCGTTTATTCGATCACTGGCCCTCGCGGGGCTTCGAAAAGCCACTTCATTGTGTGTTTTCATTCCCTCGTTTTATATGTACTACCCTCTCTAGGGCGAGCCACTTTAGATAACTAAACCAGTGTTAAAACTACGTTGTAGAGAACACCTCGACGAGTTTTCTACACTACTGAAAGTCGAGCATGGAGCAGCGAAAGTGTGAGTACCTTTCCTAGATGTTTGGACTAAAATAGCCACACGCTCTCGCTCAGTCTCGCTGCTTGAGCTCACGTACAGGATGCACACGCTGACTCGCATTCTCTCTCATGCACGGCTCCACCATGATGAAAATAATAAAAAAAATTCCATTGAAAATTCGCCCCGCCATTACTTGCTCAACTGCGGAAACTAGAAAATGGAGGAACCACAAAATATCTTAAAATTAACTTTCCTTTAAGAGTAAAAATTCGTAGTAGTAACATTACGCAATGACAGAATCAACAAACGTAGAAGATTTTTCAAGACAGAAGTAGCTTTTATTTAAACAAAAAAAAAAAAAAAACTTGCTGCGCTTAACTTTTTCATTCCTGAATTACTTTTCTTTATTCTGGCAGAATAAATTTTTATGACAAATTTTGGTAGAAAGAAACTGGAAGGAAGTTACTCTGTAATTTAAAAATATGGGGTGGGCAAGAAATGTGCTACTTTTCATTTTATTTAGACTTTGTCTAAATATCGCAAGATCTACCAGCACTACCAGTGCTGTTTTGGAAGTGAAAGAGTTAACAACAGAAACAGTACTATTTATAAAAGTGGCAACAAGAAACAGTGCTATTTATAAAAGTGGCAAAAAGAAACAGTACTATTTATAAAAATGGCAAAAAGAAACAGCACTATTTATAAAAGTGGCAACAAAAATAGTACTATTTATAAAAATGGCAACAAAAACAGTACTGTTTATAAAAGTGGCAACAAAACAGTACTATTTATAAAAGTGGCAACAAAAACAATACTATTTATAAAAATGGCAACAAAAAAACTACTATTTTTTAAAATGGCAACAAAAACAGTATATTTATAAAAGTGGCAACAAAACAGTACTATTTATAAAAGTGGCAACAAAACAGTACTATTTATAAAAGCGGCATAAAAACAGTACTATTTATAAAAGTGGCAACAAAACAGTATTATTTATAAAAGTGGCAACACAAGCATACTATTTATAAAAGTGGCAACAAAAACAGTATTATTTATAAAAGTGGCAACAAAAACATACCATTTATAAAAGTGGCAACAAAAACAGTACTAATTATAAAAGTGGCAACAAAAACAGCACTATTTATAAAAGTGGCAACAAAAACAGTAGTATTTATAAAAGTGGCAACAGTACTATTTATAAAATAAAAGTGGCAACAAAACAGTACTATTTATAAAAGTGGCAACAAAACAGTATTATTTATAAAAGTGGCAACACAAGCATACTATTTATAAAAGTGGCAACAAAAACAGTATTATTTATAAAAGTGGCAACAAAAACATACCATTTATAAAAGTGGCAACAAAAACAGTACTAATTATAAAAGTGGCAACAAAAACAGCACTATTTATAAAAGTGGCAACAAAAACAGTAGTATTTATAAAAGTGGCAACAGTACTATTTATAAAATAAAAGTGGCAACAAAACAGTACTATTTATAAAAGTGGCAACAAAACAGTACTATTTATAAAAGTGGCAACAAAACCGTACTATTTATAAAAGTGGCAACAAAAACAGCTGTAATATCAGGAAATCAACAATTGCGCCAGTAAACACATTTATTTAGCTTTCAAAACCCTTATGCCTGATTACTGCAGACGAAGTTATGTTTCCAGTAAGTTACTTCTATTCCTGATCTTGTTTCGCCAATTAGTGACCCCGAGGTCTTACAGATAGTCCTCTATATACTCTGTCGTCACTTAACGACTCCGAGTTCTTGCTGATAGTATATAGATATATATCATCTCTCTTCAATTAACGATTTCCAGGTCCTTCCGACTGACTTCTATGTCCTCTCTCCAGATAGTCTATATATTCTCTCTGCAGAAAGTCTTCTGTATCCTCTCTCGCCAGATAATCATATATTCCCTTTCGCCAGATAATCATATATTCTCTCTCGCCAGATAATCATATATTCTCTCTCGCCAGATAATCATATATTCTCTCTCGCCAGATAATCATATATCCTCTTTCGCCAGATAATCATATATCCTCTCTCGCCAGATAATCATATATCCTCTCTCGCCAGATAATCATATATCCTCTCTCAACAGTTAATGACTCCGACGCATTTCAGATAGTCGAGACATGATATCCATCATTTCAGGGCAGTGATTCAACAGCGGGTCACAAACCCACAGCACTACGGGTGAGAGGGCTGTTCACCATCTACTAAACTACTTGCGCTACCCCATGGCACTGGTAAGCTTCAGTGAATATGTATGTAAACATAGAAACACACAGTAGCGGGCGAACACACCCACGTACATAATATTTTACACACATTCTTACATGGCTCGTTTACCAGCTCTTTTACACGAAAATTGCTCTGGTTTAGCACTTCTCTGGTTTTCTAAGATTGTTTTTGCACCTGGTTTTAATATTGCTTCTTCTGCTTTGAAGTTGTTGAGAGAAATTTTCAGCTCCCACAGCGGTATTAATCTCTAATTCATGCATTTGTTTCATGTATCTGCTATTTTCCCTATACTTCTTTGTCATTTACATCGCTGATATATCACAAAAACAGAAATATTTTTAAAGAAAGAATATATCAAACATTGCGACATTTTCCTCATTTTTTTTTTTTCATCTAAAACAGTTTCAGATTTTTAGGTCATAAAAAAGTGCGAAATAACAAAGAAAGGAAACGAAAAATCTAATACAATCTTGTAATATCGTCGATCGCAGTATTAGCTACATTTCTTTCTTTCTCTCTGTCTAGTTTTTGCTTCATTAAATATTTGTTCAAACAGCTTTTTAATTCTGCTCGAAGTGAAAAAGTTTTACTGATGCAATCACAACAAAAAGCTATGTAAACAACAATATAAACAACGAGAAACTAGAACAAGTGACAAGCTACTTGGAGCATATACTAGCCAATGATGGCAGATGCAGGAGTAAGATAACGAGAAGAATGAAAATTTCAACGCCATGATCCAGATTTGGATAACAAATCCAGGAATCTGTATATAAAACAAACATGAGATTTAGAAATGCTATATCTATTCTGTAAGGAGCAAAACCCTGGACTCTTAATTATAAAAGTCGGAGAGAATAATAAATGCAGAAGAAACGTGGATCTAAGCGAAAGTAGGTCATATAATATGGACAATGAAAAGAACAAAAGGACAAGTATTAGAACAAACAAAAGTGCAATGTGAACTTCTCAAAGAAATAAGGATCAAGAAAACAAAATACTTTAGCCATATCAAAATACGTAACATACTGAAGATCATACTAGAAGGAAAGGTGGAAGAAAAAAAAAGAGCAAGAGGAAGACAGAGATATGGATGGAGAGATCTAACATACGAAAGTGGACGTGACACAGGCTGGCTGTGCACCATTAAGGCAAGGGAGCGATGAGGCTGGAGATTCATCACCACCAACCTTCGTACCAAAGACGATACATGATGATGATGGCTATCTGGAGATTCATTACCACCAATCTTCGTACCAAAGACGATACATGATGATGATGGCTATCTGGAGATTCATTACCACCAATCTTCGTACCAAAGACGATACACGATGATGATGGCTATGTCCAGTTTTCAGTTCCAGTATTTAATATATATATATATATATATCGCACATATACTACATTGAGCATCTCTTGTACAGTGCTAGTGTGTCATTACTAGTATCAAGGTCACTTAAGGCGACACAGATATAGTTTCTTGGCAGAATGCTGAACTAAAAAAAAGTATTTAAAACTATTTTTAAATATAATAAAAATTCATCGGGCATGTGATGAAAAAAGCACTGTGGGACAAACATGAAGAACAGTTCCCAACGTGGAAGTCATGGAGGCGACCTGTCTTCGTGTTTTGCTGGAAGAATTTATGAAACTGATGGCAGAATAAAAAGGAGAGATAAACTGGAAATAAAGTAGAGTAATATCAAGAGAAACGATAAAGGATAGTCTGACAGAATTTCATGACAGAGAACTACTGAACGAGCCAATGGAAATCGCCAAAGACGGAAATCTGTTAGGAAGCTTGATAACGCTGAGTCTAATTTGGTTTCAGTTTTATAGAACTTTTGCTATATATCGCTCTCTGTGCGAATCGTGAAATTATCTTTAGTTCTTCTTATCGCTCTTAACTGAAACTTAGGACCAAAGATAGTGTGCCAAGGTCAGAATACATAAGCTGGTCAAGACGCTATCCAACCTTTAAATTAACGGCTGCCCCAGGGAACAGACAACCGCTATCCATCCAGACTAACGGAGTGAGGCTTGGTCTAACCCACTTGGGGATGGAACAAGTTGAAGATTTACGCTCAGACTTCAAGCTTGTTCCTGCCACTTCGATTGGTGTCCTTCGAGATTATCTTGGTTTAGGACGAGAATAGGTCGAGGTCATGCATATATAGCGATATATATATATATATATATATATATATATATATATATATATATTCAATAACAAAACGTTTTAGGATCATAATAAATTCACTTCGGATAAGTCCATAGATGATCTCAGCCCAGAGGACATCTTATTTTCTCCCGGAGAGAACCATTTTCGTGTAGATAGCGAGAGCAGCATGAACATACTCTGTCTTCAAGATGTCGCTTTGTACTATTCCTTAAGGTTTTCGTTTCTTTTAGTTCCATGTAAAGTTAACTTTTAACAAAATCTAAAGCAAAAAGCAACCGATAAAAAAGTATTTGTTGGCGAAAGCGAAAGTAGCAAAGCCCCCTCCCAGTCCATAGAGCAGTGTCACCATACCTAACCCCAGTATTAGAACTAAATGCAGGCTTTGGGGAGGGCTTGCAGAGTCGTAACACGCTCCACTTGGCACAAAATTGTCACCAGTATGAGTACCGCATCCAGGCCGCGGGTGTTTATCAGCAGACGTATACCCGAGAAGGGCAGAGCTTTGGTAGCAGCTGAGTGCGATGTTGTCAGTTGGGACTACGACGAGCCACCACCACGCCAAGAATACCTCGCCACAGTGAAGGGCATTAGCGGTCTGCTGTGTTTACTGACCGACAAAATCGATGCAGAATTGTTGGATGCAGCAGGTATATGTCTGTCCAACTTTTATTACCTTTTACGATTGCATATATTTGTCTTTGAAGAACGTGTAGATGCGGATAGATAATGCCATAATTTGTTAACATTTTTACTACCGAGCATTAATTTTTGCAGAGGAACTTCAGGCATTATTATTCAGCAACAATAACAGTAAATTATTTTTGTTGCAAAAGCTTGTGTCTTTGAGATGGTATTTCTTTTCTTTCAAGTTTTTCTTTCTGAATGACATAATATCCCCGCCAGAGCCTCTCTCTAGTGGCGCGATGCTTAACCAATTCTTAACAGTTCCCATGGCTGATGGAGAAACCTCTCATGTACGCCATACAGTTATCTTCATTACTCAGTCTCTCTCATTGGATCCTTCCATCCAGATCTCAACTGTAACATTTGCTTACTGGCATTGTTTGCTCGGTTTACTGATCTGGTGGTACCAGGTTCAGTCCTAGCAGTGGGATTTTTTTCTGGTACGCACCAAAAAAGCCCCGGGGTTGACCCAGCCTCTAAAAATGGGTACCAGATAAATCTGGGAAGGTAAAGCGGCCAGGCGTGATACTGACCACATCACACTTTAATGTGCCGAAGGTCATGGAAAATACAGGCCTAGCACCTTATTCCCCAATATGCCTTAATGGCATGGAAATGGGACCTTTCCCTTTACCTTACTGACATTGTTGTCATCCACTATAAATCCCATTGCTCTGAGAAACAATAGCTAATGGTGCTCTTATGCTTTCTTCCTAGGATCCAGCCTGCAGGTAGTTTCCACAATGTCTGTGGGATATGATCATATTGATGTAAAGGAGTGTGCAAAACGTGGTGTCAGGGTGGGATACACCCCAGGGGTCTTGACCGGTGCCACAGCAGAACTAACAGTTGCATTGCTACTTGCAACCTCTCGTAGGCTGAAAGAAGGTAAGATTTAGCATGCGGCCTTTATTTTGTTTAGTCAAAGCAAAGGATGCCATGAAAAGAGAGTGTTCCCATGTTTCAGGCCAAAAGGAGAAAATAAGCAGGGTGGGAAGCCTCATAAGAAGTCTGACCAGACACCCTTATGTGAGAGAATAATGAAACTTGCAGGATGAACATTCATCTAACCACAAGAGTAGCACATTAACTATATGATCAAAATGTATTTTGTCTTTCTGCTGTCAAATCGGAGATTGAGGGCTTCAATGATGGTCTACTGTGTATTTGCCCCAGCCAGAGGACAGTATTTTAAGTGATGCAGAAACTGTGAGCTGTAGCTCTGAGCTCATCCTAAACAGTTATTAGTGGAGTGATCTTGCATCTTCTCCTCTCCCATTCATCCTGTGACCAAAGATGGCTCACTACTCAGGTACCATCCATGTCTGGGCTGAGATCAGTTATTAAACTTCTTCAGCTCATCCAGACTTCAGGCATAAAACAATGTCCTCAGCATAATACAGTCGCATTGAGAGATGTGTTACAGCGCTCTTGTGCATTGAACTTGACCACTGAGTGTTAGGCCAAGCTTCGAAAATGATACAACATATCAGAGATACAAAAATTTCAAAAGCTTGAATAGTAGCCCATGTCTTGAAGCCAAAAAATGAGCAGTATGGGCTTCCATAACATTCCAGAGCTGCTTTTTGATGTTAATTTATACCATATTTTGAAATGTGACAATTAGAAGCCTGGAGAGGATGTAGAATAAATATAACAAAAGAAAATGAAATGGGAGACACCAACAGAAAGGAAGAATTATAGTGCATGAGAAGACACAAGAGTTCATTTTGCTTCCAGTTTAGACCACCACAGTACAACTTCCAAGAGTTCAGTGTTGTAGTTTTAAGCAGATATTATAAAAGTAGTGTGAGATAATTTTCTTTTGATGGATAATTATTTTTCTATATGCTGCTCATTATTGTTAACTGTTGTTTGTAATATTGTAACCAGGTATCCGAGCTGTGGAAACCGGGGAATGGGGAACATGGAAACCCATGTGGTTATGTGGACCTGGTCTTGAGGGAGCAACTGTAGGGATTGTGGGATTTGGTCGAATCGGACTGACTGTTGCTCGGTGCTTGAAGCCATTTGGAGTTTCTAACATTCTTTATAACGATGCCTTTGAGAGGCCAGAAGAAGCTAAAGAAATTAATGCGCAGTTTGTGAGTTTTGATGAACTTTTGGGCAGGTCTGACTTTGTTCTTGCCTGTTGTGCTCTCACACCTGAAACCAGACATTTATTCAATGCAGAAGCTTTCAGAAAAATGAAGAAAACTGCGGTTTTCATAAATAGCAGCAGGGGTGGTATTGTAAACCAGGACGATCTGGTCAGAGCTTTACAGTCCGCAGAGATCGGTGCAGCTGGGCTGGACGTAACAACACCAGAACCTCTGCCAACAGATAGTCCACTCCTGAAACTGGACAACTGTGTGGTGGTGCCACACATAGGCAGCGCTACTCACAGAGCAAGAGAGGCCATGGCCATTCTGGCAGCTGAGAACTTGCTTGCGGGACTGAAGGGAGAAAAATTGCCAGCAGGAGTTGATACAGATTCTTAGACCATCATTCATTATTTGACAGATTTTGAGTGCAGGCTTTAAATCATATATTTGGTTTTAAAATGTTGGAAACGCTGGCAAGCACAGAACTTATTTAACCCGTACATCTTACTTATTTCAGTATTAAATGTCTTTACAGAAAATAGTTCAGAGGTCATGCAGAATGGTATGTTTTATTTGTTTGCATAACTGATAATCAATTTCTGTGCTACCATCACATTAAATTGACATAAAATCTCAAATAAAGATATTGCAGTTGCTAAGTTTCACTTTTAAAAAAAAATCAAAGTCATCTGTGCCTATGTGAAGAGAAAGAGAATTATTACAAAGCCTACCAGAGTCTGTGATTATGGACTGGAAAAAAAAACTTGGTTTGGAATTTCTTTATTAAAGTACTTTTTTTTTTTAATAGTTTCTTAAAGGAGTATTTTTAAGCAAAGCATAAATATCAGTATTATATATGACCTGCTGAATCTACTCAAAATAAGTCATGGAAGAAGGTGATGTGTACACGTGTTAACCAGAATTTTTTTTTTTACTTTGGTCAGCTATTCCTTTGATCTAAATTTAATGAGCACATTAGAAATTAATTTCAATTTCATGTTGTTTTAGTTTTCTTCTTACACCATCTACTCAGATTTTGTTTCTAATTCATTGCCATATGTTTGTATTCAGATGAGAAATTGAAAATCTAATTTTGTAAAAATGAGAAGTCTTGAAAAGAGAATTTGTATGACTGAAAGGAAAAAAAGCACAACTCGGTGGTTTTATTCTAACTGAACTACTGACATCATAAGAAGAGTGATACAAAAACCTGTGAAACAGTGAAAAGGAGTTTGGTGGAAAGTCACGAAAATTTGAAGTGAGCTTAACTGGAGAGTTAATCTGTAAGAAAATTGCTTAATTATGATTGCTTAAATGTGATGTGGAAATGTAAGAAAATTGCTTAGTTATGAAACTGGTCTCTATGATGTGGAAATGTTTGTCTGTGATGATCTACTCGGTGTAGTTTTACACTGTGTCACCCCTGATGAATCAAGCTGTGTATTTGTCAAACAACATGAGTGAAGATTCAGTGTAAATTGGAACTTTCAGATATATTAATGACAGCCCCCTCCCCCTACAGTTGATGTTAAACAGTGCATAAAATGCATTATTATGTGTCACTGCATCAAGTAGAGAGACAGTACTTAAATAAGTTGTGTTGACAGAATATAATATACTGTTCAAAAAAAGAAACGCATAACTACTGATGACCAATTTTAGCCATAACTTCGATATTCTATAGCTTTTTAAATTGAATGAATAAAATTTTCAAATTGCACACAATAATACCTGTGGATTTAAACACTCACTTTACAGTTTCTTGCTTCTGTGTGACGAGAATTTGTTAGTCCCAAGGGTTCTCAAGTTAGTATGGTGTGTGGCCTCCGCTTGCATCGATCAACGACTGGCATCTCCTGGGCATAGATGTGATCATATGTCTGATGTGCACCTGTGGGATGGCTGCCCATTCTTCCTGGAGTATCTGCCACAGATCACGATGATTGGCTGGAGAAATGTTTCGGTGACAAACACGTCTTTGCAGCTCATCCTATAGGTGCTCGATCCGATTCATGTCTGGAGGCAGGGAAGGGTGAGAATGTTGTTGGCAGTTGGGAACTGTGTGGTTAACCATGCAGAATGGGGTCTGGTGTTGTGCTGTTGAAACACAGACCTTTGCGCAGCCAAAAATGGAAGGACATGGGTCAAAGAATTTCATTGACGTATCGTTGCCATTCAAGCCTCATTCAATCCTCACCAATAGACTCCTTGCGTTGAAATTGATCATCCCCCTTACCATTACTCTTCCACCACTGTGTGGCGGAGCTTCATCAATGCAATGTTGGGCAAAATGTTCATTTGGCCTACGGTAGACCCTTCTCTGCATATCATGGCGGTGCAACAAAAAGGAAGATTCGTCACTAAACCAGACACGTCTCCATTAATTGTCGGTTGTCCAGGGCCGATGCTGGTTGGCCCAAACAAGTCGATTTTGGCAATGGCATCTCGTTAAGACAGGATCTCGGTGAGGTCATCATGCCACCAGTCCACCTTCATGCAGTCTATTCCGGACAGTTTAATCAGACACACGACGTCCTGCAAGCAGTGACTGGGCACTTGAGGAAGCTGTTGTAAACCTGTTTCTGAGGTGATGAACCAGAATAAAGCGATCATCAGCTGCTGTTGTCACTCTGGGTCGTCCACTGCAGTGCTGGTCTTCAGCTGAGCCAATGGCTTGGAAATGGTGCCAAAATCGACTGATGGTACTCTGCTACATGTTTAAATGCCTGGCAACCTGACTTTGACTTTCGCCTGCTTTCAGGTGACCAATAGCAATGTTTCGTAAATTTTGCAGTAGACGTGCCATAATTGTCTGCTTGAAAATTAACTGAATTTGTAACCTCATTCTTTTATAGGGTTTCATTTGCGGGGGAAGTGAGTTCTGCTTGCCACAAAAATCACGACTTTTCCATAAACGCAACGTGAGTTATGGTAAAAAAAATGCGTGATTAGCAAGGGCAGCTACTGTGTTCTGACTATACATGAGAAAGCAAAATTCACTCTAAATCATGGACCTGATATCTTGATGACAACTTTTGGTTTGGTTTGAGATAGCTGGGAAAAAAAATTTTGTCATAACATATAAAAAAATTAAGCTTATATAAGCTATGCATTTCTTTTCTTTGTTTTTTTTGGACAGTATACTTTAACACACTAGTTTCAACCTCAGGTCATGACCTCATTTGGGGTTACTGGGGTTCTGAGGCAAGGTCAAGAGAAGATATGAAAAATGTAAAGAAAAAAAAAAAGAAGAGAAGATAAATAAAAGGTTTTTAAAAAATTATGAGATTTTTTTTTTATAAGAAATCATCCTACTTTTTGTTTTCAAACCTAAATATTAAAATAACAGCCACACTTTCAGTGAAATATTTTGGTGGTTTAGGTCACACCTAAAAAAGCACCAGGAATGTCTTCATTAAAATAAAATGAACATACGAAAATTTATTTGTGTCATGTAATAATTTTTTTTTTTGTACATCAGGCTGTGGATGATGTTTATGAGAAATACAATTTTAGATGATGTAAAGAACAATATTTTTATACAATATATTAAGTAATGTTGTAGACCATGTATGACCCGACATTATGTAAGAAAGTTTTTTGATCAAGCATTAACTGATGCAGATTATGTTTTTTACTGCGTGTAGGAAGTAAGAATTAAGACCATGCATTTATTTTTTTACAAGTGTTACATGCTGATATTGGTTATTGTTGTTATTATTTTAAAAGATTTGGTCAACAGATCTCCAACCTGACTTCAGAGCTCTAATGGGGGGGGAAAAATTAGAAGTTGTACTTAAAATTTCTCTCTTTATGTTGTACGTTCTTGTTCGTATGTGTTCATCTTACTTTCTGCCCAATTTCCTCGCTCTTCCTATCTTTTTGTAAAACTCGGCCGTACACCTCCATCTACTTTCTGTTGTTTGCAAATATTTCTTCAAATCCAATGAAAGCAGTATAATTTTATAGCTGCCATCAAGTTCCTAATGTCAGTGATAACATTTGGAGATGGGAAAAAAAGAACTGACCAGTGTGGAACACTGTGGACACCTTTATGATGCCATAGTTTGGGGACCTCCCGTACTTTGCTCAAGGTCCAACAGGATAATGGTGAGATCCAGAAATTTGTTGAAAAGATCTTTAGGTATGGGAAATTGTGAAAAGCAGATGAAAACAGGGAACTGATGCAGCTGGCTCAGGATAATCTCAGTGGAGGAAGTTAGATTTTGTTATATTTTTCACAAACAGCGAAAGAGAAAGGACAAGAAGCACTGCATACTGAGGCAAGATCTTCTCTTGGTCCTCTTACTGTTCACTCAGATTTCCCTTATAATTGATATAAAAAATTCGGTCTTAACTTCGAAACATGTAAGTGGTTTTATATCATGGCATGAATCGCTGGACATAATTATTCCAAGAACACTTCATTTTTGTCATTAATTACCTTGTCATTGTTAATCACATTACACTGTAATAAGGCTGAACTTAAAAAAAACTCAAGTTTTTACACCTTTAATAATTAATGATAATGGTTGTGCCATACCATTCAGGCATTAGAAAAGGGGGGGGGGGGGGGAATATGTTGTTAGTGCCTTCCCCATCTCACCAAGAGCCATTTAAATGGATTTTTTAAAAAGCCCCCCCCCCCCCAAATCAGGATGATGTGGTATGTATCATGACTAACCACTTTTCTTTCCTTCCCTAGCTCCAGGAAGCATCAGGTACCTGTTTTTACAACTGGGTTTAATGGGCACCTCAGTATTAGCCTATACAATATTTTGCAGATGACTTGCTCATTTATAAATTTACCATCTGAAAATGCTGTGTGGAACAAAGTCTTAGAGGAGTCAAATCTGACGTCACCAAAACATTCTCTTCTAGCTTTGATTATAGCAAGTATGAGAATTTTAATCTTTCATCTTACATCCTTCCCATGCCGCTAAACGTCACATAGGCCCCACATGGTAGTTCACCAAAATTTCCTGTCTTTGGCGAGTTTTTCAATCTCATCAAGGGATGTTATGCCCACTGAAGTGGCCTCTCTTAACAATGTCCTTTTTAGAGTTTCACGTGGTTGACCTATTTTTCTTTGGCCTGTTGTGTTCCACTTGATAGCTTGTTTGGGGATCCTCTGATTGTTTCTTCTCATCACATGGCCTACATATGTCCATCTTCTTTTTCTGATCACCCATGAGACAGGTTGTTGTTTGCTCATCTGCCTTATCTCCGCATTGTTCTTGAATTCGTTCCACTTTATACAGAGTATTTTCTTTGGCATTTGTTTTCAAAAGAGTCTACTTCTTTAGTTGTTTTCCAGTGTTCACATGCATAGATGAGGCTGAATATTACATTTGAATGTAATATGAGAATTTGAATGTCATCAGTTTAATCTAAGTATCAGTCTTCAGCAGTATACCTAAGTGACGTTTAATGGCATGGAAAGGATGTGAAATGCCTACTTGACTGTAATTCTGATTTCTGTGGCTGTCTTGGTTTGAAATCATCGCGGCAACTTGAAAGATGTGTTCACATTAAATTTAAATTTGTCAAAAAATGAAAACAAAAAGAAAGCACAAAACATTATTATGTTTCTTTATTACATAAAAGATCATGGAAAAAGAAAGATGAGACCAGATGTGAAATGTTGATACTCATAATGATATGTAATGCACACATTTGTAATAGAAAAAAAATATAATGAGTCACTATCATCAGGTTTTAGTAAAATCAATTGTTTTTAAACAGTCTGTAATATTTAACATGATGGCCTGCATGAAGGATCAAGTACTCTGGAGAAGCATAACAGCCAACGCCAGTCGGCACGGCACCTGATGATGATGATGAATATTTAACAAAATTATGATGTCTAAGAATAATGTCCAACGTGTGCTGTGCTATGGAAGTGAATGCTGGAAAACCACCAAAACTATAGAAAATAAACTGAATTCCTTCCAGACCAGATGTTTATGCAGGTTTAGACAAATATTTTGGTCAAAAAAAAAAAACATAACACCTTGCTAGCAGAACTGGAGATGAAGCCACTGACTTCGTTGCTGATGGCTGGGGCATGTGCTCCAGATGACTGGTGACTCACTGCCAAAACAGTGCTGAGATGGACACATCAGGGAACAGGAATAGGGGTAGAACAACAGAGACATAGAGAAGAACAACAGAGACATGGAGAAGAACAACAGAGACATGGAGAAGAACAACAGAGACATGGAGAAGAAAAACAGAGACATGGAGAAGAACAACAGAGACATGGAGAAGAACAGAGACATGGAGAAGAAAAACGGAGGGCTCACCTGGGAAAGAGCTGAAAAAAAAAGAAAAAAAAAAAGGTGAAAGACAGGTATCTGTGGAAGACCCTGGTAAGACCTCCGTGTGCCTTGGTTAAGAGAGGGAGAGGGAAGACAGAGAGTACTTAACAATCTGTAAGTTTATAGGGCTTTGGAGTTAGAGACAACCAATCCAGGCAAAGAGAAGCCTTGAAGTGCAGTGACAACACAATGATATAAAAGAACTTAAAAAATAACAAGAACATAAATTCATGTGGCAAAACTAGTGAAAGTCTTAGTCTGCAAGAGATGGAAAAACAGAACGTGAATCAATGCAGGCAGTGTCAAATATCCCTGTCTAGCTGTGAATCAATACATGTAGTCTCAAACATCTCTATCTAGTTGTGAATCAATACAGGCAATCCCAAATAGTCCTGTCCAGCTATGAATTTTGACAACTCAAAAACTGAACAAGGACTTCAGGAATATCATGACCTATCTGCACCAGAGATTCTGACTGAATGAAGTACCAAAAATTATGTTATATTAACATCATATATAACTATAACAGATCAGTATATTCTCTGTACTGTCAGATATCATTCAGAAATCTTTGAATCTGTCATGTCTGTTAGGAAAAAATTGCTTCTGCTACAGAATGTTTAATAAGTATGATGTGACTGTAGAAAAAAAAAGGCAGTTGCAAGAGTTACTTGTGTGAGGCAGTCGTGAAAGTTAGCTGTGTGACATAGTTACAAGAGTTACCTGTGTGGTGCAGTTGTGAGGGTTACCTGTGTGTTACAGTCATGAGAGTTCTTTGTGTGATGCAGTCATGAGAGGTACTTGTGTAATGAAGTGACAAGTTCCTGCTGTGATATCTCACAGTAAAAATGAAGTTCATGTGGGCAGATAGTGTGGTGCAGATCTTATAAGAAAAGTATGAGGATCTTGGCAGTCAGTCAGTCATTTGCATGTCCCTTGCGGAACTTTGCCTCCCTAACAGCTCTCCTGTAGGCCTCTCGGTTGTAAGCAAGATGCCCTGATGCTGATGCGTCCATTCACAGACCATCAACGATGTCTTGCAGCCATTTTGCCTTGGTCTTCCTCTCTTTTTCCCATTATGTACCCTTCCAAAATGACTGTCTTCTCTAAATTATCATGTTTAATATGTCCAAAATATTTAAGTTTTCTGTTTACTCTTCCTTACTAGCCAACCTTCTTCAATATTAAGTTCTTTTAGTATGGATATATTTGCTTTTTTTTGTGTCCATGATATTTGAAGGACTCTTCTGTAGCATTTACATTCAAAGGCATTTATGTGTTTCTCATCTGTTCTGCTAAGTGTCCAGGTCTCACAGGTATATGTTGCGATGGGAAAGATGCGCTCCCTTAAAAATCTTATTTTTGTAGTTCTGTCTGTTCCCCTCCACAGATTCTTTAGTTTTATTTTTTGAAGACTGACAGATCTTGGGAGAAAGGTATCTTGCAGCATTCTACAGGAAGCAATTTACTGAGATTTTTCTCAGGAACCTAAAGAAGCAAGCTTCTTAGCATGGTCCACAACACACATACATATATACATATGTATAAAATCTACTACCATAAAATATCTGTACCAAACAAGGCAAGATATAAAACAGCTTATGGTAAAGCCAAATACAGTCAGATCTGGTTATAGAGAAGAAATGAAATCAAATATAGACACATCAGATCAACAATTCTGTGGAAACAAATAAATAAATGACAATTAAAATGTCTTAAAAACCTGAAGAATATTCATAATTAATGAACAGGAAAAAGTGATTATAATAAAGGCAATGAACAAAATAACCTTTAACTTTTTGAATTAAAATAAGTAGCTGGGTATGGAGACACTGAACTGTTAAAATATGAAGCAAATGTAAAAAAATGAAGATCAGTTCTTCCATGACTGGGTTATCTTTAAGCTGACAGCCTAGTCACTGGAACATGAAGGTCAAGGCTGTCTTCAGAGTTTGGTGACAGCCCATAGCTTGTGCCTTGGGTACAGTGAAAACAAAAGTATAAAAATGTTGAGACAATACATTGCTGGATACTTCATAATGTGGAAAACCTTTTATCTGGGCACTTTATAATTCATAAAACCACATTTCTGGACACTTTATAATTTAAAAAAAAACATGCTGGATACTTCATAATTCAGAAAACCATTTATTTCAACATTTTTAAATCACACTGCTAGACATTTTATAATTTTTAAAAAAACCAAGTAGCTTAACACTTTATAATTAAATACAGATTTGCTGGACAGTCATAATTTATAAAACTGTATTAGTGGTCAATTTACAGATCATAAAATCATTCACCTGAACACTTTATCACTCAGAATGTAAAAGACCATTTATCTTCTCATTGGAAAGCTTTAACAAACAGAAAAATGAAGGCTGGGCCAAGGGGGTCTGCATGTTGCTGGGTTCTCCTGCTTTTTCTTCTCACTCATAAACTTAACACTTAAAAAAACATTTTAGCTGTTCTGAAACTCCAGACCCGTAAGAAAAATTTAATTTAAGATACCTAAGTTCTCAAAGAAATAAAGATGATGAAAACAAAATACTTTGGCCATATCAAAAGACAACAATAAACTGAAGGCCACACTAGAAGGAAAAGTGGAAGGAAAAAGAACAAGAGGAAGACAAGAGATGTTGAAGGGAAGAGAACATGTGAGAATGGGCAGGACACAGCCTGACCGAGTGCACCATCAAGGTGAGGGAGCGAGGGAACTAAGATTCACTGCTGCCAACCCCCCTGTGAACAACTGTGTTAATAACACACTTATCTTAATAGTTTTTGTGAGACAGGGAACATAGATTTGTTTGCTTAAAAACGCTGACCTACTTCTGTAGCCCAGAAACCTGTAGCAATCAACACTAATTGTAATTGTTATTTTTGTAAAATGTAATGTCAGGTGGGTGGATGGGGACATGGAGATCGCTGGCAGGGATGAGGCAAATCTGGCGTGAAACCAATGAATCCAGGACGTGACAAGCCTATGGGTCTTTACAACAATGGCTATCAGAATGATGTAAACAAAACAGCCAGCAGACTACAGGTGGCAGGGAACTGATATCGTTGAGACACTCATTGGATTCCTCGTCCTAGAGTCGGAGTGTCTCTGTGGAACTGTCTCAAAGCCATCTGGCCAGCCAGCGTTGCATGCTTGATCTGACATGGAGAAGGGGCTTAAGTACAGCCACCAGAGGCTGGAAAACAAAGTTTTGGCCAGGCCAGCCTACACCACTGTTTTCATGGCAGTCCGAGCAAGACCACAATCTGCCCTAGCAAGGAATGGTGCTGAAGTCAGAGAGACCCAGCCAAAAGGCGCATCACAAAATTCAGAGTACCACACACCATAGCCAATGTGCATATGAAAAAGAAGAAGATTACTGCCAACTTTTGTTCTGAAGAAGGCACATGATGATGATGATGAACTACATTCCCATTTCACATACAGTCTAGGTCTTTTCTACAAAGCTTTTCAGAACTCTTGCTTCCTTTTATATTGTTGAAACAAACTATTCTGATACTTTTACCTATTACAAGCACAGCGTATCAAAACCTGAGTGACATATTTAAATAAATGGGTTATGACTATGCTGTGATAACTATAGCCAGATAAGCAAAGGGAAAGATTCCACTGCCTGAGAGATAACCTATATTTGCAGCAGTATCAAACATTCAAGGCAGATACATTTCCAGTGCAGTAGTACTAGACCAAGGCAACTGTACTCCATAACATTCAAAAGGTGCTGATAAAAGTAGGACTTTGTAATATCTGATATCATATGACAAAGCACACATATCTGTGCCATGTGATACATACATATATATAGTATTTTCTGATACACTAAAAAACATAATAATATCTGAAATGTCAGTCTGATTGAGATTACTCATTTTTATTACCTGTATTTTCAAGTTAAGAAAAAAAAGTAAAGAGAGAACTTATATTAAAAAGGAATAGAAAATAATAATTATAATACAAAAACAATAATGTTTTGTCTATATATATATATATGTTAGACCTTACATAAACTATAAAAAAAATGTTAATTTTCTATGGAAAGTATAAACACAGAATAAAATGATACTTGTCCATCTCCTACTTCATAAACATATTCTGCAGGATAAAATCATCATCAACATCAATCTTTATCACATCCACAGTCAGAAAGAGACGACAACTCTCCACTCTCGGCTTCTCTTTCTGATTTATCACCCCATGTTTTCCTGCACTTCTACAAAACTTTATTTTACAACTTACATTTAACCAGATCTTTAATTATAACAGATCTCTCCCTCTCTCTTGAGTTTCTCATGCTCTGTGTTCTACACATTTGATTACATTATTAAAATGGCATGATATGGACAACTATTATCATACAAGTTTTGCATTTTCCATCTGAATATGGATCTCTTTCAGTGTTCCAAACAGTTCCTGGGGAAATAAACATGTAAAATTATCTTAGAAGGTAGGAATGTTTAAAACTAATTTTATCAAACAACACACATGACACACAAACAGATTTTGTTATCAAACATTTGGTTACCATGTTTTACTGAGAAATGATGCGATGTCTGTTTTATCATTCACGGTAATTTAAAATTATAAACACCTCCCTAAAGAACAAAAATACACAGCTGTTGTTATTTTATTTTAATGTTCTTTTTCTGGCTTTGTTAAAAAAAGCCATTTAAATGGTTCTTGGTGGGTTGGGTGTTTAATGTATTATAATGTTTGTTGCTCTGTTGTATCAGCTTGTGGCCCCAGACTTGATGCTCATGACCTGTAACTTTCTGTGCTCTACATGTCCACCCAGGATTCAAGTGATGCCCCTCATTTGTAGGTCTGACTGTTGTGTCAGCTTGTGGCCCCAGACTTGATGCTCATGACCTGGTAACTTTCTGTGCTCTACATGTCCACCCAGGATTCAAGTGATGCCCCTCATTTGTAGGTCTGACTGTTGTGTCAGCTTGTGGCCCCAGACTTGATGTTCATGACCTGGTAACTTTCTGTGCTCTACATGTCCACCCAGGATTCAAGTGATGCCCCTCATTTGTAGGTCTGACTGTTGTGTCAGCTTGTGGCCCCAGACTTGATGCTCATGACCTGGTAACTTTCTGTGCTCTACATGTCCACCCAGGATTCAAGTGATGCCACTCATTTGTAGGTCTGACTGTTGTATCAGCTTGTGGCCCCAGACTTGATGCTCATGACCTGGTAACTTTCTGTGCTCTACATGTCCACCCAGGATTCAAGTGATGCCCCTCATTTGTAGGTCTGACTGTTGTATCAGCTTGTGGCCCCAGACTTGATGCTCATGACCTGTAACTTTCTGTGCTCTACATGTCCACCCAGGATTCAAGTGATGCCCCTCATTTGTAGGTCTGACTGTTGTGTCAGCTTGTGGCCCCCGACTTGATGCTCATGACCTGGTAACTTTCTGTGCTCTACATGTCTACCCAGGATTCAAATGATGCCCCTCATTTGTAGGTCTGACTGTTGTGTCAGCTTGTGGCCCCCGACTTGATGCTCATGACCTGGTAACTTTCTGTGCTCTACATGTCTACCCAGGATTCAAATGATGCCCCTCATTTGTAGGTCTGACTGTTGTGTCAGCTTGTGGCCCCAGACTTGATGCTCATGACCTGTAACTTTCTGTGCTCTACATGTCCACCCAGGATTCAAATGATGCCCCTCATTTGTAGGTCTGACTGTTGTATCAGCTTGTGGCCCCAGACTTGATGCTCATGACCTGTAACTTTCTGTGCTCTACATGTCCACCCAGGATTCAAATGATGCCCCTCATTTGTAGGTCTGACTGTTGTATCAGCTTGTGGCCCCAGACTTGATGCTCATGACCTGTAACTTTCTGTGCTCTACATGTCCACCCAGGATTCAAGTGATGCCTCTCATTTGTAGGTCTGACTGTTGTGTCAGCTTGTGGCCCCAGACTTGATGCTCATGACCTGGTAACTTTCTGTGCTCTACATGTCCACCCAGGATTCAAGTGATGCCCCTCATTTGTAGGTCTGACTGTTGTGTCAGCTTGTGGCCCCAGACTTGATGCTCATGACCTGGTAACTTTCTGTGCTCTACATGTCCACCCAGGATTCAAGTGATGCCACTCATTTGTAGGTCTGACTGTTGTATCAGCTTGTGGCCCCAGACTTGATGCTCATGACCTGGTAACTTTCTGTGCTCTACATGTCCACCCAGGATTCAAGTGATGCCACTCATTTGTAGGTCTGACTGTTGTATCAGCTTGTGGCCCCAGACTTGATGCTCATGACCTGTAACTTTCTGTGCTCTACATGTCCACCCAGGATTCAAGTGATGCCCCTCATTTGTAGGTCTGACTGTTGTGTCAGCTTGTGGCCCCCGACTTGATGCTCATGACCTGGTAACTTTCTGTGCTCTACATGTCCACCCAGGATTCAAGTAATGCCCCTCATTTGTAGGACTGACTGTTGTGTCATAAACTGCTTTTTCTTTGATTCAGTCTTGTGTGTAGTGTAGCCTGTTGCGCCTCCCCCTGCAGGCACATATTCTCCACCTTCAGAGGTCGTTTTCTCCAACACTGTCATGTCATGTGCCCATTTCTGGAGCTGGGATGAGATGGGTTCACATGGTGACTGGCGATGAGAAGTGAGCTATAGTGACTTTCTTTTATTTCAGGAGTGGATCCCAGAACTAGGTTTCTTCTCAAGCTCCACCACTTTGGTCGCTACCTACTTAGAAGTCTCCACACAGGCTGTTGTGCCAAGACAAGGAAGCACTGTTTGAACTGGGGAAAGGACTTCTCACCAGCTCAAATTCACTAGCCCTGAAAATAAGGGTCTTCTTCACTTCAACATGTTGAGTTTAAAACTGATAATAAATAGCACTGAAGAATATAAAAAAACATTAGGCAGATAAGAAACATAATGGTATTTTTCAGGTAGAACAGAGATTTGAAGCAGGAAGATGTTCACTGTGAATTTCTGAGTATACACAGCCCACTTCGCCTGGGTGCTTTGGTTTGAAGAAAGAGCACCCCGAAGATAAGAAACAACATACAACAAAAAAATGTACTTGCCGAGCACATGACATTTTACAATGCCAACATGAAAAATAGGACACAATTTTCTGGACATTTCAAGCAGAAGTGCTAGGAATTACTAGGATGGGCACATTATACACAAATTTTCTATGAAAGTATGATTAATGGATTTTACTTTTTTGAAAATCCAGATTTAAAAAAGCCTTCTGCCAGCAGCAGTGCATGGAGACAACACAGCTTTTATTTATTTGTTTTATAATCCGGCCCTGATGATGCTGTCTCCAGTTATGTGAGCTCCAATTATTTGGGGAAAGCTGTGAAAGAATGAAGGTTTTCACTTGCATGGGAGTGATGTCCCAGTCACCGAGTCTGCAGAATTGAACGCCTGATTCTTGCTGAGGGAGGAAAGGCAGCCTATGTGATGCTGAACCACATCATTCTCTGGTGCGCTGGCACATCAATAAAAACATGGGCACTAACAACGTAACATCGATATGCTTCAAAACCGCAGCAGAATATGGTTACTTTTATCTCTATACATAAAGCAAAGTAAGACATTACCTTAAATTTAGCAAGAGTCATCTCTACCGATCTGTTCACTTTGTTCCCGGCTTCATCTGTTGTGATTAACATCATTGTGACCAGTGGCTCATTCAAACTGCGGACATCGTTACTACTCACTGCCATGCTGACTTTCCATTTGATGTCAACATCAACAATCTGTGGACAGTGTCTGGCTTACAATGATTCTAACATTAACTACCTGCAGACAGTAGTTGTCTCAAAATGATTCTATCATTAACAATCTGTGGACAGTGTTTGGCTTACAATGATTCTAACATTAACTACCTGCAGACAGTAGTTGTCTCAAAATAATTCTATCATTAACAATCTGTGGACAGTGTTTGGCTTACAATGATTCTAACATTAACTACCTGCAGACAGTGGTTGTCTCAAAATGATTCTATCATTAACAATCTGTGGACAGTGTTTGGCTTACAATGACTCTAACATTAACTACCTGCAGACAGTGGTTGTCTCAAAATGATTCTATCATTGACAATCTGTGGACAGTGTTTGGCTTACAATGATTCTAACATTAACTACCTGCAGACAGTGGTTGTCTCAAAATGATTCTATCATTGACAATCTGTGGACAGTGTTTGGCTTACAATGATTCTAACATTAACTACCTGCAGACAGTGGTTGTCTCAAAATGATTCTATCATTAACAATCTGCAGACAGTGGTTGTCTTACAATGATTCTAACATTAACTGCCTGCAGACAGTGGTTGTCTCAAAATGATTCTATCATTAACAATCTGCAGACAGTGGTTGTCTTACAATGATTCTAACATTAACTGCCTGCAGACAGTGGTTGCCTTACAACTGTTCTAACAGACAACACTGAAATTTGATTCCATTCACAAGTAAGAGTCTGTGAAAATGATGTTCCTCTTGTCTTCTTGATGGCACCGCCACTGATATCACAGCAGCAAATCACAGCCAAAACCCCTCCCTATTTCTTGCACTACTGCATAAAAAACAGGCTGGTTCCAAAAAGCATGATGGGTACAGAAGAGACATGGAAAAAAAAAAGCAGTGACAGTCTTTCATCATCATCTATTACTGTCATTGAGCTATACAGCAAATATGCCTTGCTCTCCAGCCTTCTGAACAACACTAACATTACACTCATGAACAACATCAATGGACATGATAAAGATTTCACTGTTTCAGTCCCTTCTCTTATCTCTGTTGATTCTCCACTGGTTTGAGAACCCCTGGACTAAGCACATGATAAAGATTTCACTGTTTCAATCCCTTCTCTCATCTCTGTTGATTCTCCACCGGTCTGAGAATCCCTGGACTAAGCACATGATAAAGATTTCACTGTTTCAATCCATTCTCTCATCTCTGTTGATTCTCCACTGGTTTGAGAATCCCTGGACTAAGCAGCTTTGAATGAGTTACGGGATTGTTCTTGTCTTATCTTGATATTAAACAATGTGATAATTCATGCTCTCACCAACAATCTGGATTCTTTCTAAGTTTAGAATGTGGCACCAACAATCTAGACTCTTTCTAAGCTTAGAATGTGGCACCAACAATCTAGACTCTTTCTAAGCTTAGAATGTGGCACCAACAATCTAGACTCTTTCTAAGCTTAGAATGTGGTACCAACAATCTAGACTCTTTCTAAGCTTAGAATGAGGCACCAATAATCTGGATTCTTTCTAATTTTAGAATGTGGCACCAACAATCTGGATTCTTTCTAAGTTTATAAAGTGGCACCAACAATCTGGATTCTTTCTAAGTTTATAACGTGGCACCAACAATCTGGATTCTTTCTAAGTTTATAACGTGGCACCAACAATCTGGATTCTTTCTAAGTTTATAACGTGGCACCAACAATCTGGATTCTTTCTAAGTTTATAACGTGGCACCAACAATCTGGATTCTTTCTAATTTTATAATGTGGCACCAACAATCTGGATTCTTTCTAAGTTTAGAATGTGGCAGACGAAGAATTTCTTGACTCCTGGAGTACATCAAGAACACAGGCTTCAACACTGTAAGAAACATCCTGACACGCTCCTGGTCACTTGATTGTAGTAACACACAGACTGTTGCCAGAAGTACCAAATGACACCATGATGGAGCCATTACTAACTTTAGCTCAACAACTCCAGTTCTGCTGCTAGTCAGTCCTGATTAAGAAGAACATTTTATACAGGGTATCCCAAGAGTTCTTACTCAGTTTTAACCACATCAGAACTGAAAAAAGGACTTAAGGGACACCCTGTACAGCTCATACTTTTTTATGAATGTTTATACTTTAAGTAAATCCCTACATGTCTCATGAACTCAATGATGTTGTCATCTACAAGTAAGGGGCACATTAATGGCTCTCTCTGATGTGCTGCGAGAAAGGTTTCTGAACCAAGGGCTGTAAGAGCAAACCATACACAAACACAACAGCAAGGAATCCGAAACTACTGCTGTACATCCTTTGGAAAATCATGTTAATACATAACTGCTAGAACCAAAAAAAAAAAAAGAAAAACATAAATGTGTAGAATTCTCTGAACAAAAAACCCAGAGATGAAGCAAGCACTGATTGTCCAAGTCATGGGCTTGATATAGAATGACATTTTTGTATATGCCTTCACAATGTTTTGCTTACATGTGCAATGAAATCTGTGCCTGGCATATTTTTATTTCCACAGTGTCTTCCCTGGTCTACAGCTGTGTCCTAGTTTCTGAAATACTGCAAAAAAAAAAAAAAAGAAGCCCAGTTTAACACCACATTAAACAAAGGTTATGTGTGATATAATGTCCATGATATGTTTTGTGGAAATAAGATGTTATGTGATTTGGGCACTCTGTAAATGCTCTAGGGAGTGAAGACGGCTGTCCGATGAGGCAATCAGCGATTTATAGTTGATATGCTAGCATAAGGGTTACCGAACCATAGCTGACCAAGACCCTGTCCTACCTCTTCGTGGTACCCCCAGTAACAGGCTTAGCCTGGCTGACGGAGCAGGGATCGCCATAGTCCCCATGGTGGTGGAGTCTGTTAAAGAAGCATTGCACACCCCCTGCTTTTTAGCTGAACTCCAGGACTGAAAAAATAGCTGCCATAACTCGCACAATGCTGTGCCTCAACACCTCTGCAGCATCGGCTGCTATGAACAACAGTTCGCAGTTACAGGGAGTTCATACAAGTAAATGCTCTATTATATACATGTTCACAAAGGCTGATGGGTACTTCAAACATGCACAGTGCAGCATTCTGCTGATAGGCAAACTGAATTAGGGGAAGTTCACATTAGAATAATGACTGTAAATACATAAACCAGTAACTTACATATTTATACGACTATCAAGACACAAGAATCTGTGGAAAGGAACATACAGAACTACAAAAATAAGATTTTTAAAGGCATGCATTTTTCCCATCGCAACATATGCCTGTGAGACCTGGACACTTAACAAAACAGCTGAGGAACACATAAATGCCTTTGAATGTAAATGCTACAGAAGAGTTTTTCAAATATCATGGACATGAAAAAAAGCAAATATATCCATACTACAAGAACTTAATATTGAAGAAGGCTGGCTAGTAAAGAGTATTAAACAGAGAAAACTTAAATATTTTGGACACATTAAACGTCATGATAATCTAGAGAAAACCATCTTGGAAGAGTACATAATGGGAAAAAGAAAGAGAGGAAGACCAAAGCGAAGATGACTGCAAGACATCATTGATTATCTGCAGATGGATGCATCAGCAGCAGGCCATCTTGCTCACAACCGAGAGGCCTACAGGAGTGCTGTTAGGGACATGCAAATGAATGAATGAATCAATCAAGACATATGTATTATAAGCTATATGTGTACTGTTCCATTATATGCCCAAGAGTGCAACTGCTTTGCTTACACAAGACATGAGATATGCAAGAAGCTGTTGAATTTGCCACATAAGGTTATGTCCGCTACATCTCATTCTCCAGTCAGGATTTTTTAAACTCTGTTACAACACTGTACATTATATTTGTATATGCTGTTAGATGTTCAAATGGATGCTATGCAAAGTATGACTACATATGGATGGATAATATTACTCTATTACAAATTCAGTTACATATAGTACATTTTAAATTTACACAGTTAACAGATGATAAAAAGAAATTAGAAGCAACAATGAAGTGGATCTGGAGAGAAATGCAACAAACATTCAAGACAGTTTTTAAAAAAAAACCAAAGAAAAAAATGAAGATGTCTTCTGAGAAACTTTAGACCAAGGAAAACTAAAAAAGTTAAAACTGTTTTTAAAAGTTAAAACTTCTTACACGTCATGAGAAGGCAGAAGTTAAAGAACTTGGTAATGACTGGAAAATTCTGGAGAAACAGAAGAAAAGGGACGCCAAAAGAAAAATATCTCAGTGGACTGACCTAACTGAATGGAAAGAACAAGACACCCTAATACCTGTAGGCCTGATGGACACATTAAGGGAAAAGAATGAGGGGCAGGCCAGTGGGGACATGGAGACGCACAATACAGGAAGAACTAAACGAAGCAGGGAAGACACTGTTTGAGGTATCTCGACTTGCTCAGGACAGGGTTGGCTGGAGAACTTCTGCTGATGCCTTCTACTCCATTGGGAGTACTGGGGACTGATGATGATGATGATGGACTGACCTAATGGTTTAGAAAAATAAAACTATCTGAGCTGATCAGAAACACCAAGGATAACACAAGACAGAGAAAAATGACTGCCAATGCTATTCAGGATGAAACACACTGAATAAATCATAATGTATATAGAATTGGTTGATTATAGATGCTGATGCTATTTAACTTGGCTTTTTTTTTTCCTCAATGTGATTTCATTAAACATCATGAGAATTTAGAGAAGACTGTCTTAGAAGGGTACATAATAGGAAAAAGAAAGAGAGGAAGACCAAGGTGAAGATGGCTGCATGATATCGTTGATGATCTGTGAATGGATGCATCAGCAACAGGCCATCTTGCTTAAAACCGTGAGGCCTACAGGAGTGCTGTTAGGGAGGCAAAGTTCCACAAGGGACATGCAAATAAATGAATGATGTGATGTCAAATAAGCATGAAAATAAAGAATACGAACTGAGAAAGATATTATTTAAATTAGCCCTTTCTGATAACTGTCAAAAAATTTCTGTTGACAGAGAAACTGTAACGCTTGAGTAAACTCTCTGATCAGCCATAAGGGAGAAGCACTGGCGCAAGACAATGTCACACGAAGAGCAACTCTGTGTATAAGTGCTATTTATGTGAGGAGGAAAGGAACCCCAAACATGGAAACAGATGACGAAATCGTAAACAGCCACATTTGTCAATCAAAAACATGGTCTGCTATTCTTGTCCCTCGTTCAAAACAAATCAACAACTGCTAGAATCAGTCATTAGAACTGAATCAGTAAAATGATACTTGACAAATACGCTCCACAAACTGCTGCTGATGTCTGCCTGCTTCAAGACCTTCTTATAAGTTTAAAGGGATCCTTACAAAAGACACCAACCCGTTCTTTAGATCAACAGGTACAAAAAAAATGAGACAACATTCTGCAGACGACATGGCACCCTTCAAGAAGCCGGTCACGATTTAGATCTCATTCAAAAGGAAAAATAAAGACCTTCTACTCACTGAAAGTTAGAAAAAAATGCTTGTAATTAATTTTAAAAATAATAAGGTCTTTGTAAAATTAAACAAAAACTGCTCACCTTTCTACAGTACAAGAAGAGGGGGGAAAAATGGTACATTTGCTGAGTGCTATTTACAGAAGCAGTATCACGTGATCAATTCTTCAACTATAAGAGTTTAAGTTGCACCTTGTCATGTGATTCAGACAAAATGGCGGAAAGAATCAAATTTTTATTATTTTGTTCCGTGATTTCCTCGTTTTATGTATTGTCAGGAGCCTTTTATGACCTTAAAACTGTGTGGCCGCAACCACATAGGTAAGTGAGACTTTTTACCCGTATCTTATGAATATAAATAAGAATCGTGACCAAGGAAGATGGCTGCAAGACATCGTTGATGATCTGGAAATGGATGCAGCAGCAGCAGGCCATCTTGCTCACAACCGAGAGGCCTACAGGAGTGCTGTTTGGGAGGCAAAGTTCCGCAAGGGACATGCAAAGGAATGAATGAATGACCAAGGAAAATGTGAGAAAATTTGCACTGATGTTACAGGAAATTGAATGGCTTATTCTGCTCTTTGCACCAGTTTCATGTTTTTAATGAAGCAAACTATTAGAATGTCTTAACCTGCCTCAGTCCATGAATACCCTTTGTTGTATATACCATATCGTTCTCGAAATTTAGAAAACACTGACAGTGCTAAGACAGGTGAAAGTCTATGCAACAGGTTTCATTAACTTCTTTCTTAACGAAAGAAAAGAAAACAGCTAATAGTTCACACACACACACACACACAAATGCCTTATTCATGGACACCACAAAGAAAAAAATACATCTTTTGCGTGTAAGAACAATACGGGGGTCTTAATCATTACTATTTGCAATGAGAGTATGGTAGAACAAAGGTAAGATTGAAGAACATAGAAATGCTTAAATGTATAAATGTCTGACATTAGTTGAAATAACAGAAGCAGAATAATCAATGGAAAAGATTCTGTCAGAGCAGGGATAAGGGATATTTGAGAAAAAAAATGTATGTCTAATGTTAAAAATAGTGTAGTTTACAGACCAAACAACTGTGGAAAGAGTTTTGAAAATGCAAGCAATGTGTTATTATATAGAGACTAAAGAACATTTTTCAGTGGAAGTGAAAATTCCAGCACCTGTACAACATGTGATAAGAATATAGAAAAAAATGTTTGTGAGTCCACCCCCCCCCCCCCCCCACCTTGTGACCATGAGCCTCTGTCAATTGAGCCATAGTGGAGAACTTTAGCCTTTCTTAGTTGGTTCACTCACAGAGAAGAGAACATTTTTCTGCTGTGGGATATTGGATATTTCTTTTCACAGTTCACATAGTTTTAGAAATGTAACTGACAGTCATATCAAAACTATATACTGAAATATCCAAATAACCTGGTAATGTTTAGAACTTAGTTTTACAGTTGTAGCCAGATAAGTATAAGAGTGGCTGCAGTAAAACTAGTTCAAGTAGAGTAGAGTTGAAAGTATATGGTACAATTTTATAAGAAAAGGTAGAGAGAGGAGGGAAAAAGGAAAAGTTAGAAGTAAGAGATGGGGTAATAGTGAAAATGTTTATGAGGGACAACAACTGCTACCAAATATTTAAGAAACAATCCCTTTAACAAGGACAACAGAAAAAACAGAACAGACAGATAAACACATGGGGTTTTTTTGCATGCATTTATCTGTTTGTTTTGTTTTTTTCTGTTGTCCTTGTTAAGAACAGTTTTGCTGAAATATTGGTTACCTGTTAGCTGGTAGTGTTCATGTGTTTGTTTTAGACATGTTAGCAGAAAATGTTCAGATGTTTCCTCCTCATTTTCACAGTAATTGCAATTTATGACTTCATTGTTGTTGTTAGTTCTGCATGTGGCCATGTTTATTCAAATGTTACTTAAACATTTGAGCCAGTATCACTGATCGTAAAGTGACCAAATGTCCCATATCATATGGGACAGTCCCATATTTTAATAACTTGTCCTAAGAATTATAGTTTGGTCAGAATGCCTCAGTGTTCCCTGCTTTAAAACACATGTCCCATATTCTCCTGTATTCTCATCTTTGATTGCCACATGTTTAGAAATATGAGAATTTAAAAAAATGATCTTAGTGGAAATGTTGCTGTTTTGAAGTAAATTCACAGCAGAGATGTATAACACGTAGGCCTGACTGACAAATTTGTAAGTAAAGTTATAAACATAACCTGCTGCTTCTGGGTTAAAATTTCAATTTACCTAGACCACCCAACCCCCCGCCCCAAGTTTTACTTGTGCTTAGAAAAGATGTTCCTGCTATGTACAGTCAATATTATTTTTATTTTAATTCTCAAATTTCAGACGCTATGACAAAAGACCAATCACTAGCACTTACTGCCAGGCAGGGGTGATTGCATTTTGCCCAACTGGGATGCCATCAAATTTTATGCCAAAATTCAATGCTACTGATACACTTTATGTGTATGCAATGAAGGCTCCAGTCTGGGAGTTCAAATTTGGTGACTTGCTGAAGTATTTTGTGAGTTCTCTATTTGCAGAATTATTGTGTTAGATTTATTTCTCATCTGCTATGTTGTTGCTTTTATGAATGCTGTTATACTGAATGCATTACTCTTCCATGTAGTGAGGCTGAGAATGATAACTGGCTGTCACGGCATTCTTTGTACCCTGGGGCTCACAAAAGGAAGCTGATATGATCCTTGCCCAGTGTCAGGACTCTGACCAGGATTTTGTGACACTTCTGTCACTAAGCAATCACTGTCTCATTTACTGACGAGATTTTGTGACACTTCTGTCACTAGGCAATCACTGTCTCATTTACTGACGAGATTTTGTGACACTTCTGTCACTAGGCAATCACTGTCTCATTTACTGACGAGATTTTGTGACACTTCTGTCACTAGGCAATCACTATCTCATTTACTGATGAGATTTTGTGACACTTCTGTCACTAGGCAATCACTGTCTCATTTACTGATGAGATTTTGTGACACTTCTGTCACTAGGCAATCACTATCTCATTTACTGACGAGATTTTGTGACACTTCTGTCACTAGGCAATCACTGTCTCATTTACTGACGAGATTTTGTGACACTTCTGTCACTAGGCAATCACTGTCTCATTCACTGACCAGATTTTGTGACACTTCTGCAACCAGGCAGTTACTGTCTCATTTACCACATTTTTTTTTCTTTTTCTTTTTGACAGATTACCGATTGATATTTGCCTCATAGTCTTGTCACAAAAAATATCTCAGTCTCATTCCCCAGACTTGTGTGACACAAAAATAAGCTAAGCTGGAATATACTAGAAGACTTATGTGTATAAATGTTTGTTGTTCAAGCAGAAAAACTTTTATTATCAGTTTTCTTTAATAATTAACTACCCTGGAAAAGCCATAAATGGAAGCAGAGAAATTACAGAACATCTAAAAGATAATGAAGATCTTTTACATGACACAAAAAGACAAAAATTAACCTCACAATCGCCAGAAAACTCAGGACAGAAAAACAAGATCAAGAGAAAAATATCTAAATACCCTGAATAAGTGATACAAATAAAAAAAAAAATGAACCTGATCTAACTGATGTTTCAGCACTAAAGAATAAATGAATAAAATATGTAGCATCAAGAACTAGCATTGGTTGTAGACTGGATAAAATAAGTATTCAATCTTGTATCATTAGTTATAAACTGGATAAAATAAGTATTCAGTCTTGTATCATTAGTTCACTCACTCATTTGCATGTCCCTTGTGGAACTTTACCTCCCAAACAGCACTCCTGTAGGCCTCTCGGTTGTGAGCAAGATGGCCGACCGCTGCTACATCCATTTGCAGATCATCAATGATGTCTTGCAGCCATCTTCGTTTTGGTCTTCCTCACTTTCTTTTTCCCATTATGTATCCTTCCAATACGGTCTTCTCTAAATTATCATGACGTTTAATGTGTCCAAAATATTTAACTTTTCTCTCTTTAATCCTCTTTACTAGCCAGCCTTCTTCAATGTTAAGCTCTTGTAGTATTAGATATATTTGTTCTTTTTTGTGTCCACGATATTTGTATAACTTTTCTGTAGCATTTACATTCAAAGGCATTTATGTGCATCATTAGTTATAAACTGGATAGAATAAATATTCAATCTTTGTTTTCAGAACATCATGCATGATGCAATTGGGTTTTACCATGTTCAGTCAGGGACTAATATGACCATGGAATGGTACGAGCTCTTTCAACTCTTTAATTGTACATTCCCACATGAGCCAAAGAAAAATGATTTGCTTTGGTGTAACCAGGGAGCTGCCTGTATTTACAAGGGCATCGATGACAAGCACTGGAAAGATAACGGGACGCTAGTGAAGGTCGCTGAAATTACTGGTAAGATTGAAGTACAAGAGTGGAGAAACAGGTCTGGTTGTTTAGGTTTGCAAAATCATTGATAGAGGCATCCATTTGTTTAAGAAACAAGTATTAATAAATACTCTTAACCTACAATGAGCCTTTTAAAAAAGACTAAATAAATAAAAATAACTACAGCCATATGGTTTTGCTCCATAGTCTCGAGTTTGTAATTTTAAATAACCATAAATGCCAAAAATAGACATCACATAATTTCCCAATAAAACACCATGGTGAAGATTTTTTTTATATCTGAAGGCTGAAAAAAAAGGATGAATTTATTCATTTGGCTTCAGCATTTGCCAGATTCAAAGTTAGAAGTTTCAGCATTTGACTTTGGACTCTTCTATTTTCTCTGTCTCTGTCTTGAAGGTGAGACATTTAACCAGTTTGCCGACTGGGTGGAGAGGGACAACAACAGTTACCCTTTTTACGAGACCTGGACTGTCATGGAGAAGCCAGGTTGGTGCAACGTAAATTTGTTGTTTTTAGCAAGTCTGAGGACATATTTATGTTAGAGTAGATTGTGGATGTTATATGAGGTGACAAACATGCAATATATATGAGGTGACACATGGTATTTTTCATCATGTATAGAATTACCAGAGCTGGGTTACATTGTTTAATTCTTTGTTAAAGGTAACCTTGTAATGTGAGAAGCACCTAGGGCGTCTGGTGCTAGTGCCCATATTTTCCTTCACCTGTCGATACAGTAGAGGATGATGTGATCAGCACCATTTCCTGACAAACTTTACTTTTCCAGCTCCAAGAGGAGTTAGGTACCCTTTTCTGCAGGTGTTGACTGGGGTGCTTCCAGTCAGATCTGAACCACCAACCTTGTCATGAGAGGCTCATGCCCTAACTACTTCACAATTCAACTTCTTTGTATTTTCTTGTGTCTTTCTTCATGTATCTTTCAGTGTTGAATTGGCACAGACATTTTGATAAGGCTTTGGGTTTGACTTTTTTTTTATATTTGATTACAGCTATTTTTTTTTTCATTTTTTTAAATTTGGGCTTCATGGGAAGAGAATTTTTATACAGCTGTTTATAGCAATAGTTTACTGTGACTATTCGGCTGTGAACTTGAAGCTCTTGTACAAATGTCCCCTCAAATGTGTATGGTGTGATTAATGGTGACCGAGTGTGTGTGTAATGACTTACATTGTAAATACTGTCAGCTCAATATACAACATCAAGAAAAACACTTCACATTGACTGACTACAAACCAGGAAAGACTTCCATGTTGAAGAAAAGGCACAAGCACCTGAGCTATCTCTAAAATCTGACATATATACTCCATGTTTAATCACTTTCTCTGCACTCATGTAAACAGATAAAGATCTTGCATATGTCCATCCTCTGCCTGTCTCCCAAAATTCTGCCAAAAACCTACTCACGACCAAGTTCAGCCACATGACCAGTATTCATATTGTCATTTGCTAAAACGTGTGTTGAAGTAAGGCCTGAACAGCCATGGCACACTTAGAAACCCATATACTGCTATACTCTTACAGCTGTTGTTGTGGGGAAAATGTTGACAACAGACATCTTCTTCCTCGTACACGCACTGGCAATGATGCGTGGTACCCTGATTTTTGTGATGCGCCTTTTGGCTGGGTACCTCCGACTTCAGCAACTTTCCTTGCTAGGGCAGACTGTGGTCTTGCTCAGACTGCCATGAAGACAGTGGTGTAGGCTGGCCTGGCCAAAGCTTTGTTTTCCAGCCCCTAGTGGCTGTACTTAAGCCGCTTCTCCATGTCAGACGGGTTTGAGACAATTCCACAGAGACACTCCGACTTTGGGATGAGGAATCTGATGAGTGCTTCAGTGATATCCATTCCCCGCCACCTGTAGTCTGCTGGCTCTGTTTTGTTTACATCATTCTGATAGCCATTGCTGTAAAGACCCATAGGCTTGTCACATCCTGGATTCATTGGTTTCACATCAGACTTTCCTCATCCCCGCTGGTGATCTCCATGTCCCCATCCATCCACCAACCTGACATTACATTTTACAAAAATAACAATTACAATTAGGTTGATTGCTACAGGTGTCTGGGGTACAGAAGTAGGTCAGAGTTTTTAAGCAAACAGATCTATGTTCCCTGTCTCACAAATACTATGTTAAGATAAGTGTGTTCTTAACGCAGTTATTCCCAGGGGATCAATAGACATCAAACTGGCTGATGGTTTGCTGGTGGTAGTTTTTTTTTTTAACTCTGGCTTGGTCTGTCAGCACAAGGATAAAATGTGTGTGGTGAATACTTGGAAGAAAGAATTACTGCTAAGTTAGTATCTTGTCACAGACTGTTTCTGAGCTGCAACATAACAGACTATTTCTTCATGACAAGGAAGTAGGATAGGGTGTTGGAAAGCTGTGGTTCACTGGTCCTGATTACCTACCAACCATGCTGGCACAGTCATTTGTCACTCCACAAGTACTAGGTACAAAGAACAGAAACAAGAAACCCTTTCAGTGTTAGACATCATCATGTTGCATATTCATTATCTTTTCAGGAGGTCAGATGTGGTTTGAGCCATTTGATTGTGCTTCATGGGTCCTCCGTGCATTTGACACCCTTAGCATACACGGTGCCAAGTTCAATCAGTCTGTTCATCTCAACTATACGAAGATTATTCTCTACAGCCAAGAACCAAAATATATTGGCAATTCCACCACAATTTACAACGATCCTGAAACTCTGAGCAAGTTGTACAATTTTTATACATATTTTCAAGGTTCGAAAAGCTTCGCTCAAGTACTAGAGAATTTACTGAAGTACTTTGAGTGGTTTATTTTGAATGATGTATTCTACCTCTTTTATAATGATGAGTACTGGCAACTACCACTTGTGTATCCATTCATACAACTTACATACGATGAAGTTCCTTTACCTGGCACTGATTATTCCCTCAGATTTGTTTAACATGTTCTTTAGAGCATGTGAAATGCACTTTCCCGGTGTTTGTTGAACATTAAAATGTATTACTGGGAAGAAAAATATACCAGTTTATGATTTCAGCAACAAACAAAAAAATTTTAAATGCTGGACCTGAAATTTATGATTAAATGTGCAGGGAGAAATCAAACACCTTTAAAAAAAATCATCCAGAAATTACGAGGGAAATTGAGGAAATGGATGACAGTGATGTAAATGGAGAGAAAGTATGTAATAGGAGGCATCATCATCATCATCATCAGGTGCCATGCCATCTGGCGTTGGCTATTATACTTCTCCAGAGTACACGATCCTTCATGCAGGCCATCAGCTCAGTTGGTGATCTCCTCTCACACCATCCCGCCAGATTGTCCAGTATCATTTCTCTTGGTCTTCCTCTTGATCTTCTTCCATTTTTCCTGTTGTTATATTTTCTATGCCCCCTCTTCTCATTGCATGTCCTATGAAAGTACATTGTCTCTCTCTTATCTTTTTTCACAAGGTTTTTTGTCTCTCCAGCTCTTCTCATACATTCTTCATTAGTTATTTTTGCTGTCCAGGGAATTCGCAACATTCTTCTAATAAACCACATTTCTGCTGCTTCCAATGATTTTTGTGCAGATCTGCCTATTGTCCATGATTCACTTCCATATAACAAGATAGGTTCAATATAGCATTTTAGGACTCGTTTTCTAACATTCATTGATAAGGATGTGTTGGTTAATATGTTTCTCATTCTCTGAAATGCAGTCTTTGCTTGGCCTATTCTGTTCCTAATTTCTGTTCTGCATTTCCCATCTGAAGTTGTTACTGCTCCAAGGTATTTGAATTTCTGCACCTGCTTTAGAATAGTTCCATTTAATTTTATACTGCATGCTGGTGGATTCTGTTTCTTAGATATAACCATAATCTCTGTCTTTTTGATGTTCAAAGTAAGGCCTTTCTGTTCACTTTCTTTGACGACTTTATCCAAGAGATTTTGCAGGTCTTGTTGGTTCTCAGCTATCAGTACTGTGTCGTCAGCATACCGAAGGTTGTTAATATTGTATCCTCCAATTTTTACGCCTGGTTCTGTGATAATCGTTCTTAGAATATTCTCGCTGTACAAAGAAAAAAGGTCTGGAGATAGTACACATCCTTGTTGCACCCCTTGTTTTATTGGTTGATATTTTCCAGTTCTATTTTCAACTCGAAATGCTGCTTCTTGCTGCCAGTATAGATGTCTTACAATCCTCAGGTCTTTGTCATCTATATTGATGTCTTCAAGCATTTTAGGAGCAATAGGAGGCAGCACATCAAAATAAAACCATTGAGGGAAGACAGAAATGCCACTGCATAAACATTCCTTAGATTAGAGTTCATGAATGGAGGCTGAGCCATATTTCTTAGGGGCCATGACACAAAACATTAGTTTGCTAGAATGTAATAGGAACAAAACAAGTGAAGGATACTAGAATGTAATAGGAACAAAACAAGTGAAGGATACTAGAATGTAATAGGAACAAAACAAGTGAAGGATACTAGAATGTATTAGAAAAAGAACAAGTGAAGGGTGCTAGAATGTATTAGAAACAGAGCAAGTGAAAGATGCTACAGTGGTTTATTAAAGTATGTCAGACAAATAGAAAGTTCCACCTAAAGGTATGATATATAAAAAGTGGAAGTTGAAGGCTTATCACCACTGTGTATAAAACAAGTCCATAACTGTTCTGACCTCAACTTGTGATTTATGTGGAAGAATTAATCGTATCTGACTGATTTGCTACAACATAGAAATTTTTTTTTAAATACTGAAATTTTAAGTGAAAGATTCTGCCACAGAAATGTTCTGTGCCACAGCATAAATGTAACAGTTTTTATTAACCTTTTATGCCTAATCCGTTGAATGATTTATGTGAACATGTGGTCAAAAGCTTTGCACAAGTGGCCAAGTGTGGAATGAGTGTAAAAGGAGTATTTGGCATCAAAATTTTTAAAAACTTAAAACTGACATGTAAAAAATGACACAAATATGGCAGAAAACCAATGAAGTGCCAGGATATCATTTCTAGCTGGAGATAACTGTTCATCTTCTAGGAGGAGGAAAAAAAAAGAGGAATAGTAATCTAACTACTGAAAAGTTTCTTAGAGTAATGATAGAAATATAACTACTGAAAGGTTTCTTAGAGTAATGATAGAAATATAACTACTGAAAGGTTTCTTAGAGTAATGATAGAAATATAACTACTGAAAGGTTTCTTAGAGTAATGATAGAAATATAACTACTGAAAGGTTTCTTAGAGTAATGATAGAAATATAACTACTGAAAGGTTTCTTAAAGTAATGATAGAAATCTAACTGGTGAAAGGTTTCTTAGAGTAATGATAGAAATATAACTATTGAAAGGTTTCTTAGAGTAATGATAGAAATATAACTATTGAAAGGTTTCTTAGAGTAATGATAGAAATCTAACTGGTGAAAGGTTTCTTAGAGTAATGATAGAAATATAACTATTGAAAGGTTTCTTAGAGTAATGATAGAAATATAACTATTGAAAGGTTTCTTAGAGTAATGATAGAAATATAACTACTGAAAGGTTTCTTAGAGTAATGACAGAAATATAACTACTGAAAGGTTTCTTAGAATGATAGAATAATGATAGAGTAATGATAGAAATCTAACTGGTGAAAGGTTTCATAGAGTAATGATAGAAATCTAACTGGTGAAAGGTTTCATAGAGTAATGATAGAAATCTAACTGGTGAAAGGTTTCATAGAGTAATGATAGAAATCTAACTGGTGAAAGGTTTCATAGAGTAATGATAGAAATCTAACTGGTGAAAGGTTTCATAGAGTAATGATAGAAATCTAACTGGTGAAAGGTTTCATAGAGTAATGATAGAAATCTAACTGGTGAAAGGTTTCATAGAGTAATGATAGAAATCTAACTGGTGAAAGGTTTCATAGAGTAATGATAGAAATCTAACTGGTGAAAGGTTTCATAGAGTAATGATAGAAATCTAACTACTGAAAGGTTTCTTAGAGTAATGATAGAAATCTAACTACTGAAAGGTTTCTTAGAGTAATGATAGAAATCTAACTACTGAAAGGTTTCATAGAGTAATGATAGAAATCTAACTGGTGAAAGGTTTCATAGAGTAATGATAGAAATCTAACTGGTGAAAGGTTTCATAGAGTAATGATAGAAATCTAACTACTGAAAGGTTTCTTAGAGTAATGATAGAAATCTAACTACTGAAAGGTTTCATAGAGTAATGATAGAAATCTAACTGGTGAAAGGTTTCATAGAGTAATGATAGAAATCTAACTACTGAAAGGTTTCTTAGAGTAATGATAGAAATCTAACTGGTGAAAGGTTTCTTAGAGTAATGACCATCTTTTGAATGAAAGGGGAAAAAAACCAATATAACTGTAGTTATATGGCTTTGTTTGGAATTAAAAATTTTAAAATGCAGTGAAGACTACAAATAAATATTGCATCATTTCCCAGTAAAACATGACAGCAGTGACTTCTGATTTAAAAAATGAAAAAAAAAAAATGTTTGTGTGGCATGAATGTTGTTTGGTGGAAAGAGTTAAATGACAGAAACATCAAGGTATATTCTGATGATTGTGCATACTTGTTTAGCTCTCTGTATATTTCCTATATGTTTCATCAATTTTTATATGCATAATTAATGACATTAACTTTTCATACATCATTTAAATAATATCAAATCTGCTGCTTGTTTACATTTCAGTACTGAAATGAAGATTCAAGGGGATATTGAGATGACTAGTAATTCTTTACTTGTTTTAATTTTGTCCCACATTAGTATTTTGTTTCAGTGTCACCTGACATGTTGTCCTGGATGCTTTGGGAGGACAAGATGTTTGCTCCTTGTATCAGCAACTCTACACTGTTTCTCTCCATGACTGCCTCAGGGTGCATGGGACCCTGAGATACCTTCCAGCTTCTCATTAACCACCACCATAATTGGACCATGTCAGTCCTACCTCATTTTCCAAAAGTCATGTGGAACAATCTGTTATCATATAGAACTGCAGGGATTAGACATGGGTTACCAAACCCTGGCATTTGACATTACAGGACAACAAACTACAAGAAAATTAATACATAAAAAACTCCAGTGGCAATATTTAATCAATAACAAATAAGCCTTAAACATGAATTATTAAGTTGTATGCAAATGAACCAAAACAGCGGTTAAATCCAGGATTCAAGGAATACATCTTAGAAGTTGACGAGTTGAGAGATCAGTGTCAGACACACACCAGGCAATGTGAGGTGCAGTTCCACAGTTCTAGCAAAGCTTCCATTGCCAATGACACAAGCAGCTAATACACGCACATATAAATGGTCACAGCAAATCACGTGCACTTTTTAAATACAGACCAGCATTCATATACATCAAGCATGTACTTTAAAACAGCCTGCTCAGTTGTAACAATGTTCCAACCTTTATGACAGCAGAGCTCATTTATAGCAATGTTCCAGCCTTCATGATAGCAAAAGTTCAGTTACAATAAATGTTCCAACCTTCATGATAGCAAAAGTTCAGTTACAATAATGTTCCAACCTTCATGACAGCATAGCTCATTTATAGCAATGTTCCAGCCTTCATGATAGCAAAAATTCAGTTACAATAATGTTCCAACCTTCATGACAGCATAGCTCATTTATAGCAATGTTCCAGCCTTCATGATAGCAAAAATTCAGTTACAATAATGTTCCAACCTTCATGACAGCATAGCTCATTTATAGCAATGTTCCAGCCTTCATGATAGCAAAAGTTCAGTTACAATAATGTTCCAACCTTTATGACAGCAGAGCTCATTTATAGCAATGTTCCAGCCTTCATGATAGCAAAAGTTCAGTTACAATAATGTTCCAACCTTCATGACGGCATAGCTCATTTATAGCAATGTTCCAGCATTCATGACAGAAAAAATCATAACAATGTTCAGTAACCGGAACTGATCTTTTATCCAAATTGTTTTTAAAATTAATTTTTTTAAGTTTCCAGAAATGAAACAAGATCTTTCAGGCTATCAGAAAAAAAAAAAAACTGATAGATTTAAAAAGGGTAAATCTAAAATAATTTTCATGACCATGGACAGTCTAATGTTCAAGAAAATCTGAGCAATATTACAAAACAAAATGCAAAAGCAACTAGGACACTGTGTTTAAAAAACAGTTAATTCTATGAAAAACGATAAGCCATTCAACACCTACAGAATGCATATGAAATAAAAAATACAAATCATAATTAAGTGAGGGGAAAATTTACTTCACAAAAAAGTACAGATCTATTGTATACAAAATTGTAACTATGTACCATAACAGATCTTTTGATAGACATACACAGTGGTACAGTATAGAGCTGTCAATAATTACACATACAAGACATATAAAATTTTGATTATTAGTTTGTTTTTTTTTAAAAACCACTTTGTTACACCAGACTCAATTTTATTGTATGAGAGTTCAGATGTCCCTTTGTATGAAACCTGATTAAGAGAAATCCCTGCATTTACTGGATCAATTTGTAAATGTGCCAAAAAATTTTTAAAAAAGTAAAAATTAATGACTTATGCCAGTTAATGCTGTATTTTTCTTTATTTATTTAAAAAGTGGCTTAAATGGCCCATGGTAGGTTAAGGGTTAATAACAGCAGATCTTACAATTCAGTACATGTGGACTAAAACTGTGCCAAAAAGTGATAAAACTGAAAGCAGAATTAAAATAACTAATTTGTGCAAGGGTCTTTTCTGGCAATTAAGTAGACATATCACAGCATACGACACCTGCTAGCAACAAGAAAGGAAACTAAGATCTAAGTAATCACAAAAGGCAAGTGAAAATTTAGCAACAGAAAAAAAACCAAACTATAAACTATATAAATCTAATTGTTAATGAGCTGTATGTACAAGTGTTTGTTACCTTCAAAAGTGTATACACAAGTAACACATCTTACAGCAAAGGATACTGTGAATGTTTTCTGATGCAGTTTAATTCTATTCTAGAGTAACTCTGAGGATTTGATTTATTTGTGACATTCTTCCAAACATCAATACATACTGCTTGTATCTGGTCCACATTTTGTCCAAAGGACATGTGCACAATTTTAACCTTTTCCTATCATGTTTCAAGTACTTCTTGGAAAAATCAATTATATTGTTCTAATCCTGTGTCAAAGTTTTTTCAGATAAATGTCTCAATTTTGTTATCAATTATAAACAATTTTAAACACGAAAAAAATTTCTCATGTAATTATCAATAATTTTTTTTTCACATTAAACTGTACAGATCAACCAGAACACAGAAGAGGAAAAAAATGCAACAAAACAAACACATAAACAAATGAAGCTGTAAATTGGAATGAAAGATGGAACTTATTAGAAACAGAAAAGAGTTAAACACTGTAATCAGCCATGCAGCAGTGACAATCAAGGACAGATTAAAAAAAAAAAAACTGGCTGAGATCTTTGGAAACTTAATAAGATTGATATATGAATGCTGCTGCTAGAGTCCTGGTCAGCTGTAGTAAAAGCTGGGATCTTTGGAAGCTTAACAAGGCAGAAATATGAATGCTGCTGCTGCAGTACGGTCAGCTGTAATAGATGGTGAGATAATTAGAAGTTCAGAAACATGAATGCTGCTAGAGTTCTTGTCAGCTGTAGCAAAAAAACAGAAGACACAGGGAACAGTCATGAACACTGGTAAAGCTCGCAGGACAAAACATTCCTGCTGCAGTTTTTATTCATTAGTTAAACAAAAAGATCACAAAAACGAAAAAAAAAAACCCCCATAAAAAAAAACAAACTGTTATTTGTGGTAAAACTGTAGCAGCTTCATGGTCTTTTTGGGAGTTATAAACAAACCAGCACACTGAGGACAACATCCAGGGTGTACACACAGCAAACCCCACAACATCTATTGAGTGCTAATGTGCTCATACATAAATACACACATATATTATTACTTTTGAGGAAGCTATGCCCACAGCAAAATCTCAACTGTATTACTTTACACCACCATGAAATTACATCAGCTAATGTTGAAGGCTTAGCTTATGTAAGTATACCTCATACAGTCAAGCTTACCAGCTACATAAATAAAAGAAAGTACAAAGACATTTAACTCTTGATACCAATATTTTACATTAAAAAAAAAACAAACTAGAACAGTGTATGATATGACTGGAGGTCATAAGACTATTCCCATCACGCAAAGGTATTGCAGCATAATCATCAACTTGGCCCAGATCCTATAACTGGTTGCTGAAGTGCTTAGATCAGCCCACTAGCCAACCAGTTTTCTCCCCAACTCTGCTGCTGCCTACAGCTGCTTCTACACTTCTATACCATGTGGCCAAATCTAACTGAAAAGGTCTTCATCTGTTTGACATTCTTGCAATGTCTATATACCTTCTGATCCTTAGGTTTAAGAGGTTTTGTCTCTTTTTGTTTGTCCCAGAGTAGTTAGTGAACTTCCTTTCTGGTGTCACCATCCTGGTCTATGTAGCTGCCAAGGTATGTAAATTGGTTTACTTCTTCAACAGCTGTTCCTTCTATGTATATTTTCCCTTCTTGATTAACGAGGTTTCATTATTTTTTTTTTTTCCTTAATTTCAAGTCCCTTTTTACTAGCCATTGAAGACAGGGTATCTGTTTTTTTCTTGCACTGAATTCACATTGTCACTGATAAGAGTTATGTCATCTACAAAACCAAGATCTTTCAGTTGGGTCTCATGTACCCAATCAATGCCCGTTTTACTTGTTAAACATTTTTTAAATTATGAAATCAAAGGAGATGATCTGCTAAATTACTCAAATAAATAAATAAAACCTAAACTACAACTACATTAAATCTATTAAACCAGTAAATAATGTCATAATAAGGAAACGTTCAACTTTCAGAATGCTGACTTTGCATTTTCTGATATCAGATTTACAAGTTTTTATTCCTCTTTCTCCCCCCTCTCACAAGCTAGTGAAATGAGAAGTTTTTTTTTTCAGCTGCTCTGAATCTCCGTAAAGTTTGCCTGTGATGGAGGAGTCTGATGCCAAAATGTGTTTTCTGAAGATCTTTTACTGTAAGGCAGTTGAAAATATTAAATTAGTTGTTAATTTAAGAATATATACCTTGAAAGGTGCTTTGTAGTTTTTATTTTTAGCGGACAGAGAACATCTGGTTGGACTGCAGATTATGTGTAATCCGAACTCGAGCCATCTAGCATTTAAGGTTATATATAACACAAACTTGAGCTTTGAGAAAGATTTTAAACAATATATAACAATGTTTTAAGTTCATACTATTTTTAAACTCTAAAGAAATATCTTGCACCTCGCCCTGCATGTTATCATAAAATATTAATTTTTGAGTGCTCAGCTCAGCAATACCAAAACTTGTTAACAGAATTTCAGAGGAAAAGTCTCAAATAAAATACAACTGGCTCCTCTGAGAATCTGAGCTACCACAGGCTGAGTATGACAGTGCATGTTTTGGGGATTCTCAACTGGTTGAGATGCTAAGATAAAGTACCATGACTCAAGTACTGAAAGTTCTCAACTGCTTCTTAGATACACTAACATAAAGTACCATGACTCACGTATTGAAAGTTCTCAACTAGCACTTAGATCCAATAACACAAAGTATTATGACTCAAGTACTGAAAATTCTCAGCTGGTTCTTAAATACAATAACATGAAACTATTATGACTCAATTACTGAAAGTTCTCAACTGCTTGTTAAAAAAACTTACACAAATTATTATGACTCGCAATTCTTGAGGGAGCAACTGGCCAAAGACAATTCTGGCAAAAAACTTTACAAGCATAGATGGACGGAAAACAACACAAACAGAACACCGAACAATGTCTGGCTGCAGACTGTTAGAAATTGACAAAATTTATTACTTAGAAGATACAAGGCATGCTAGATGATGGCAGCACCCGTGGTAATAGTTGAAAGGATAAATCTTAACAGACTGTTAGACAATACTAACACAGACTATTTTGACTCATTACATCACAAGCTGTTACATATACCAACACATTATTAGGACTCTAGGGCATCAACATTCACTGGACATGATAAAGATGAGGTATTAAAATGACAATCTCCACAACTTGTTAGACTAACTATCATGGCACATTGTGCTGTAAGTCTCCTTCAAACCATCATGAAATATTATGTAACTCTTGTACTACTGAACCTGTTAAACAGTATTGTATATATATTTATTATATTATATAATTATATATAGAAAGCTGGTTATATTTCATTTACTTAAGAAAACAAAAATATTCAATATTAAAGAAAGTGTTCTGAGGAACTACAAAAAAATATTTAACAGACACTGGAATCCAGGAAGAGAACAAAACAAATTTTATAGTCTAAACAAAATTATTCGAAACTGAATGAGTGTTTGACTTATATTAGGCTTAAAATCACTCTACTCACACATTCAGAAATTGTTCAAATGTCATGACACTTTAAGTCTGTCTTTGTAACAATTTGTGTGCAATATATATGCTTTGATAGTTTTGTCACAGGTTTAGAATTAGAACATAGTCTTTTCTAAGACCAGTTTTCTTTTCTAAGACCAGCGGTTCCAAAACTTGTTTAGGCTACTGACCCCCTTTTTTTTTTTGTTCTTGTGTTTTTTTGTCACATCCCTTTGTGCTTCCCTAAAGTTCTTTTGTGCAGCTGGTTATGAGGTTTCCATTTGCTGCCACCCCCACTCCCCTCTGAATCAATGCACCCCGGCGGTGGGTGCGGGTGGTGGCGGGTGTGGGAAGAGAACATACTGCCAGCTTTAGGACTCACTTCTTTAGATAAAAGAGCAGACACAACCCAGCAAATCTTTACAAAATGAAAACAAGCATCACCCTAGACTCTTGCCCACGCACTGCCAGAGAGAAGACCTTCAGTACAAGGCAAAGCCCCGACAACTGGGAAGAAAGATCTGCTCTCTCTACCTGTTACAGCAGATAAATGGGTTCCAAGAGCAACCTCTCTCGTGATCACTGAAAACAAAAGAAAAACCAGAAATTCTGACCTAAAATGTCTCCAGAAAACAAGAACTTGAGCAACCTTTAAACTCCAATCGACAGAAAACTCAAGCCACAGTGAACAACTTACATGCAGAATAAATCTTGATATAAATGAAATAAACAGGAATAAATGAGAAACTAAACAAAAGACATATCATTCAAGTTAATGCACTTTTAATAACGATATGTAGGTCGTCTCTCATATATCTGTTTAAAATGTCAATATCTTGTACAGGCGAAAACTTTATTAATACAAAGTGGAAAAAAATGTTTCAATATTTGTAATATTTCTTCGATATCATAGCTCATTTGATTGAAATTTTATCTGTAAAGTCACAAAAAAAAATGTAACCCGTTTTATTACAGCATAACAGTCTGTGCTACTCCCTTATAATAATGTAATAAACTTTTGCAGTCCTCACCATACTACACGCATTTTTAAAGCAAAAATTATGCCAACTTGGATTATCATCTGTATCAAATTTTTTTAGACACGATTTTGCCATGCTTTTTTTTTTTTCACACAAAAACTAATTTAAAACCCAATAAATAAGAAACCTTTAGGACACACACATACACACACAATCATCACCATCATTCCCTCCACCCCACCAATTCCACAGAAAAAAATTTGTAGGCCAAACCTAGAACACTAAATTCAAGGCCAAAAGTACAACTGCCGACACATATCTTAAGCAGAACAAATATTTAGAAATAAGCATGTTCTTTATCATCTTCCCTGCGTTGATAGCTACACTGGAACAAAAAAAACTACAGGAAGAAAATAAATCCAGTGGATTTATTTAAAAAAACAAAATGAAACAAACACTGGTAAATTTGCTAATTAAAAATCACACATCATGCCATCTGCAGGTCTCAATACAACCTTTGAATTAAAAATTAAAAAAAAAAGAAAAGAAAAAAACATTTAACTTTTGACCCTCACACTAAAATTTTAATTAGAATTTTCATTTTAAAAAAAAACTGCAAAAATAATGTGACTCATCAAAATTTAGAGCCAAAATTGTAATTAGAATTTTAGTCACAAAAAGCACAAGAATGAAATAGCATGGCCAGTGAGCATTCAAAGGCAACAGTTTAATTAAAAGTTTAGTCACTCACAAAAAAAAAAAAAAATGGAATAATTTAGCCCATAAACAGTCAAGTCTAGCTTTTGGCAAGAAAATCCTTGAAACATTTTTCTACCCCCTCCCTGAAAGTTAGCATTTCCTGGAAGACAAATGTAACTTCCTAATCTTGTGCCAATCACCACAGCTTGGTCGAGCGTCCCCCGGGCGGCTGGCTAACTCGAGTGGATGTGTGCTCTCTTGGATTGTTTGGCCTGCTGCCAAACACTCCATCACCGGCCTGCGACTGCTCTGGTTTCGGGGCAGCAGGCTGTGCTTGTTCTGTAACTTCTGGTGGCTGTGCTGGTTCAGTAACTTTTGGTGGCGGTGCTGTTTCAGTAACTTCTGGTGGCTGTGCTGTTTCACCTGCACTCTCACCTTGTTCTTGGACTTTTTCTCCTCTGGTGCTTGTGCTGTCAGGTGCCTCTGGTGCAGCTGTCACCACTGGTTCTGCTTTGGTGGGGACACTTTCTGCTGTAGCCTGAAAAAAAACGAGGGTATATTTGTGCTTCACTAAACAACATGAGATATCACCTTGATTCTTTAGCAATCAACAGCTGACTGCTTGCATCAGGACTGGGGAACCACAGCTGATCAAGACCATATCCCATCTATCTACTGTTGCCCCTGGCAACTGGATCACCCTGGCTAGTGGGACAGGGATTACTATAGTACCCATGAAGGTGGAGAATGCTAAAGAAGCTGGACAATTCCCTACAATCCATGTCTGCAAAAAAAAAAAAAAAAAGCTGACATGTTCCACTCCCCATCTGACACAATGCTGTGCCTCAACAACGTCACCACATAAGCTACAAAAAAAAAATAGTAATAACAATAATAATCTTGCTAGCATTCTGAGATATAAAACAAGAACTTTTTCTGCTAAACACTGTACCATAAACTTTACTCTGAGAGTAGAAATGCCAAGATAATTGATATATGGGTCAGTGTAGACCCTGGGGTGGTGGAACTTATTGAGAAGCTTGGCACCACAGCTGCCTTGTCATCTTCACTGTTCTCTGGATGGAAGAATAAAGAGCTTTGTAACACACAATTCAGGATAAGTCTGGTCAAGACCCGCCCCACCTCTAAGAGTTATTCACGGTCAAACAAATTTGTAGTCTATCAGTTTTCCTCTATGATGAAGTTTACCTGCTATCTGTAGCATGATTTATGCTCTGTCCAGTAAGTTTAGGTCCTGTACTTGCTATCTGTAGCATGATTTATGCTCTGTCCAGTAAGTTTAGGTTCTGTACAGGATACTCTTTGAGTTACTAACAGCTTTCTCCCAAAAGCAACATGTCTGTGTTGCAGGAGCTACACACTGACACAACATGGCTGTGTTACAGGAGCTACACACTGACACAACATGGCTGTGTTGCAGGAATTACACACTGACACAACATGGCTGTGTTACAGGAGCTACACACTGACACAACATGGCTGTGTTGCAGGAGCTACACACTGACACAACATGGCTGTGTTGCAGGAATTACACACTGACACAACATGGCTGTGTTGCAGGAGCTACACACTGACACAACATGGCTGTGTTGCAGGAGCTACACACTGACACAACATGGCTGTGTTGCAGGAATTACACACTGACACAACATGGCTGTGTTGCAGGACTTACACACTGACACAACATGGCTGTGTTGCAGGAGCTACAAACTGAGTTTTAACTCAGAATTTTAAAGAGAATTTTAACTCCTTTGGTTCTCTTGGGAATCTGATGACCTCCACCAACTGACCATGCTACAACAGCCTACTATTTACAAACATTACTTGTAGGCAGACCTGTATCCAGACCAGCAATCACCTCTCATTTTTCTTCTCCAAATCATATGAATCATCAGTATAAAAAAAAATGTCAAATACACAGTTTAGTACTTCTGTACACACAGCCACACAACAGGCCCACACATAAAATGTACAGCATAATGGAGTATAACACAGCTGCAGTGTTGTGGAGATGAGCCAGACAAGACAAGACCACTAAAAACCACCACACAGTCAGACCAAACAAAGAAAGAACAACCAACCAGATCTCACTTTGCCTGGCCACTCATATTCTGAGTCTGAAGGTTCAGGAGAAGCACAAGAGGGAACAGCCCAGAAAATACCAAGCACTGCCAAACAGGAAGTAATAACAGGCAGCTTCTAAGTTATAGCCAAAGACAGGAAGTAATAACAGGCAGTTCCTACGTTATAGCCAAAGACAGGAAGTAATAACAGGCAGTTCCTAAGTTATAGTCAAAGACAGGAAGTAATAGCAGGCAGTTCCTAAGTTATAGTCAAAGACAGGAAGTAACAGGCAGCTCCTAAGTTATAGCCAAAGACAGGAAGTAATAACAGGCAGTTCCTACGTTATAGCCAAAGACAGGAAGTAATAACAGGCAGTTCCTAAGTTATAGTCAAAGACAGGAAGTAACAGGCAGCTCCTAAGTTATAGCCAAAGACAGGAAGTAATAGCAGGCAGTTCCTAAGTTACAGCCAAAGACAGGAAGTAATAACAGGCAGCTCCTAAGTTATAGTCAAAGACAGGAAGTAATAACAGGCAGCTCCTAAGTTATAGCCAAAGACAGGAAGTAACAACAGGCAGCTCCTAAGTTATAGCCAAAGACAGGACAAAATAAACAGACTTTGCTGATGAAAGTGCCACCTGAATGAGTCAGTCAATCAAGATATGCCACTGGACAGCTTTATCTCATCATAAAAACTTCATCATGATTGACAGCTGAGACAGATAGCAGCAGCCTACTATAAAAGGATGAGACTAAGGAAAGAAAAGGGAAAGATACTTACCTTGGCAGGTGGCTCAGGCTGTGGCATCTGTTTCGGTTTTGGTTGTTCATAAGGTTCACCTGTTATTGGATTGAAAGCTGAAAAAGTCCAAAACAATAACTCAGGTTATTTCATGAGACAACAACAAATATGAACAATAAAAACTTTATACTGAAACAAGAACTACCCGCAAGAAATTATTTTTCTTCCATTATCATTTATTATACAATACACGTGTAAGTTTAGTTCTATCTCTTCCTTTTTAAACTTTTTTTTTGTTTTGTATATTTTTTTATGGGGGCAAAGATGCTGTCTGATTCAGCAATCAGTGAACCATAGCTGTCATGCTAGTGTCAGGGGTGGTGACCAACAGTTGACCAAGACCCTGTCTCACCTCTCCGTTGGTAACCCCAGTAACAGGTCTAGTCTAGCTAACAGGGCAGGGATTTGTTAAAGAAACACTGCTACCCCTTGCTTTCTGGCTATGCCAAGGGGCTGAAAAAAAAAAAACAGCCACTGCAGCCTGCTCCCAAGCTGACACTCAGCTGTCCCTCAACATCATCACTGTGTTGACTGCAAAGAACACTAGCTCGCAGTTCCAGGATGACTGAAGAAGATTTCTATGTGAATATGGCGAAAACTTAACTATCACAACTTAGTACTTCGTTAAGCTGTTTCACATCTTTACTGCAGTGACTTAGTGCATGTATGAAATATTTAGACATATATAATTCTACAAGCTTTTTGTGTGCATGTTTATCTCTACCTTCATATTCATTTGGTGTATTCTACTTCTGGGCTGCTATTTTATCATAAGCAAGATTCACACTCAGCATTTCCAATAGTTAATTCGCAGACAAAACTTTCACTGTGTAATACAAACCAAATTTAACAAATAAAACAATTCAACTTTGAGACTTACTAAAAACTGCCCTCACATCAAGCAGGATTTTTAACAAACTGCTCCTTTTCTATTAATCTTCAAGCTTTATTCACAATTGTCCAGTCACATTTACCCTCTTCTCCTCAGTCTCTAGTTATGCTCTTAAACTCTATTTGATACTTTGATTGAGAGTTAACATGACAACAAAAATATATATATATATTCAAACAAAATTTTATTACTGAATGTCACACAATCTGGCAACAAATGGTGTAACAAGCAATGCTCTGCATATATAGCAAGCTATGCCGTCCACAAAACTAGAGATATAGAGATCAAGAATTTTCAAGGAAATGCTCCTGATAAAGGAAAAAAAAAAACCCACCCATTTCTATATTTGACATTTACAGCATCAGTGACTGCAAATAGCTTTGAACTTTTTAAAAAGCATTTTGTAAAGTTTTTTTTTTTAACTTTCACATCACTTGGTGAAACTGTCTTATCATTCTTATTTCACATTACATAGCTTTATTTTATGTAATGTTACATACCCGCTGGTGTTGTGTGTACTATATTTACAATGTACTTTCATACATATTTGCTGCTGCTTTTCTGTATTGCTAATTGTTTCACATTTACTTGTCTTTTTTTTTTTAGTAAGTCTCAGGATCATAAATATGAAGGGAAAAAAAAAAAGTCAAAGCGTACTGGCATAAAGCAAACCAGACAGTTTCAAACTCAACCCCTTTTCTCCTACCGCCTCTATCTGAAAACCGTCTCCGTCTGACTGGGGTAATGTCATACGACACATTTCTGCCAACTGCTCGCCTCAAAGGAGAGCCCATGAATTCTTCTTTCTTGCTAGAATTATTGAAACAACCAGCTGAGGTTTTCACTGCACAATTTTGTGAATTTTCTTTCATTCTGCCGACAGAGTGAACTGAATCAAAAGACCTGGGTTCATTGGACCCCCTTGACCCGCTCACACTACAGTAACCAAAGACCCGAGAAAATGAATCATCATTGTTATTTAGAACACTCCTAAACATTTTTTTCCGCTCTGCACCACCTTCCCCAAAAATATTGAAAAAAGTATCCTGACTATTGAGATGAGGCTTGGCATAGTTTTTCCTAACAAACTCTCCTCTTTGACCAGGTGAGCTAACTCTCCCACTAAGATGACTGTTGTGGCTTCCAGAAGAAGCCTGATAACTGCCAAAAGGAGAATGAAAAGAGCCATCACCACTTCTGGGAACCCGAGACTTTGCTTGCTGTGGGTTTGCTGGTGACGCCGCAGCTTGTTGGCCTTGACCTTGCACATTGCTTCTGTCTTGATTACTTCTAACAGGAGCAGCACGCTGCTGAGGCTGGTCGTCAGTCCCAAAGATGTTGCTACTGGACCCTCCTGGAGGATTTAACACTCTGAGGAGAAAGTAAGCATTGAACAACCATGTCTGTATCTCTGATCATTGTTAAAAGTTTTTCAAACCTAGAAGTTGGAAAATATCTTATATTTTATCTACATCAAACCCCTGGGAACAACTGTGTTAAGAGCACACTTATCTTAACATAGTGTTTGTGAGACAGGGAACATAGATCTGTTTGCTTAAAAATTCTGTCCTACTTCTGTAGCCCAGAAACTTGTAGCAATCAACACTAATTGTAATTGTTACTTTTGTAAAATGTAATGTCAGGTTGGTGGACGGGTGGGGACATGGAGATCTCTGGCAGGGATGAGGGAAGTCTGGTGTGAAACCAATTAATCCAGGACGTGACAAGCCTATAGGTCTTTACAACAATGGCTATCAGAATGATGTAAACAAAACAGAGCCAGCAGACTATAGGTGGCGGGGAATGGATATCGTTGAAGCACTCATCAGATTCCTCATCTCATAGTCGGAATGTCTTTGTGGAACTGTCTCCAAACCATCTGACATGGAGAAGGGACTTACATACAGCCACCAGAGGCTGGAAAACAAAGTTTTGGCCAGGCCAGCCACACTGTCTTCATGGCAGTCCGAGCAAGACCACAGTCTGCCCTAGCAAGGAAAGGTGCTGAAGTCGGAGTTACCCAGCCAAAAGGCGCATCACAAAAATCAGGGTAACACGCATTATCGCTAATGAAATGTCTCTATCTGCAGTATTCAAACATGGTGCTCGCCCTGTGAAGACTAACCAGGCAGGTGCAGTGCCGGGCCCCCTGCCTCGAAAGGGTCCACCCAATGCTACTGGAGGTCCTCTCAGTTCATCTTGTGGAGTCAGGAGACATGAGAGTAGAGCTACTGGCCAAAAAATACAACGGAAGAAAACAGCCAAAAAGCAAGAACTTAAAATAATGCAGTGGAATGCTGAGGGTGTCAGCAGTGTTAGAGATGGCTATAGCAAAAAGGTGGAACTAGAGAACATACTTTTTGCAGAGCAGGTAAGTATATGCTGCATACAGGAGACACACCTAACCAAAGATGCCACCTTTAAAATCAGAGGCTACCAGTGTTTTAGATCAGACCGACAGGACAGAAGAAAAGGAGGAGTACTCACATTTGTTAAGAATAACATCAGCGCATGTCAGGTGGGAGTGTTCATGGAAGGAGCCGAATATCAGATGATCCATCTAAAAAGTAGTAATACAGATTTCCACCTCCTTAACTATTACTGTCCTAATGACCGCCCACTTGCTTTAGAAACAATCCCACACAAAGAGAGACTGATGGTCCGTGGCAATTTTAACAGCCATTCCCAGAGCTGGGGCTATGACCACATAGACAAGAGAGGAGAGGAAGTTGAGAGCTGGCAGGATGATAATGGACTTCTCCTGATCAACCAGCCGATGGATCCCCCAACATTTTACTCAAGGGCTTGGCGTACAACCTCAACACCAGATCTGGCATTCCACTCTTCAGATCTGAAGTGGAACATTACACGTGAAGTTGGAAAACAACTTGGAGGTAGCGACCATCGACCAGTCTTCCTGACAATAGAAAATGAACTCCTTAACACTAGTAGCCGTCTCCCCAGATGGAACTATAAAAAAGCAAACTGGACAATGTACAGACATCGTACAGGTATCCTGGTGGGACAGCTGTCAATAGAAGGTAAGGATATTAACAGCATAGTGAAGGAATTCAGTGCTTGTATCCTTCAGGCCGCTTGTGAAACCATTCCCAGAGGAGCTCGCAGGGACTATAAACCATACTGGTCTAGTGAACTGGGAAAACTCCATGATGACATGGAAGCAGCTCGAAAGCAAGCAGAAAATATACCATGCCAAGAACACCACAATAATTACCAACATTCTAAGGCCAAATTTCAGAGAGCCAAGCTGCAAGCCAGACGGGAAAGTTGGAGAGAGAAAACAGAGTCCCTAAACTTTGAAAAGGATGGAAGGAAACGGTGGAAACTAATCAAACAGTTAAATGATGAGAGTACTGGAAGAAGTACAAAGATTACACTAATAGAGGATGGGAAAACTCTTAAAGGTAAGCAGGTAGCAGACCACTTTGCTCGCATGTTTGCACAGGACTGCAACATTGATATCCATCCAGAGAAAGAGCGTGCAGTGCGCACTGACCCACAGAAAGAAGAGGAACAAGTCAGAAAAGTGGAGGTCATGGATGCACCAATCACACGCAGCGAGTTAGACCTAGCAGTCAGTAAACTGAAACCAAGGAAATCACCAGGACCAGATGGAGTATCCAATGAAATGATCAAGAACCTGAGAATGGCAGCAATGGGAAAGCTGTTGGATATTTTCAATATGTGCTGGAGCACAGGTATGTTACCTCAAATCTGGAAGGAAGCAAGCATGGTACCACTGCTAAAGCCATGGAAAAACAGTGATACTGCCTCCAGCTACAGGCCAATCAGTCTCACTAGCTGCCTCTGCAAAACGATGGAACGCATCATTGACCTGAGGCTAAAATGGTACCTAGAAAGTGAAAACCTTCTCATTCCACAACAAGCAGGATTTAGGCAGTACAGTACGGAAGATCAAGTGACCTATCTCTCTCAAGAGATTGAGGATGCATTCCAAGAGAAAAACCTTGTACTAGCAGCGTGGATAGACCTAAAGAAAGCCTTTGATAAAGTATGGAAAAAAGGTCTGCTGTGGAAACTAAGAAACTGCAATGTGAATGGAAGACTATACAACTGGATAAAGTCCTATTTACACAATAGAAGAGCTAGAGTAGTAATGGATGGACACAAAAGCCAGAAAGTACTTCTGCGACACGGTGTACCACATGGAGGAGTCCTTTCGCCTACACTATTCCTTGTATTCATTAATGACCTGGTCAAGGAACTTCCCTATGGAATCAAAGCGGCACTGTATGCAGATGATCTGGCCATGTGGTGTACAGATGAATATGCGACAGTTGCTACACAGAGACTCCAAAGAGCAGCAGACATCTCGACATCATGGACAAACAAATGGTGTGTAAGTATCAACACAGAAAAATCAAGTACCACTCTGTTCACTCTCTCATCTAAACAGAAAGCAAGTAAGATCCTTGTAAATGAAATATCCTTAAGGATGGACAACCAACCCACTTACTTAGGAGTGACTCTTGACTCAAAACTGACTTGGAAGCAACACATCAACAGTGCAGAAGCAAAAGCCAGAATAAAACTAGCCATATTAAGAAAATTAAGCGGAACCACATGGGGAGCTAGTGAAGGAATCCTCAAGAATGTATATCAGCAAAGTATTCTACCACATTTAGAATATGGCTCAACATATTGGTGCACAGCATCAAATACTACGCTGCATAATCTAGACAAGGTTCAAAATCAGTCACTACGGATTATCACATGTGCCATGAGGTCCACACCAATAGCAGAAATGCAAAAAATAGTTGGTGTTCAAGCGCTAAAGGAACGTAGAGACACAAAGGTCATGACCATGGGAGAGAAATTCCTTAGCTCTGTAAGCCATCCCCTGAAGGAGAGATTCAATAACTTGGCATTAAGACGGCTTAAAAGAAGCAGCTTCATTCATCAGGCCAAGCGTATGCGTAAGCTGATACCTGACCTTCCAACTGTAGTCGCTCCATTATCATCTATACCAGAGCATACACCATGGAAAGAAGCAGATTATACACAAATAACTATTCAGACTGAAGTGAAAGGTGTGCAGAATGGTGAGATGCAAAGCAGCCTTGTAAGATCAACAGCCACACTTAGTGTGCTAGATGACAAATATCCATGTGACACCTGGATACGTGTGTATACAGACGGATCTGCACACAATGCCATAAAGAATGGAGGGGCAGGAGCACATATTGAATATCCAAACAACACCACTGACAAGATTTCCATACCCACTGGAAAATACTGCAACAACTTTGATGCAGAAGTTAGGGCAATTATTGCTGCAGTTGAAAAACTATCAGACTCCAGAATTGATACATGTCCTGTAGTAATTCTCACAGATGCAAGATCAGTACTGGAAGCTCTTCAGTGCAACAAACTACCAGACCTTAAGGATGCCTTGTCAAAAATTGGCTTACAACATGGAGTCACTTTGCAATGGATTCCCTCTCACTGTGGGATACCAGGCAATGAGAAAGCTGACCATCTGGCCAAAGAGGGCGCTGAAATGGAGCAACCAGACATACCAATCACCTATAATCAGAAGAAAAGCATGATAAAAACCTACAGGAAGCCACAAACACCACCACATGATGACTATCACATGCTAAACAGAAAGGAACAAATCACCATCTTCCGTCTCCGAACAGGACACACCCGATTCCGAAGTTATATGTATACAAAGTTTAAGGTTGGTAATTCTAATCTATGTACATGTGCCCAGGTGCCCCAAACTGTGGAACATATCCTCCAGAGCTGCACCAACTATGAAACACTGAGAAATAATTACTGGCCCAGTGAAACCACTAACAAGATTTGGAAAGAAGAAAAGGTCCCTTCTAATTGGAAGAAGGGAATCATTGTTAAAATACCAAAAAAGGGCAACCTTAGTGACTGTAACAACTGGAGAGGAGTAACCTTAATATCAGTTGTGTCAAAAGTATTTTGCAAGGTCATTTTGAATAGACTCAAAGATATAGTGGATACTGCAATGAGAGAAGAACAAGCAGGATTTCGAAAAGGGAGAAGCTGTCTCGACCAGATCTTTACTCTCAGAATAATACTTGAAGAACATATTGAAAAGCAAAAACCATTAATACTGAATTTCATAGATTTTAAGAAGGCATTTGATAGCATACACAGAGATTCATTATGGAGAATTTTATGTCTATATGGAATACCATCTAAAATTGTCAACATCATTAAGGACTTATACAATGGATATGGTTGTGCAGTCAAGACAGAAGAAGGGATGAGTGAATGGTTCCAGATTGAAACAGGCGTGAAACAAGGATGTATACTGTCTCCTTTACTTTTTGGGATTACAATAGACTTCATAATGAAAAAATGCTGCACAGGTAACACAGGTATTGACTGGGTACATGGGACCCAACTAGAAGATCTTGATTTTGCTGATGACATAACTCTTATCAGTAATAATGTGAATTCCATGCAAGAAAAAACAGATAGCCTATCTTCACTGGCTAGCAAAATAGGACTTGAAATTAACAAGGACAAAACAAAGATAATGAAAATTCCCATCAATCAAAATGGAAAAATACACATAGAAGGGACAGATATTGAAGAAGTCAATCAATTTGCATACCTTGGCAGCTACATAGACAAGGATGGTGACACTAGAAAGGAAGTTAGGATCAGAATTGCAAAAGCAGCATCAATCTTCAAGAATCTTGAGAACATATGGAATTCAAAAGTTATAAGCACAAAAACCAAGTTAAGACTATTCAATTCAAATGTAATATCCACCCTCATTTATGCATGCGAAAGCTGGAAAACAACTAAAGAAATAGAAAAGAAATTAGACTCTTTTGAAAACAAATGCCTAAGGAAAATACTCGGCATCAAGTGGAATGAATTCAAGAACAATGCAGAGATAAGACAGATGACTGAACAACAACCAGTCTCACGGGTGATCAGGAAAAGGAGATGGACATATGTTGGTCACTTGATGAGAAGAAATGATCAGAGAATCCCAAAACAAGCTATCAAGTGGAACACAACAGGCCGAAGAAAAAGGGGCAGACCGCGTGAAACTCTAAAGAGGACATTATTAAGAGAGGCCAAGTTAACAGGCATAACATCCTTTGATGAGGTTGAAAGACTCGCCGAAGACAGGAAAAATTGGCGAACTACTTTGCGAGCCCTATGTGACGTCTAACGGCACGGGAAGGATATAAGATATAAGATAAGAAACCACTAAAGAAGATAAGCTCTACGGTTCCATACATGAATTACAAAAAAACAATGAAATTTATCCAAGAGACAGGACTGTAGGTATAGACAGACAATGTGAACGAAGAAGAAGATCTACATCAAAGAGCAGAAAAAGTACTGGGAATATGGAAAAGTACATAATATCTTCATTGACTCCAAGAAAGCTTATGACAGCAGTAGACAAGAGCAGCTTAAGGAAAATTATTAAAGAATTTGATATAGCTAATAAATTAATCAATCTGACCTGAATATATATGGAGGATGCACAAAATATAGTAATATATACAGGAAGAAAGTCAGAACCATTCTCTATAAGAACTGGTTTAAAACAAGGTGATACATTATCTCCATTACTATTCAACCTACTACTAGAAAAGGTAATCAGAAAAGTGAAAGAAGAAAGCAGTACAGAAGAACAAGCCAAAATACTAGGATACCCTGATGACATCAACCTGGTAGGGGAAACTATGCACGAAGTCATCAATACCTGCATACACCTGAGAGAAGTAGCACTAAAAATGAGTCTGACCATTAACCAAGATAAGACAGAGTATTTGAAGATATCAAGAGACCCGAGCCAGAATGATCCAGATTATATAAATGTTGGAGAGATGATTATTAGGAAAGCAGAAACATACAAATATCTAGGCACAACCTTCAACAGAAGCAACACAGTAAGTGAGGAAATTAAAAGCAGAGTACAGATATGGAATAAAATATACTTTGCCTTGCAACACCTGTTAAAATCCAAAATCCTGTCCCAAAACACCAAAATAACAATCTACAAAACTATAATAAGACCAGCCATCATGTATGGATCAGAAACGTGGAGTACAACAAAGAATGGTGAACAATTGCAGATCTTTGAGAACAAGATCCTAAGAAGAATCTCTGAGCCCATAATGAATACCAACGTGGAGAAAGGAGAGCTAGAAACTGAACTAAACAGCTTATTTAAATCCCAACAAATTATAAATGTCTTGAAACTGAACAGGCTACGCTGGCTGAGGCATGTAGAAAGAATGGAAGAGAACAGACAAACAAAAATGATGTATGCACAAGAGATGAGGGAAACAAGACCAAATTATAAGGGGTAGACCAAGACAGAGATGGAAAGACAACATAGAAGAGGACATAAAAGAAATTGGTGTCATCAACTGGAGAGAGAAGATTATGAATAGAGAGCGATGTACTTTATCTGCAGCAATGAGCCTTAATGGCTCGGAAAGCTGAAGAAGTTGGAAAATATCCTAATTGTGGAAGAAATAATAAAAGAACAAATGAAAAATATCCATCAGGTTTGACTGTTGATCTGGTCTGATCATCCAGAAAACCACAGTATCTGTTACACAAAACAGCTCAATGAGATGGCACTGGGAGAGCCAACACCAGATCAACAGAATATGAAAAACTTTAGCACAAAGGCCATGAAAAGAGTCCCCAGGCTTTTTAGAATGTCATATAAGGTTGATTCACTCATATGTACTGAGAAGTTGGGTTTTTTTTTTTTTCATTTTTCTCTACTGAAGCAACCTTATTTGAGCATTACAAATTTTCCTCACTTTGGCTAGATGGTCAGTTTTTATCTCCCTTTACAGGGAAGATTTTGACTGGAGAGCATTGTGTGAGTGAGCTTCATCTTCAGGGCTAACTTTAATTCCAAGAGTCAACCCTAAACAAACAAAAATTTCCTGGCAGACTAAAAAACCATGGGGACAAATCTCCCTTTCTGACCAAGACCTTTCTTTGACAAAACTACCATTTCCCAAACTAAGGAAGATTCCATAGCTTTCAAGAGACAACGGGAGCGAAGATGCCTGATAAAGTAATCAGTGACCCATAGCTGATATGCCTGCGTAAGGGTTAGTGACCCATAGCTGACCCAAGACCTTGGTCCCACCTCTCCGTGGTACCCCCAGTAACAGGCATAGCCTGGTTAACGGGGCAGGGATCACCATAGTCCCCATGGTGGTGGAGTCTGCTAAAGAAGCATTTCACACCCCTTGCTTTTTAGCTGTACTCCGGGACTGAAAAAGTAGCCGCCATAACCCGCTCCCACGATGCTGTGCCTCAACATCTCTACAGCATCGGCCGCAAAGAACAACAGCTCACAGTTACAGGGAGTTCATACAAGTACAAGAGACAACATCAATGAATAAACAAAACAAACCATTACTTGCAGGTATGAAATCATCTCCCATTTTTTTAATACTCCAATCACTTTCTGCTCTTCTATTCTGTGACAAGGACATGTCTAGTATTTTGGTGATCTTTTCACACTTTACTGACAGTCTTGTGTGTAATGTGATCCACTGTGCCTTGCTCTACCTGCAGGTACTCTCCACCCAGAGGATAACTTTTCCTCCATACAGCAGGCCCACTGCTCATTTTTTACAGGTGGGTCAACTAAAGGACAACAGCAGGGGGACCACCTTACTTCTTCATTACAAAAGCCACAAACCTGTCATCTCAACCCTTCCCGCCAAAATCCAAATTCTGCAGTCATTTCTGACCATCAAATATGATTGCAGAATATATTCTCTCGTTACATAACGGTAAAATTTCACAAACTTCACAAGTCAAATTTTATGTTTAAGTCTGAATTTCTCCCAACTCTTTTATGAAGCACTATGTACACTTAAAAGTACACTTAAAACAAAATAAAAAAGGTTCCATCAACTACAAAAAAAAAATCAAATTGTAAATATAAGATGTTATTCACATTAAAAACAAAAAAGTCAAAAATGTACTTTGAAATATATAGAGTACAACAAAAGAGAAAGGATTAAGCAATATTCTAAAACAAACACCAAACAGTAAAATATAAGATGGTGGTCCCACCATATGCAGCAGCAGTGGTCAACATCTGCTTGCACAAAACTGTCTAATTTGATTAGAATTTTTAAACAAAATATTATTTTATAAGTTGTCCTTTGTGAGAAAAACACACATGTCTACAGCTGTCTTTAGTGAAAAAAACACATGTCTACAGCTTAATTATTTTCATCTTAATATCCTGATAAATTTCTTTTTGTTTCATAGCACCGCCATTGCTTGTACTTGACTTCTGTTGCTTCTCTTCATCCTTGCAAAGGAAAACACTGAAAACAAATGATGTGGGTCTATCAAAAGAAAACATTGAAAACAAATGACGTGGGTCTATCAAAAGAATACTGAAAACAAATGATGTGGGTCTATAAAAAACCCACTGAAACAAATGACATGAGTCTATCAAAAGAAAACACTGAAAACAAATGACGTGAGTCTATCAAAAGAAAACACTGAAAACAAATGACATGAGTCTATCAAAAGAAAACACTGAAAACAAATGACATGAGTCTAACAAAAGCAAACACTGAAAACAAATGACATGAGTCTATCAAAAGAAAACACTGAAAACAAATGACATGAGTCTATCAAAAGCAAACACTGAAAACAAATGACATGAGTCTATCAAAAGAAAACACTGAAAACAAATTATGTGGGTCTAAACAAGGACACTAAATTAAATAAATGGTTAAATAAACACTAAAAACACAAAAATGACACTGAAAACAAATGACACTGGAGAGCACAAACCAGGAAAGCCAGTTACCAGACAGCTCCTGACAAAACATCTGATAAATGACTGCTCTTTTATAAGTGTGCTGGGGTGGGAGCATCATATGAAACATATCATTTACCAAAAGAGGTGAACTCACAATTACAACACACCAAATGGTGTGTGCACTTTCTGATTAAAGTATACTCTGTTTAAGTTACATCCTCCATGCATTCTTTGCTGTCTTTGTGAACAATTCTGTTTATTTTCTATAGGAAAAATAATACATTTTCTAAAATGTGTCTAAGGTTTGCGCTGGCTGGCAAACATTAACGCAGACTAATTTTCGCCGAGTCGAATGTTAAGGAGTGGCCTGACATCGTGTGTAAATATTTGTCATTATCAGCCAAGGGAAATCGTCGTGTTTTTTTTTATATATAAAAGACTTTTAGATTGACTTTAACGAAGAAATGACTATTTCATTTTTTTACGTGTTATTCTGCTACCACTGCTCTGGGGATGACTTGGTTAATTATGGGCTATGTAATGTCGTTTATCTTCGTAATCATTAGAATATGTAATTGTGAACAAATGGCACGCCCAAATGACACATTCCATTCCTTATAAATTTACAACTTAAACTCATTTCAAGAACAAAGGCGGTTTAAAAAATAATAATAAAATAATGCACCGTGAAAGCTGGAAAACATGTCACCATGAAGATAAAAAGCGCTTAATTATTATTATTTATTTTACACAGACATGAGTTCCGACCTCATCTTTAGTCCAGCATACTTAAGGATTGTAGTGGCGTGATCACTTTTTCTTTCATCTTTGTTCCTTGCCTGCCAAGATAAATTCTGTCTCTGTGTGAATAGTTCACACTTATACTTATTTCTAAATTTATTCTTACCTTGAGGATGGCTTGTTATCAGTGTTGAGTCCCTGAAACGTACTTGTGGTGGTCATTTTCAAGTTTCAATCGATCGGTCGCTACGAGAGATCCGACAGAAATGCCCGGTTACCGGAAGTCGTCGGTGATGGTTTGCCAGATTTCTGGGTTCGTGCAGCTACGGTCTAAGAGGACGGTTTCAAGCAGGCAGATATCAACTGCCGTGGGTTTTACCAAGTATCATCATCTTACTCATCTGCTCTTCTCATGGGTGACTCTAACAACGTTGACTTACATAGCCAGCCCACACCAAAAGTAAACAATACATGTGTTGCGGGATTAAATTTCCTTGCCCTTGCATCTTCTAATTTCAAGTTCGGTCCTTATTTCCTTCTCACAACCTGCGCTCTTGACAGAGTCGCGCTTCACATGACTTGGTCTTTCTCAAGTTCTTCCCAGACCTCGTGGCTGATATAAAAATTTCATACTTATGTGCTTTATTTCCGCCTTATGTTCGCCATTAAAAAGTTGCTTGAGAATACAGCTGCCATCCATTCTTGTTATAAGTCCCAGCCATCTCACTGTTCTGCTGCTTAATATTATCATCAGTGATGGAAGCTTAGCTCACTTCAGAGTTGGTTACCCTAATTTGTCACTTTACTGTTTATTATTCTGCGAAGGCAACGAAAATGGAAACTGTTAAGTTTTTTTTTTTCCTTCATGCTCTGAGTATGGTGCCCATGTTCAGATCAATGTAAGAGATTATTAAACACGCAGGTTTTGTAAAACAGAACTTTTGTCTTCAGTATTAATCTTCTGTTGTTGCATACCCTTTTTTCATATTCGTGTATTGATTTCTTTATCCGTAGAGAAGGTGGAAATAACTGTAGACCCAAGCTAGCTGACCCTGTCCACTGATTAGTGCAGGTCCCCATTCAGTATTAGACAAAACGGTATGTGACCGCGTCTTGTTCAAGAATCGCCATCTTTTTGGTACTTACCCCATGGAAAACAAATAGTCATATAAATAATACTGCTGCAGAGTGTAAAACTTTCCTTTCAAAAGTGATTTACATTCATCTCTCACCTTCTTTGAGCCCGTTATAGTATTTTAAAAAAATTAAACATGGCCAGCTATACAGACAGCGGAACATATACATTTGCTCGTGGCGGCAAATTTGTTGGAGTAACGGACAGTACACATGAGCAAAGTAGGATAAACTGGGGAAGGCATAATATGAAGATAAATTATTTTTTAAATCATTAATGTATTATCGACAAGTTCGTTAATCGGTCCAGTACTACTCTGGGAAAAGGATTAAAAATAATTGATTAGTTACAGACTCCAGATGTAAGTCATATTGAACAATTAACACTGTTTGCAAGATTTTGTTAACAGAGATCCAAGCGATATCAATATTCATGAGCAATTTCTTGGTTTAATCCCTATAGAAGCCACTACAGGCTGTAGGTTAATTGAATGTATTGTTAGAAAATTATCACACATGAATATTTCAATCAGAAGCCCGTGTGACAATAGTACGACAGATTACATATGAAAGGAAAACATTCATGAGTTAAAAAATGCGTTAGAGACTTGAACCAGCCAGCTTTTAAAAATGAATTCCTTGTTCTCATTCTCTCAAATTAGTTATCATTGATGCTGCAGTCTCATCTTATCTTACATCCTTCCCGTCCCGCTAAACGTCACATAGGGCTTGCATGGTAGTTCGAAAAGTTTTCGTTTTCGGCGAGCTTTTCAACCTCATCAAGGGATTTTATACCCACTAATATGGTCTCTCTTAACAATGTACTCTTTAGAGTTTCACGTGGTCGACCTATTTTTCTTTTGCTTGTTGCGTTCCACTTTATAGATTTGAGATTCTCTGACTTTTTTCTCATCACATGACCGACATATGTCCATCTATTTTTTCTGATCACCAAGGAGACAGGTTGTTGTTCGCTCATCCGCCTTATCTCATCTAGAAAAGTTTTATTTTTGAAGATAAAACTCCCCTTTCCATGTCACTACGGCATATTGGGCAATGTGGTGTTAGGCCTGTATTTTCCATGACCTTCGGCACCTGAACGTGTGATGTCGTCAATATCACGTTATTTTTTAAACAATTCTGAAATGGTGTGTGGTTTTCTCAGCGCCATCACTGTTTTGGGGAACCCTTGTAAAAACGTTACAACTTTACCTTTCAAGCTACTAAGTACCACCTGTACATGAAAGACTAGAATCGACGCCATGGTATTCATTCTACTGACGAGTTTTATGTTTTAATAGAAAATGCTGATGATGAGTCGGCGCATAAAATGGCAAGACTTGAAATACTTGCCCTTAAGTGAGAGATTTTATATTGTTATGTTATGTTGTTATATGACAGTGCGTTGTAAATGAAACTAATTGTTGATATTAAACGTATTTACGCTCCACAATGGCCGAAACTCGATTGGAAGAATTTGCCATGATTTCATCTGAGCATGAAATCAGTCAAACATTAACGGATTAAGCGCTAGCCAGCTCCCTAGGCTAAACTTAATAAAGGCCTTTGCCCTCTTCTACCTATACCGTCCATCTCCTGATATATGGCTTGATTTCCCCTCTTAGCTCCGATATCTACTACCATATTACCAGTAGGCCAGGCGCAGCTTATGCGTCAGTGTATTTTGTATAACATAACGCGCCAGCGGAGCACTAATACTTGTAACTTACCGCCCCGTGAATCAATAATCTATATTTCTACACTCTGCTCCTGTTTAGTGTAATAGCTAATGTGGCACTAGCCAGACGTGAACGTCACGATAAAGGCACTAGAAGAATTGTAAATCAACATTCCACGGAACTGGAGCCACAGGTTTCTTTACGCTAAATGACAGACCGATGATGCGCTTGGATCACATACGATTTGCCCAGAGAGAAGTGGCAGTGATTAACTAGTTAAAAATAGGGAAGAGAAATAAAGTACAACTGATTTTATAGAATCTGAAGACCATTCTACACAGTGGTGCACATATACCAGTTTTTGTTATGATTAGAACAAAGCAGCATTGTGCTGGTGATCACTTTAACAAAGATGTAATGTTGGGCTTTCTTTTGGCGTTTAATAGGCAAGAGATCATCATCATTATCATCATCATCAGGTGCCGTGCCGACTGGCGTTGGCTATTATGCCTCTCCAGAGTACACGATCCTTCATGCAGGTCATCAGCTCAGTTGGTGATCTCCTCTCACACCATCCCGTCAGACTGTCCAAATTGCCAGTTTATAGATGAAAAATCACAGTATTTTGGCCCTGAATTGTTTACCTGGCTTAATTTCACGCCAGTAGCAGTTAGAAGGAAAATTGAACCCTGTAAAAGCGAATTTGCGAAAAATAATTATCATCAGTGCCATGCCGATAGTTTTCCTCGATAGTGTCCCTCTCCTTCTATGTTAATAAGAAAGCCTATCATTTGCCAGTGTCGGCACACTTGGTTACCAATACAACAGGTTAGCTTATCAATACATTTCTTTCTCTCTCATGTAGCGCATTCTTTACTACCTTGAAGTTGTCGGGATTATCAAGTGCCGAGTAGGAAACGAGGGCCAAAATTGATAGCAGCTGACGGAGGAGCAAAGAGACCGGGGCACTGCAACACAAACATTGCATGTAGGAACTGTAACCGGTTATGATAATCAAATATTTGTAGAATTAGCCACGTCTGAAACTGTCATGCAATATTCACAAACATCCAATACGTACCTGTTTCACAGCTACCTTAGTTCCTGGTTCCTATCTATCTTAGCCCCTGGTTTAGAGCTATATTTGCTCCTGCTTCATAGCTATCTTAGCACCTGCTTCATAGCTATTTTCCCCCTGCTTCATAGCTATTTTAGCCCCTGGTTCAGAGCTATCTTTGCTCCTGCTTCATAGCTATCCCCCCCCCCCCGCTTCATAGCAATCTTAGCCCCTGGTTCATAGCTATTCCCCCCTCCTCTGCTTCATAGCTATCTTACCCCTTGGTTCATAGGTATTTTCTCCCTGGTTCATAGCTTCCCCCCTGCTTCATAGCTATATTAGCCTCTGGTTTATAGCTCCCACCCCCCGCTTCTTAGCCCCTGCTTCATAGCTTTCCCCCTGCTTCATAGCTATCTTAGCCCCTGGTTCATAGCTGTCTTAGCCCTTGGTTCATAGCTTTCCCCCTGCTTCATAGCTATCTTAGCCCCTGGTTCATAGCTTTCCTCCTGCTTCATAGCTATCTTAGCCTCTGGTTCATAGCTTTCCTCCTGCTTCATAGCTATATTAGCCCATGCATCATAGCTTTCCCCCTGCTTCATAGCTATCTTAGCCCCTGGTTCATAGCTTTCCTCCTGCTTCATAGCTATCTTAGCTCCTACTTCATAGCTATCTTAGCCCCTGGTTCATAGCCTTCCCCCTGCTTCATAGCTTTCCCCCTGCTTCATAGCTATCTTAGCCCCTGGTTCATAGCTTTCCCCCTGCTTCATAGCTATCTTAGCCCCTGATTTATAGCTTCCCCCCCTGCTTCATAGCTATCTTAGCCCCTGCTTCATATCTATTTAAGCTTCTTAGCGCCTGCTTCATAGCCCTTGCATCACAGTCATCTTAGCTAAGTCATTTATTGTAAGTACTTGGCTAACGCCTTTTCATTTCATATCCATGATTGTGTTAACAATGTGAATAGTTCCGAGTTCTCAGTGAATTTCTTCTTCCCGTTTGTTAGATATTTCAATTTTCTTGCCAGTTTGGCCTGGATGCGGATGTTAATGTTCCCCTTCGAAACAATGTGCAGAGCACGCTGACAAATCTCATGGATCATCATGATTCTTATGTGTAAGTAGAATTTTTAGCTTGCTTACGAAAAAAATATATATAAAAAAGAAACTTTTACGCATTTAGTTCAAGGCATGCAACGAGTGTCTTGTCAATTACAACACAGATGCCAAGCTGGCAAGTCACAACTGTGAAGCGATCAATATTTAGACTTTTCTCATCACTTGAGACAAAGCAGTGCTAGAAGCTACATACGCTAAGTCTTGAGACTTCACACAGCTTCTGTTGCAACATTTTTTACAAGGGCTTTATACAGTTTAGGGCCTTACCCAGTCTAAATCCAGCACTGAGTCTATGTCATACAAATATTTTAGGTTTCTGAAACGCAGCTGAGACAAGAATTTCAGCAGAATAAAAAAAATAATCATGCACAAAGAAATGGAAAAAAAAACCCAAAATATTTAATACCTTTATACTGATATGCAACACCAAATTGCTGTATCTTAATGAATGTGCTTTTTTTTCTCTTTTCTATCATGTTTCACCTGCTTACTGGATGATATTTCACAACCAGAAGTTTAATTATACATTTTTAAATCTGTGATTATCAGAATTTAAAAAAAGTCATTAATTTGATAACGACCAGTGTAGCATAGAATTTGCTGTTATTGTGGTCCATTGTACAAATCCATCTTTAACAGAATCAATCATGAGAGAAGTAATGCAGCAGAATGATGCCTGACCATCTATTTCCACAACAAATTCCATCCATCTGCTTCAAGACCATCTATATCCACAACAACTTCCACCCACCTGCTTCAAGACCATCTATCTCCACAACAACCCCCATCCACCTGCTTCAAGATCATCTATCTCCACAACAACCCCCATCTGCTGCTTCAAGACCATCTATCTCCACATCCCCCTTCCACCTGCTCCAAGACCATCTACTAAGTTGAAGGAGTGTAAGCATCATTCACCTTGCTGTTGAGGTCTGGCCAGGTTATCTGGTAGACTGAGTTGTACAGCCAAAATCTCTAGAGATGATATTGTGCTTGTCTGTCTCTTCACCGCAGACACTTAGGCCTTTTGTACCAATTTTCAGTTTGTGATGTAGATGGTGTCTCAGCCTGCAATGTCCTATTCTCAATGGGAAGATTACAGTTTTGTCATTTCTTGACAGTTTACAGTATTCTTCGTCTACTTTTTGCAGTTGTGCATTTTAAATACATTTTTCTTGATATATATATACACACACAGCTTTGTCTGTTCTTTTTTTCTTCAAATATTGAGCTTTTAGTGATGCCAGCATATTACAGTTTACACATACTGTATATTAACATATACAGGGTGTTTTTAAAGTCTCACTATACTTTCTATGTAAAAATGAAGAAAATGACGTCATAAAAAAATGTGCTGCACAGTCAATCGTGAAGAAAAATGCAGTGAATGGTTGTCATCTGCTAGAGTAATTTTTTGCACTCAAAACAGAATGGTGTTATCAACGGAAGAAATAATTTTTTTTGGTTGAACAAGTGTTTCGAAATGGCGGCTGCCACACACGAATGGTTGTTCAAAGATTTATAGCAACATTTTCTGATAAACAACCTCATCGCGCTATGGTTAGAAATTTGTTGAATAAGTTTCGTGATACAGGAACTGTGGAAGATGCTCTGCGATCTGGTAGGTCTGCTGTGTTTGAAGAAAAATGTCTAGATATCCAAGACAGAATCCTGAAAAGTCCATGCTAGTCCTTAAGGAAAATGTCACAAAAAGTGAACGTATCACTGAGCATAGTGCACAAAATTCTTAATCATTGGTTAAATTTTCATCCATACAAGATTTCTATTGTGTCTAAACTAAAAGAGTGTGACAATCAATCCAGAGTCAACTACTCTATGTGGTTTCGAGCATTTTTAGCTGAAGAAGACGAGTCAATTCTCGACTTAACACTCTTCTCTGATGAGGCATGGTTTCATCTATCTGGATAAGTTAATAGCCAAAATAATCGTATTTAGAGCAGTGTTAATCCCAATGCTGCTACACGATGTGAAAATTGGGGTATAGTGTGCCGTCAGAAGAAAACATTTAATTGGACCAATTTTCTTCAACAACACTATAAACGCCAATCGGTACCGTACTGACATTCTGGAACCTTTTTTAGAACAGCTGAAATAACGTGAAATTTGAAAAAGTGTGGTTTCAGCAAGATGGTGCAAGTGTACACACAGCTAGAGCAACACATGGTTTTTTGGAAGAAATTTTCATTGATCTTGTGGAATTTGGCTTGCTCGTTCTCCAGATCTAACTCCATTAGATTATTATCTATTTCTCCAGATCTAAATCCATTAGATTATTATCTATAGGGTTTCTTGAAAGGAAATGCTTACAAAAATAATGTACAAACAATTGAGGACCTGAAAGAAGCAATCAGAATTACAATTCAAGAAATAACAACAGACACGATGCACAAGGTATTTGACAATATGAAGAGATGTGTACAGTCATATCTTGAAGCCCGTGGTGGACATTTCCAACACCTGTTATAATGAATATTTCAGTGGTACATTCCAGCTAACCTAAAACATTGCAGTCACCACTGTAACTAATTAAATGACCATTTTTTTTTAGCACATTGTATGATGATGTCATTTACTTCATTTTTCAATTTTTTTTTCATAGAAAGTGTAGTGAGACTTTAAAAACACCATGTTTAATCTGCACACAACTATACACAGTCACTGAGCTGAAGATATGGAAAGTGACAAACTCTTTCTTTCCTAAAGATAAAATTAGAACAAGGTTTACTTAAAGTACACACACAAAAAAGTCAGTACTTCAGTGTGCACCTACTTCAAACAACAAAACTAAAGAGAGAACATAATAAACTTTCACGGTTAAAATTCTCCACTCTTTCTTCACCTGTAGGATCTTATCTCATTTCCTTTCTCTCTCTTTCTGTCATCTGATGAAGGTACAGATGGAAATGTATGCACTATAAATAAAAACTGTTTCTGCTAATATTTACCTTTCAAGTTGCTAACAAGATAAAAGCATAACCTAGCAGCGTATGACAATACAGAACATAACCTAGAAGTGCATGACAATGACAGAATAGCCTAGCAGTGCATGACAATGACAGAATAGCCTAGCAGTGCATGACAATGACAGAACACAACCACAGAGCATATGACAATGACAGAACATAACACTGCAGTGTATGACAATGACAGGACATAACCTAGCAGTGTATGACAATGACAGGACATAACCTAGCAGTGTATGACAATGACAGGACATAACCTAGCAGTGTATGACAATGACAGGACATAACCTAGCAGTGTATGACAATGACAGGACATAACCTAGCAGTGTATGACAATGACAGGACATAACCTAGCAGTGTATGGACAATTACTGAGGTTCAGAGTCTGTCAGGTGTGGTTCTTAACATCTTTCTATGATTACAGGCCTCCAGTGGATTGTAAAGCATGTCCCCATACCCCCTTTGCCAGATGTCAAACTCACTGACAAACTCATCACAAGTCCTATGACTTCAAAAGATGTGAGTAGCTTATCTATACTTTACATAGTGGCAGCTAGGAACAGGGCAAATGAAAGAAAATTCTAAGCTAACAGCAATTTTCCAGACATCAAAACTGTTTCCAGATTGCTGGTTCCCACACCCTCAAAGTGGCGTAGATAAACCTGGTGAAGATTCTCTAGTCTGTATATATATACACCTCTCATTTTTTTTTTTTTCACTCTCTCTGAAAGTGTGGTTTCAGCTCTCTGCAGCCAATACCAAACTCAAGACCTTGAGGCATGAAGCTGGATGGTATGTAGGCTTCATCTGACTTTTGTAAAAGGTTGAGCTGATCTAAGAGACTGGCTCCATCACCATGAAGAGCATGCTGATTCTAGCAATGGCTGACTAAGGCAATATAACACAAATCTGCTTGTGGTGAATCCACAGTCAGTTAAACAAGGGGTCCTGGTTGCTGCCGCTGATCAGACCCGATATGATGGCTCTGATCAGATCTTTTTTGCTGCCTCTGATTACATATTCTTCGTTGGCCTTGATAAGATCTCACCGATGGCTCTATCTAGATACTCTTTCTTGGCTCTGATAAGATCTTATTCATTGGCTCTAATCAGATCCTGTCTGGTGGTTATTAATTTTCACATTCCTCTTTTACAATTACATGAATTCACCTGCCCCCCTGATGCAACAAAGGAATGAACAGCCAACACTCTTCAGTTTTCCTCTAAAGACTTCCCTGGGTACAGACTACACTGAACAGAATAACCAGTATTCTGAGTACTCTTATACATAATCTCCTTTATATTAGCATACGCTTGTCATGCATTTTCTTCTACTACACATAATTTCCAGGATGACTACGCTTCCATCAGTGAAATAAGTTATCACTGTAGAATTCACTGTCTCTATAACATATATTAGTACATATATTACAGTAAACAGCAATTTCTGAGGTGATGAGAGCGAGTGGGTGCTCCAAATCAACTCAGCTAGAAGTAAACATCTGACACTAATGTTATCCTCAGCTAGAAGTAAACATCTGACACTAATGTTATCCTCAGCTAGAAGTAAACATCTGACACTAATGTTATCCTCAGCTAGAAGTAAACATCTGACACTAATGTTATCCTCAGCTAGAAGTAAACATCTGACACTAATGTTATCCTCAGCTAGAAGTAAACATCTGACACTAATGTTATCCTCAGCTAGAAGTAAACATCTGACACTAATGTTATCCTCAGCTAGAAGTAAACATTTGACACTAATGTTATCCTCAGCTAGAAGTAAACATCTGACACTAATGTTATCCTCAGCTAGAAGTAAACATCTAACACTAATGTTATCAAATCTGAGATCAAGACAGTACACTTGTGGATGCTGTACCCCACTACAACTGAAGCATCAAAGACTTTGTCCTTTGGCACTAAACGTGTTGTGAGATTTGTCCTATAGCACTACATGTGCTGTGAGATTTATTCTATGGCACTAAATGTGCTGTGAGATTTATTCTATGGCACTAAATGTGCTGTGAGATTTGTCCTATGGCACTAAATGTGCTGTGAGATTTGTCCATGGCACTAAATGTGCTGTGAGATTTGTTCTATGGCACTGAATGTGCTGTGAGATTTGTCCATGGCACTAAATGTGCTGTGAGATTTGTCTTATGGCACTAAGTGTACTGTGAGATTTGTCCTATGGCACTAAATTTGCTGTGAGATTTGTCCTATGTCACTAAATTTGCTGTGAGATTTGTCCTATGTCACTAAATATGCTGTGAGATTTGTTCTATGTCACTAAATGTACTGTGAAGTTTGTCCTATGTCACTAAATGTGCTGTGAGATTTGTCCTATGGCACTACATATGCTAATGTATTAGTTCTATGGCACTAAATGTGATGTGAGATTTGTTCTATGGCACTAAATGTGCTCTGACATTTGCACAAGAGTACTAAATGTCCTATGTGGCTTGTTTTTTTTTCCCAAATGCTCATTCTGAAAATTAATCTTGTTATAATCCCATTTTTAACTCTTCCCGTGCCATGGTCACTATAGTGATAATTTCCGGTTACTGAGTTGTGTGCCATAGTCGATATAGCGACATATTTCGTCCGCGTTTCCAGTGACACCTTTCAAAATGGTGAAAGAGTCCTTAGTTACGAGCGATGCCGAGCGAGAAAAAGGAAGAGAAACATCGAAAATTTTCAATTTTTTATGATGTAGATAGGGGTATGGACATGGCCTGTGACCACCCCACTGCTCTTGAATGTATCCCAAGTAGATCTAGACATATTAGATGACTGGAGAAGTAGTTAGGAGGTTATTTCAGACATTAATTTAGCGAGAATGCAACACAAAACAAGAATATGAGATCGACAAGTAGATCTAGACATCTCAGATGGTACGTAGTGCAGATGTAGACCTAGCCAATGGTGAGCTGGGCACAATCAATGTCTAAAAACATCACATTACTTCTTTTTTCCTAAAAAACTCTGCATTTATGAAATTTTCATACATTTAGTTATACTTTGAAACATAATAAGTACACGGAAGTACATGGAAATACTGTTTTCCATTCCATTTTACGCCTATACCCCCTAACATATCAAGACCCGCGGTTTTTGCGTGGCATGGACGGGAACATCCGCGTTTTTTTTTCTGGGCACAGGAAGAGTTAATGTTTAATCTTCCATTTGTAATCCTAACGATAATGAGAACAGATGCAGATTTTTTATGTATGAATTCACTGATTCACTCAAGTGCTGGTTTCAAAATTTTCAATATGAATTCAAAACTTTTCATTTTCAACATCTGCACTGCTTTAAAAGCTGCTGCCATTCTCACATGTACACCACAGTGAATCTGCCCAGTGTTAAGTTAAACACTTAAATATAGCAGCGATCAGTAATGAAATATCACTGCAGTTTGGCCAGACATGCATAAAACTTGTATGTCAAAAACATTTTACAGGCACAAAACCCCCCCCCTAAAAATCCATATACACAGAAATCTTCATTCAATAAAACAATGCCCAGTTGGCCACACTTAAAAAAAAATTCACTGCATATGTAGGGAAAAAAAAAAAAGCAAAACAAAACAGATCAAAATATAATCACAATGATTGCTGTGTAGTTTTATCAGTACTTCAGAGGAGACAAGACATCAAAACTAAACATCAACTGATTTCCAGTTCATTCATTTGCATGTCCCTTGTGGAACTTTGCCTCCCTAATAGCATTCCCATTATGTACCCTTCCAAGACGGCCTTCTCTAGATTATCATGATGTTTAATGTGTTATTTAATTACTATTTAAGTTTTCTCTCTTTAATCCTCTTTACTAGCTAGCCTTCTTCAATATTAAGTTCTTGTAGTATGGATATATTTGTTCTTTTTTGTGTCCATGATATCTGAAGAACTCTGCTGTAGCATTTACATTCAAAGGCATTTATGTGTTTCTCAGCTGTTTTGTTAAGTGTCCAGGTCTCACAGGCATATGTTGCGATGGGAAAGATGCACATCCTTAAAAATCTTATTTTTGTGGTTCTGTCTGTTCCTCTCCACAGATTCTTTAGTTGTTTTACTTTCTGAAGAGCAATAGATGTCCTCCTTTTAATTTCCCTCACTGTATCTCCATTATTAGCTAGCACTGATCCAAGATATTCAAAACTCTCCACTTCTTCCAGTTTTTCCTCACTGATACATATATCAGCTGCCTCGTTTGTTCTGTCAGTTGTCATCAATTTAGTTTTCTTCACATTAAAATAGAGGTTTTGGTCTTCACCATTCTTACGGACTGATGGATTTCCTGTTATGCTCCCTATACACAAGAACAAAAAAAAACAAAATCACAAAATTCAATTTATGGTTCAGATTTTGAATTACTAGTGTATGATACATGGAAATACTGGTACAGAGCTGTGGAAAGTAAACTTAATCCATTCCTTTCCAACTTTAAAATATGGGAACCTCCTGTGGAACTGATCCAACAAATCTATGATGCAAAAGGCTGAAGAACAAAGGGCAGAATATACTTTAACCAAGTGACAAGTTACCCACATGTTACAAACCTGTACGAGATATACAGTCTGCACAGACAATCAAGGAACTGTACACATCATATGTAATATTCTTTCTGCAGTCTTCTGTTAACATTTTAATTAATATAAAGCAAACAAGTAGAATGTTAACAGCAATAAAAGTTTACAAAACATAACACATTTCGCCACACTACAAGACAACTAGATACTTCCACCACTGCAAAAAAAGTGAACAAAAAAAAAAGCAACAAAAAAAGAACCGCTCTGTGGTTTAAAGCATAAACTGGTTAAAATTATTTTTAAGAAGTTCAAATGTGATTTAACTATATTTAGTTCATTTTTTTTTTCCTAATGGCCCCTACTGATCAGACTTGAATTTTGCTCTGAAAAGTTAAATGATCACTCATAACAGACTGGGTCATGACCTGTGAAAAGTTAAAGGTCAGTGGGGGCAACATTACAAATCAGATGAGGTAAAGTGCTAACGAACCTAAAAAAAATATTTCAATGAACGCTTCATGATGTTTGATAGGTTGGAGCCAGTCTAGAAATTATGCTGATGGTCTTGCTGCAGACGGTCCTGACAATCTGCGGACACTGAGGCTTGGAGCACAGGTATTCTGTTACCTGTCTAAACTCGGTGAACAGAGTTCTGTAAAACAATGACGGAAGACCATTATTACAAAAAAAAAGCAAGTTTAGGTTCCATGAATTAGCCGATAAAGATGTGTAGCAGTCTAAGCACTTAGTGAACTGACTCGAAGATTATATGTTCATGAATCTCCCAATGCCTCTGCATAAAAGTGGGGACCTGACACTTGTGCTGAGGTAAACTGATTTTGAAAATGTAGAACATCTGCCTGCAGTTTGAGGCACACTAGAGTACACTATAAAAATGATTAGTAGATCATGTGCTACATAACAAATCAGTCCCATGATTATGGTACTAAACCCATGTGAAAGATAGTGATCATAACAAAAACTTGGTAAATCTGCTTTGTATCTTTATAATTTCACTTTGTTTTTTGTTTGGACATTCTGCTGCCTGTGGCTTTCATGTCTTTGTTGCCTTTCTGTGTTATCTGCAACAATTTTCCTGCTGTTTTGTTGCTGCCTGCAGTCTGCTGTACTTATTTAGTTACAAAAACACTTGTAAGCTAGACAGTAGAATAGGGGGGTGGCTTGTAGCTCCATTTGGGCAACTGCATGTATGCAAATGAAGTATGACAACAATGAACATAGATCCTACTTAATGGGTGGACTGTGTTGATATATAACATTTTGGGTCATTATATAAAGTGGAAGAGAACAGACAAACGAAAATGATGCATGTACATGAGATGAGGGAAACAAGACAAAGGGGTAGACCAAGACAGAGATGGAAAGACAATTTAGAAGAGCGTATAAAAGAAATTGGTGTCACCAACTGGAGAGAGATTAGGGATAGAAAGGAATGGAGGCAAACTTTATCTGCAGCAATGAGGCTTAATGGCTTGGAAAGCTGAAGAATAAGAATATCAACTGGACAAAGAGGAAATGATGCAACAATCAAAGAGTGAATGAAATGTGGCACTTTACTGTGGCAAGGATATCCTAGACCCAATGTTTTCTAAGTAACCCCTTTCCTCTTGTACAGGAACCATATCTTTCATTATTCAAGGCCATATAATTGAAAAACCAAAAGAGGCAATGGTTATTGTTTCAGCTGCTCCTTTCTCTACTACAACAACAACAACAACAACAACAACAACAACAACAACAACAACAACAACAACAGAAAACTGAATGAGGCAATGGTTATTATTTCAGCTGCTCTTTCCTATACCATCACAACAACAACAACAACAACAACAACTGAATGAGGCTATGGTTATTATTTCAGCCATTCTTTCTTCAGTCAGCTAAAACACAACAGGAGCACAAACATAAAAATATAATAACTGTCTCATTTACTTCAACAGCCACTAACCTGCAGTAAGGATTTCTGCGAGATGCATATCTTAAGGTCAGGAAACGGTAGTACAGGAATGGCAGGAAAACACTACACCTGCCACTGGAAGTAGAGGAAAGAAAATGAAATAAAACAAGAAAATACACACAAAAAAAATTACATAATTATCTCTAGAAATGCATACAAATGTCTACCACTGGCCAGTTATAAAATACACAAATATCAACTGAAAACACTAAAATGTTATATGATATTTCATTTTCAATTACTGGTGCCATTTCTCAAAGGAAGAACGGATGATGTGCCTCTTGTGATGATCATTATGAATATAAAATAAAAATATCCCTGTCACATGGACAAAGTCAGCAGTTGTCTCAAGGCTTAACAAAGTAGCTTCTTAACTTCCCTCACAGGTCCAATTCCCCCCCTGGCCAATTAAACAACACGGACCTCAGTCAGTCAGTCATTTGCATGTCCCTTGTAGAACTTTGCCTCCCTAGCAGCTCTCCTGTAGGTCTCTCGGTTGTAAGCAAAATGCCCTGCTGCTGATGTGTCCATTCTTAGATCATCAACAATGCCTTGCAGTCATCTTTGCCTTAGTCTTCCTCTCTTTCTTTTTCCCATTATGTACCTTTCCAAGACGGTCTTCTCTAAACTCTCATGACGTTTAATATGTCCAAAATATTTAAGTTTTCTCTCTTTAATCTTCCTTACTAGCCAACCTTCTTCAATATTAAGTTCTTGTAGTATGGATATATTTGTTCTTTTTTGTGTCCATATTTGAAGAACTCTTCTGTAGCATTTACATTCAAAGGCATTTATGTGTTTCTCAGCTGGTTTGTTAAGTGTCCAGGTCTCACAGGCATATGTTGCAATAGGAAAGATGCACGCCCTTAAGAATCTTATTTCTGTAGTTCTGTCTGTTCCTCTCCACAGCTTTTTTAGTTGTTTTATTTTTTTGAAAAGCGACAGATGTCCTCAACAGGAACCTGGTGGACTTTAACATCATAGAAATGGTATTTGTTGCAACTCAATGTTCTAAGGTTCATAACATCTTTTTTTTTTACCAGAAACAGTGGGCATCACATTTACAATCTCAAATAACAATACATAGGCTTTGTGTCGTTGAACTAGAAAAAAAAGGAAAGTCTTTCCCTGTGTGTGTGTGTGAGAGAGAGAGAGAGAGAGAGAGAGAAGACTATACTTCTAGGAAAGTACAGTTACAAGAACCAGTAAATTGGAGCTGACCAAGATTTTATCTTTCTGCCCTACTGTTCTTGGAAGCACATCACTGAATTTCATCACTTTCACCACAAGGCAGGGAAAAACATGTTTCACAATGTGGTGGAGCTCGTTAAGAAGCTCACTTCTTGATTCCACTAACCAAATTATAAACAAGCCTCTATTTCATGCCCATATTTCAAGACCTCCACACTGGTATAGCTGTAGAGAGGTGAAAGTTCACAGCCACAGCTACCAACACTCACGTGAACATTAGAAAGATGATGGCTGGCATTAGGAATATTTCTGTGCTGGCGATAAAGCGCAGGATATTGATCTGTTGAACCTCCAGCTTGTTAATCATGTTACGAACAAACATCATAGATGTTGGTCCCATTAACTGAGGAAACAGCCAATATGTTAATTATTATCACCAACATCATTAATGCTGGGCCCAATAAAGTAACAACAGTTAATCAACGATTGAACAAACATTTTTCCTGAAACTGGTACAGGTGTGCTTTTCTTTCACCTGGCATGAAGTACTTCTGAAATGCTGGTTCTGTCAATACAACATTTAGTAATGTAAACTTTTTTTTCTTTAACTTCACACATACCAGTGAGAAGTAAATGTTCATGTGAACATTTTTTTTCTGACCTTATTTACAAGGAGATTTAATGGTCATATGCTGAACCAAAGTCAAAACTGGCCAATCTCCTCCATGCAAATCATCAGCCTATTGGCCTGATTATCCTCCAATCAATTTCACTGGTTGCTTTGTTCTAGATTTTTTAAAAATAATATAAACCGGTTAAGGCAACCGACGACCTCCAAAAATATTACTGGTATTTGTCGGTTAATGCACTCACTGGTTAATACACATTCATACAGTCTTACCATGGTACAGAGGCATTCAGCAAAGAGTGTTAGTACCCATATTTGCTCTGACCTGTTAGTACCCATATTTGCTCTGACCTGTTAGTACCCATATTTGCTCTGACCTGTCAGTACACAAGATGGTGGTGTGGTCAGCATGACACCTGGCTACTTTTTCTTTCCAAGTGCCATATACCCGTCTGTATAAGTAGGGTGACTGAGACACATCACACAATATGTGATCATGAATGGACGGCTGTGGATCTCTTCTGGCCTCTGTAGTTAAGAAGGGGAGAGTTTGGATTAATGCGATTATAAGGGAAAATAAAGGCCCTCCAGGTACAGCATATCAAGGCAGCTGAGATGGGAAACAGAAGTAGATGCCCAAGTCTGACACCAGTAGTTCTGATGGTGGCTTTATATCCTTGAGGTGTGACAAAAACAGGCGATGATGACCACGCTGCTGGTAATGATCATGATAATGGTGATAATCATGATAACGAAACATAACATAAATTCTCTGCAACATCTCTATTTTCTTGGAAACTATACTTACATTAAGAATAGTCTTTGTATAGGAGCATGCATGCAGCGCAGCAAAAAGAAAAATAGGCAACAGTGCCACTTGATTCTGTCAAGGAACCTCAACTCTGTGTCTTTCATTTGCTAATGATACTACTTCATGGTTTTGCACATGCTGTAATGGCTGATGTCTTATGATTGTGATTAAAAATCAAGAGCTCTGGAAGGATGGTCAAACAACATAAGATGGGTGTTAACATTTGCTGTTTGCCGAAGGAGAAACTAACTGAATGACTAACCTGACTAACAAACTAACTAGCTAACTAACTAAACTAAACTAAACACCGTGTCTTCTGTTACAACAGCCACTGATGTAACATCTTATTCTCATTTGTACTGCAATGAACAGCATTTACTACTTATGTATGCATCATCATCATCATCATGTGCCTTCTCCAGAATGAAGGTTGGAGGTAATGAATCTCTCGCTTTCATGGTGCACTCGGCTAGACTGTGTCCTGTCCATTCTTGTATGTTATCAACATCTCTTGTCTTTCTCTTGTTCACTTTCCTTCTAGTATGATCTTCACAACACTGTTATGTCTTTTGATATGACCAAAGTATTTTTTTTTTTCATCTTTATTTCTTTGAGAAGTTCACACTGCACTTGGAGTTCTTCTTCTTTGTTCGCTTCTACCACCAAGACCGCCCCGTGATCCTGCTGAATTTACTCCCATGGTCCCCCTGTGGTCCCTGAAAGGATCACACGAGATCTCCTAGAGGACCACAAGAGGTTCAAAGTATTGCAGGACTTGAGCCTGTATTCTCGGTGGGTCTCAGAAGCGGGAATGCGTGGCACCGTGGTTTTCGTTGCACCAGTTTAATCTAGAGTTGGGCTTTCTCTCTGGAAAACCTCGACGTGTTTCACCCGCTGGGTGAAGGTGGTTGCCCATCCAGTCCAGCGTTGGACTTTCTCACTGGAAAACCTCAGCATGATTAGGGTATGCATACATCCCTGCCAGGTGAGAGGTGGTTTCCTATCTAGACTGCACTGGTCCAGTGTCTCCGACTTCAGCATTTTGTGGTCGTGGCCGCTACCCTTCCTAGCTGTGACCAGGATGGAGCTTTTGTCCAGGAGGATGAATCCTCACCACTAGTGAGTTTCACCCCTGGGTTGAGCCAGTTTAGGCATATTATCCCAGTATGGGCATGTTTAGGACTTGACTGATCTCTAGAGCGGAGGTACTGTGACATGAGTAGTCATCAAGTTTCACCCCTGGTTTAAGCCATTTTAGGCATATTTCATCAGTATGGGTATATATCGGATGTGGCTGGCCTCTAGATCAGAGGTGCCGTGGTATGAGTAGCTCTCGCTGCGAGACTACTGGACACACTGATTAAGCTTCGCTTTATCCTTTCCATCACCTTTTCACATCGGCGCCGCACAGCAACCCTAAATGCTTTTCCGCATTTTCTTCACTGGCCAGGAGGAGTTTCACTCCACGCGCGGCATCTGAAGAATCTCGCCAGCAGTGTCTTAACGCCCCGGTTAAGCAAGTTCAGGCAATTTGCCCGGTATGAGTGCACATAGGACATGGCCAACCTCCAGAGCAGAGGTGCTGTGATTTGAGTAGTCCTGACCTCGAGACTACTGATTTGTGATTTGAGTAGTCCTGACCTCGAGACTACTGATTTGTGATTTGAGTAGTCCTGACCTCGAGACTACTGATTTGTGATTTGAGTAGTCCTGACCTCGAGACTACTGATTTGTGATTTGAGTAGTCCTGACCTCGAGACTACTGATTACTTCATTTACCACTTAATCCTTTATTTCACCTTTTCCACAGTGGCACTGCGCAGCAACCCCATTTGCACCTTTCTTCACTGGCCGAGAGGTGCCACACTCCACACACGGCAGCTGAAGAATCTTGCCAGCAGCGGTAGATGAGCTGCCAAAACATGATTCTCATCTACCCGAAATGTCTGGTATTCAGGCGCCAGATATTCGCCCCTTCTCCTGTCAGTTTGAACAGTTTTGTCACGAGAAGGCCAGGAGCTGAACTTGACTATCAGAGGCTATTTGAGACACACGCCTTGGGGACAGGAGCTGTTCTAAATGTGCCATGCCAATAAGTGTGGCAACAATCAGGCTTTTCCTCTATGTATCATCCCTGGTGTTGTCTCTGATCTATTTGCCTGCCCTTCTTTTCCTGCATCACTTGGTCCACTCTTTTAAGATGTTTCTTTTGGCCTCCCTTTTTATTTTTCTGTTGAATTTTTCAGTGATTACATGAAATTAATTTAAACACGGCAGAATTCTATGCTTCCTTCAGTATACAAGCTACATAGAATTTAGTCCTTTTTTTTGCAACTTTGTAGAGGAAAAAGATAACTATCATCTTCCTCATCAGGTGCCACACCAGTAGTCATGCTTCTCAACAGATCGTGTTCTTTGATATTTTCCACAGCTCAGCTGATGATTTTTTTGTTGTGCCACTGCTTTAGACTGTCCATGATTTTTTTCTCTTAGTCTTCTCTTACATCTCTTCCCATTTATCTTTCCTGTTGTTATGACATTTTCAAGCCTCCTGCCTCTTTTCATCATGTCCAATGAAAGATGACTGTCGTTTTCTTATGGAGTTAATTAGCTTCCTATTTACATTCACTTTTGTTAGATATTTCTTGTCTGTCATCTTAGCTGCACATGATGTTCTTAACATTCTTCTAAGAAACCACATCCCTGCTGCCTCTAGTGATCTCTCTGCTGATATGCTGATTGTCTATGACTCACTTCCAGAGTGGGATAGACTCAAAATCAATCAATCAATCAAGTGCCATGCTGTGTGGAGTAGGCGATCATTTCTCTCCACAATTCCCTGTCTTTAGACTTGATTATGAGATCTGCCGGTGACTTTCTTCCTAGCCACACTGACAGCTCATCCAGTAACTTCTCTCTCTGTCTTTCTTCCCTCAATTTTTCCACTTGCCACAATGTGTTCCAATTTTCCTCTTCTCAGAAAACATTCTACAAATCTCGCTTGTCTGCCTCTGATCTTTGTTGTAATTTGTCTTTTAACTCCAGCCTCTCTTAAGACTTCTTCGTTAGTTTTCTTAGCTGTCCATGATACCTTCAACATCCTTCTTATGAACCACATTTCCACGGCCTCCATTTCTCGCTGTACTCTCTTATTCATGGACCATGCTTCACACCCATAAAACAAAATTGGCTCGATGTAAAATTTAAGTACTCAGAATCTTGTTTCCATTGATATGGATTTGTTGCACGAGATGTTTCTTATTTTCTGGAATGCTGACTTGGCTTGAGCACGTCTGCTTTTTATTTTGTTGTGACATTTCCCATCAGCTGTTATAATTGTTCCTAAGTTCTTAAATCTATCAACTTGTTTCGTTATGTGCCATCGATGGTAATGCTACATTTTGGTGGTATTCTTTTCTTTGAGATGACCATCACTTCAGTCTTCTTTTACAAGAAGGCTCAACATATCATTTTAGAACTCTCTTTCTGATGTTCATCATTGCATAGGATGTTTATCATTTGCTGAAATGCTGTTTTAGTTTGGCATATTCTATTCTTGATTTCAGAGGTGCATATGATGTTACTCAAATACCAGTGTATTTAAATATCTGCACTTGTTTCTAGGTTGTTCCTCATATTTTAGCATTGCATCTAGTTTGGTTCTTCTTTCATGATATAACCAATGTTTCTAGTTTTTTTTTTTTTTTTTGCTATTTAGGGTGAGCTTCCAGACTACCATAAGATGTTTAAATGATTCTTTTAAAAAATAATAACTGAAGTCGTGTGGTTTTGTGCCATGGTTGGAAGTTAAGAATTTTAAACTGCTGTAAATGCTAAAAGTAGGTATGATGTCATTTCTCAATAAAACATGATGGCCATGATAAAAGATGGCTAAAAATGTTCTTGCATCATTAGTGCTAATGGGCTGTTTAAGAGATAATCAGGGACACAAGAACAAATGAAATATTAAAACCCTTTTTCATTTTGCTTTGCTTTTTTTTTTTCTTAAAAAAAAAACAAAAAACTTCTATATCAACAACTTCTTTGCAAGATGCTGCTGTGAACTGGTTCTAATGTTAAAGTTTTCAAAGCGCAATAAAATATACGAACTGGTTCTAATGTTAGGATAAAATACACAAGGATACTTGTCACAGGATAGGAGTACATGAATATGATGCAGAACATGAGATAGTGACTAGAATCCTCGATGAACAAGTGCCTCAGGAACTCCATGTTTATCTGGACTCGTGGGATACGCTGGTGCAAACGCAGCGCACTTGTGGCAGCAGCTGCAATAAGAGCTCTTTGGTAAAAGATGTATGGGTTCTCCCTGGAGATTAAAACAAAAAGAAAATTATTCACATCTTATTATTATGAGCTTATAAGAAATATAAAATAATATGATTTTTGCATAATATAAAATTACTATAAATCTTATAATCATTACCAGTGCCATGGTGGTGTGAAGGTTAGTTTATCTGCCTGCCAATCAGAAGGTCCCTGGTATGATTTCACGCTTGGGTGAAATGTACTTGACTGATTAGCACAGGGATCAACCCAGGCTAAAAAAATGGGTACCTGGTGTTTCCCTAGCAAAAAAAAAAAGGCAGCAAGGACAGGTGCTGATATCTCACTGTCAAATACTGTGGTGGTCCACAAATGTGAAGGCACCAACACTTCACACCCCTACAGCATGCAGATGCCATGGGACAAAGATAATCATTAACTGTGGAGCATACAGTCTCTTCACAACTTAAGATGGGGTTACCTTATAGTTTGTTACTGACATCGTTCTGACAACCCACTACAAACAGAAAAAAAAAAGTCAAATCAACAACAATAACAATGGTAGTAATGTAGTCAACATATGAGAATTATCTCCTCTCAAATATCTACATCCTTTTCTAATTTTAAGCTGATTTACTGGACTGAGACCCAAGGTGTTTGCATTCGAACACACAGTGTACCAGTATTTACAGTTGGCATTCAATAAATAAATTTAACAATTAATGAAATGATCCATGAAATAAACATATCATAAGTCAAATGGACATAAGTCAAGGACTTCTACAATTATATTCATTATCATCATGATTTTACAATGAAATGAAGACACTGTGGGACCTCAAGTTCTTCCCATCAGTCTGTGTCCAGTTTTCTCTGCCAGGCTATGTCTAAAGAAACCAAAGAGGTAAATTATGCACATGTTTTTGGCTTGCTGCTGTTTAGGAACATAATTACAGGTAATCTCTGTAGAGAACACTCACATTATCTGCCACAAGCAAGAGAACTTGCCTTGTAAGACAGCTTGGAATCATATTTGTGTATGGACACATTTATAGATACACACACAGTGTCTCGCAAAAGAAAGTTATTATTTCATATTTTCAACCATAACTCAAGTATTTTTTGTACGACTGCAATAAAATTTTCTGACAAATTGCACCGATTAATGTGTTAGAAGGGAAGGAAAATTCAACAAACTCGAATTTCAAACACAAGGGAGGCAATACAGTAGTAGGTAGGGGGACTGAAATGGAAAGTCACACTCCCTAGTAATAAGAGTGTCCTCCTCCTGCAGCAAACATGGCCATACATACAGTGGCACCTCAAAGAGTGGATTAAGTTTTGCTTCACCTGTTTCAAAGGCTGACTGTTGAGGAGGAGCTTTGCTTGGATTTCCTCCCTTGGAAAGGTCATAATTTCTATTTCTTCAGTGCTGATTTTCATGTTGTTTTTTACATGTCTGTGTTATGTTATCAGTGTTCTTTTGCATGTCTGTGTTATGTTATCCGCGTTCTTTTGCAGGTCTTTCTCTGATGTGGCTGTTAGTGCTTGGTCATTAGCAAAAAGGAGTTCATTTATGGTCCTGTATTGTGAGCTTATCAGCATTATTTATGGTCCTGTATTGTGAGCTTATCAGCATTATTTATGGTCCTCTATTGTGAGCTTAGCATTATTTATGGTCCTGTATTGTGAGCTTATCAGCATTATTTATGGTCCTGTATTGTGAGCTTATCAGCATAATTTATGGTCCTCTATTGTGAGCTTATCAGCATAATTTATGGTCCTCTATTGTGAGCTTATCAGCATTATTTATGGTCCTGTATTGTGAGCTTATCAGCATTATTTATGGTCCTGTATTGTGAGCTTATCAGCATTATTTATGGTCCTGTATTGTGAGCTTATCAGCATAATTTATGGTCCTCTATTGTGAGCTTATCAGCATAATTTATGGTCCTCTATTGTGAGCTTATCAGCATTATTTATGGTCCTGTATTGTGAGCTTATCAGCATTATTTATGGAGTTGAGCTGTTTGAAAGTTTCATGGTGGAATTTTTATTGTTTAAGTTAGCCTCTTGTAGTTTTGCTCCTGTTTAGTTCTAACCCATTCTTTATACTTATTTTTCCTTATCTCACATCATCATTCCACCATTTTGTTATTTTCATTTCTGTACCTCCTTATTCTGTTGTACCACATCTTTCCTTTGCTGTTTGTAAAAAGCTGGTTTTGAACAAAGCCCATTTCTCTTCCACTGATGCTGCTTCTGTGGGTAAGTTTATGAACAATTCTCTTATCTTCTTCTCATACTCTTCTTTGAAATTCTGTTCCCTAAGCTTGGTTATTCTTGTTGTTTCGCTAGTCTTCTTCTTACGAGACTAATATGGCTTTTTCTGTGTACTCTAATAACTACTACTAATGTTTTATAGTCAGCGCATGAGCTCAAGTGGAACATTACTCTGATGATGATTAAAAAAATTAGAGTTTGAGTCAGTGTCAGCAAAAGCTCAAAGCACCAGTAAATCACGCGAGGTCTGCCCTACGAATAAAGAACTTTACCCAAGACTATGATGTGTGGAAAACAAAAAAAAAAACTGTACTGCTGATAAAAGTTAAGTACATTAACTCTTCCCGTGCCACAGGAAGAAAAGTGGACGTTCAGTTGCTTACCAGAGTAAAAGTGCGGGTCTTGATATGTTAGGGGGTATAGTTGTAAAATGGAATGGAAAACAGTATTTACATGTACTTCCGTGTACTTATTATGTTTCAAAGTATAACTAAATGTATGAAAATTTCATAAATGCAGAGTTTTTTTAGGAAAAAAGAAGTAATGTGATGTTTTTAGACAATGATTGTGCCCAGCTCACCATCGGCTAGGTCTATATCTGCACTACTTACCATCTGAGATGTCTAGATCGACTTATCGATCTCGTACTCTTGTTCTATGTTGCATTCTCGCTAAATTAATGTCTGAAATAACCTCCTAACTACTTCTCCAGTCGTCTAAATATATCTAGATCTACTTGGGATACATTCAAGAGCAGTGGGGTGGTCACAGGCCATGTCCATACCCCTATATACATCATCAAAAATTGAACATTTGTTTCTCTTCCTTTTTCTCGCTCGGCATCGCTCGTATCTAAGGACTCTTTCACCATTTTGAAAAGCGTCACCAGAAACGTGGACGAAATATGTACAATCTGAATGTTACACCTGTTCTTTTATTGAAACAAACCATGATCAACTTTTTTATCGTTGGTAAGCAACGGGTATACCGGAAGCGTAAAAAAATTGACGCCTGGCACAGAAAGAGTTAAGTTTGTCATTTACTTCTCATAAACTGACATAAACACTGCATCAAATATCAGCACTCAGTTTTTGGTTGCTATGAAACTGAAATACTGAGACTACAAAACATCACTACTTAATCTGATCATTAAATGTAAAAATTCGTTTGTTTTAAAAAGAGGCTTGCATGGTACCTACCCAAAAATTGGAATCAGAAATAAGATGGAGCAGACAACTGTGAAGATTCTTGTCAGCCAGAGAGTTGTCTCCACTTTATTCTGCATCATGTGGGCCTGCAGGTGTGAGAGAATTATATTTTTTGCAGTCTGTCTGGTAATGACAGAAAAGTGCCTATTGTGAACATTTATCAAACATAGAAAAAGGAAGCTCTGATGATTGCATAAGAGAATGTGTAATCATCAGGACCAGCCCATGAAACTGATTATAAAACTTATCTCTCCACCTACATTAAGTGCTCCCACTGAAAACGTTTTAAGATAAAAAATATCCTGCCTAAGTATGGATCAATATGTTCCTTCTTATGTTGGAGAATACTGTGATTCTTTAGTAAATTCCTGGAAATAAAGAAAAGTCTCCGTATCACATCCTTCATCTTCTTTTCCTGTGCTGGTTTCATATGCTTGGCTATTTAGACTGAAAGACTGGCTGCCTTTGTTTGTGAATATTATCATCAGTAAAAGGTCTTAACGCATGTCCCAGAGTTTTCTATCCATCTTTTCCTGGCATTAAGTTTGGGATTTCAAGTCTGTAGAGAGTGCAGGTTTTCAAGATGTAGAGTCTGGAGATCATTTTGGCATGTGCAAAGCTGAATCTGGGCAGTTTCAGTTTATCACATGCAGACATTTTGAAAAGTTCCTGTTCAACTTGACAACTAGCCTTGATAATATTTAACCCTGCAGTCCATAATGAACCAAGAGGCCTACAGAAGAGCTGTTCGGGAGGCAAAGTTCCGCAAGGGACATGCAAATGACTGACTGACTGTCCATAATGATTGTAAAGAATACTTGGAAACCACAAGGCATGTGTATGATAAGTCTTACAGTGATGTGTGTATAACCCATAAAAAACTCTGGACACAGTGCTTTGGTTGTGAGAAAAAGAGAAACAGTTAAAAAAAAAAAAATAGAACAGTTGCTCATTCGTACCACGCTTGCTTCTCATAATATGTGTCACCTTTGCAGTTTGAGTCTAGTGTAATCTTTTCATGGCACTGATCCAATCAATAAATGTTCGCAATGACAGACAAATCATTTCTCAAGTTTCTACATACACTTAGTGCACTAGTTCAAGTTCAGCTTGAGCCTACTCTGTCACTCATATAGAAATGGGTACCTAGCTCCTCAAGAGGCTACTCTGTCACTCATATAGAAATGGGTACCTAGCTCTTCTTGAGGCTGCTCTGTCACTCAGTTATAGAAATGGGTACCTATCTCCTCTTGACCCAGCTCTGTCACTCGGTTATAGAAATGGGTTCCTAGCTCCTCTTGACCCAACTCTGTCACTCAGTTATAGAAATGGGTACCTAGCTCCTCCTGACCCAGCTCTGTCACTCAGCTATAGAAATTAGTTGACTCCTTTTGGAACTAGGAAAATAAAAGCAGCTAGACATGATGCTGACCACATCACAACCTCTAATGTGCTCATAGGTCAAGGTACATATAGACATGAACACTACATGCTCCTAAGTGCTTCTGTGGCACAACAGGGCCTAGTTTACATTTACCTTTACCAACACCTGCTCATACACTTCATGCTCTGATCATGCGCTGTCATTTTATACAAACATTAAAATAATAAAAATCTTTCATCTAATAACCCTTTAAATTCTGATTATTTTACATATGGGACTGCAGTGCTTTTATATGCTTCTTATACTTTGAAAGTATGATACCCCCTGTCTCTGCATGTGATATGAGTCATTTTCATTTTTCTATCAGTAATAGGTCAATTCAACTTTTGTACTGTCCAGTCATCTTTATGAAAGCCCCTCTTCCTTCGTGCACCTCTTGTTGATTTCATGTAAATTTCATCTGTTAGCTTATCTTAAAGACTTGTATCTTTAGTCATCTAGTTTGCTTTCTGTGATGATATGTACAGCTGTACTTGTATATATGCTACATCTTATTACAGAAATACAACTCAGTCTAAATTATATTGATATACTAATCTCCTTTTCCTTCTCTTCTATCTCCCTGGAACTGTGAGATCTAAATTATGTTGATATTCTAATCTCCTTTTCCTTCTCTTCTATCTCCCTGGAACTGTGAGTCGATGTTCTTTATAGCCAATATGGTGAAGAGGTTGAGGTGTTGGATCGGAAGCGGGTTATGGCAGCTATTTTCAGTCCATGACTGGAGCTAAAAAGCAGAGGGTGTGCAACACTTCTTCTTGCGGACCAGATAAAAGGGAATAGCAACTGCAGTAAAACTGGTTCTAGTAATAAAGGTAAACAGAGGTGTATGGTATAGTTTTACACGGCGGCAGAAGGAGTGAGGAAAAAACAAATAGCAGAAAGTATGAGAATAAGATGAGAATGATTAACTCTTTCCATGCCAAAGAAAAAAAAAAATGCAGACGTTCCCATCCATGCCACACAAAAAGCGTGGTTCTTGATATGTATAGGGGGTATAGTTGTAAAAGTGAATGTACAAAGTATTTCCACTTTAAAAGTATACATATTATGCATGAAAATAGTTGTAAATGTAAGAAGATTTCATAAATGAAGAGTTTTTTTTTTAGGAAAAAAATAAGTAGTGTGATGATTTTAGCTGATAATTGTGCAGTGTTTACCATCGGCAATGCCTAAATGTGAGTTTACCATCGGCAATTTCCAGATCTACTTAAATTTTCGTTCAATCTCATCATGTGGTGGCATTCTCACTAAAATAATGTCTGAAATAACCTTCTAACTACTTCTCCAGTCCATTTAATAAGTCTAGATCTACTTGGGGTACATTCAGGAACAGTGATCTGGTCATAGGACACGTCCTTATGCCTCCAAAATCACAATAAATATTGAAATTTCTCAGTTAAAAAGATCGATTTCACTCGGTTGTTAGCCACACTTTGGATTGAACTATGAAAGGTCACCAGACATGCGCAGATAAATCGTGTACAATAAAAAGTTACAATAGTTTTAAGCTGCAACAAAACAAAATCGCTATAACAATCATGACAGGCACTAGACTAACAGGAAGAATTCACTATAGTGTTGATGGCAGGGAAAGAGTTAAATGAAAAACATATAATATCCAATATTTTGGCATGAGCCTTTCTCAAGGATTACATATACAAACACAACAACATATAACTAAAAGAAGATGAAAATGAAAACTTAGCTTAGTGGCATCCTCCTAGAGAGAAAACACTCGAATGCCATCTCTGACCCAGAAACTGGGCAGCATCTACCCACTCATCAATCTGCTTAAAGATTTCTGCAGCCAACACTTTGATGCATGTAAAACAAAGGTATGTTGGATGGCAAGTGGATCACAGTGGCTTGCCCGAAAACCCAGACAGGATCCAGCATGTGAACTTCTCAGCAAAACTTCACCAGGATGGAGCCTTACCCCTATCAGTCTTAGTGGGGCAGCACAGCAACCTATTACTAGGAGCACAAATGGGAAATGGAATAGGGTCTTGGTCAGTTCTGACCCTATTGGGCAATAACACCAGCATTTGTTGTTCTTTTCTCCAACATCAACAAGTCCACAGATTTTTTTTTGGCTGAGCTAAAAATAACCTGGACTATGCTCCACATTTCTGTGACATATTGGACAGGTACATATGTATGTTTTTTGTTTTATCATGTAAGAACTTAATGGATTATATTTCAATATCTACCAGAACTGGGTTGCCTTGAGGTGAACGAGGAGGTCCATCCCCTGAACCATCATTTGCAGGTCCATTACCATTTGTTCCGGAATGTTCAGGCATTGCTGTAAAAAAATATTTAGAATTTTTATAGTAGGCTATCTGTATGGTGCATTTTGTGGGGATTCCCCCCCCCCCCAAAAAAAAACCCAAAACAAATAATACATGGCCTTATAATAATAGCATTAGTTTTTTTGTTTTAGGGCAACATATATTTTCATTATGAATGTATAATTTTACATTCTAAACATTTGTTTGAAAGTTCATAAGACCATGTTCTTCATGACTATAAAAGAAAAACTACTTGAGACTAATATTAAAAAGATATTTCTGGATCATTTTTAAGTACTTACTGCATAACTACGTCATAATTTCAGGATGGACATTACTTTTTTGGTAATATTTTCTTACATTTTTTGCACGTAAATCAATTATCAGTTAGGTTTATACGAGTCTTCCTGCTCCGTACAGTTTGCCAGTTATGTACAGCCACGAATCTTCACCGTGTTAGGCGAAAATGTTGAAAGATAAACCTCGCCAATGTGCACTATCAAAGACAAGGTAAACATCAATGTGTTTTCATAGAAGAAACTTAATTTCGTTGACTAGCTTTTCCATAAAACAACTTACTGCCGGCAGCGGAGTTCCACTTGTGGCGTAACTGATTATTAACGGAACTTGGCGTGCTGAATAATAAGAGTCTAAATTTCTTTCTCGTCGTTTCTACGAACCGACAAAAAAATTGCTGACCTGTGTCTTTCCTGTTCTTTTAAAATAAGAGAGCGTCGATGTCGTGGTATTCTTATATCGTCGTTTTAATTTAGTTTAATTTGACGTGTCTCAGATGGATTGAATAGTCATCATCATTGATCAGGAATCTTCCTGATAAGAGTATACAGTCATGTTTCACCTTTTTAAGTGATGTCTTCAGCACTTTTAGTCAGATCTGTTACTTTTCTTTTTCTATACCACTTCGTAACCTATTCTTTCTTTCTTTCTTTGCTTTGAGTTTTGCGAAAAGAGTAATTTAAAAAAAATTATGTGTCATTTCTATTGAAGCCTGATCATGTCTGCATTCTTATGAGTATTTGATGATAGTGTTGTGACTTGTTTTAGGGGGGAAAATATTAAAAACCTATCGGTTGCTAGCTGTTAGTAGGAGTTACTAATCATTATTTTGCCGAACAGTTTCTTTTATGAACGATTCTACCATAACAGTATCATGGCTGCTAATGAGCAAGCAACATTTTATTATCATAATCAGCCACATAATAACATTGTATTAATATGACTTTCATTTCTTAGATACGAAAGCATCACTCTTCTTAGTTTACTCTCTAGAATGACTGTTGACAGGTTGTTAGATCTTAGCACGAACAGAAAATGAGGAAAATGGCTGTTAAGCAATTCATATCATCAGCTAACCAACAAAACTCTTTTGCAGCGCTCCTAGTAATAAGATTATGTATTCCTAACACGATAGGACTTGCCTTAGTCTCCAGTGACGGAGCCTGCGGAAAAGCCCATTTCTTACGTCCACTCTGGAAGTTCAAAAGCGCCAATATAAGTCTCTCTCATAAACTAGTAAGAGGACTATACTTTAAAATCACCACAAAGTCTTCTTTTTCTTCTTGTTCTTCTTCTTGTTCTTCTTGTTCTTGTTCTTCTTCTTGGCCTACTGACCACATCTTCTTCTCCTTCTTCATGGCCTACTCACCACAACTTCTTCTTCTTCTTCTTCTTCATGGCCTACTGACCACATCTTCTTCTTCATGGCCTACTCACCACATCTTCTTCTTCTTCTTCTTCATAGCCTACTCACCACATCTTCTTCTTCTTCTTCATGGCCTACTCACCACATCTTCTTCTTCTTCTTCTTCATAGCCTACTCACCACATCTTCTTCTTCTTCTTCTTCATAGCCTACTCACCACATCTTCTTCTTCTTCTTCATGGCCTACTCACCACATCTTCTTCTTCTTCTTCTTCATGGCCTACTCACCACAATGTCTTCTTTTCTTTCTTTACTTCTTTACTTTTTTATTCTTGGTCCGCTCATCTCGATGACAGCAAAAGTTCAAAGGTTAACACGTGCGTTGTTAAATGACCTTCCCAATTTATTCTACTGATGTCTCTGAGTTTCTAAAATTTTTGTTTAAAATTTACATTATCTCCTTGTCATACTTTCACACCCACCCCACCCCCCCCCCCCGCCAAAAAAACACTTCCTACCGCCCCACCCCCACCCCAAAATCATTTACTAATACTCTAGGAAAACGCGAAGAGCTAAGATAACTGTCATAGTGCAACGGTTCCCAATCCTTTCTGAGCACGACCCTAAGCCAGCACTTTTATATGACCCGGGAGTCATGAAAAAAAAAGATAAAAAACAACAAACTAGAAATCATCAAAAATTATTTCAATTAATAGTAGCGAGTGTATCTATTGTTATTTTAATATTTAGGGTTGGAAACATAAATTAGTAAGATTTCTTTACAAGTCTCGTATTTTTATATCCTTAGTTTTAATTTTGTTATTTTTGTTTGTTTGTTTTCAACTAAAAAATATTTTATGCGTTCTTAAATCACCCTCCTCCCCCGTCCCGCCCCCACCCTACCCCGGGGGCTCAAATTAGGGAAATCCCTGTCCTTGACATTGCCGCAGATTTAAATTGCCCTGAAGCAGGAATGGCCAACCTTTTTTGAGAGTATGTGCCGAAAATAGTTTTTTTTTTTTTTTAGAGCCTCTCTCTGCCGCTAAAAATATTTCGTGGTATTTGAAGTGTGAAATTCTGGATTTCACGTGTTGGAAAAGTTTGTTTGCCTGTTATGGGTTCACCACTTCTTCTCTGTGTGATGTCAGGGCGTGTTATGGGTTCACCACTTCTTCTCTGTATGACGTCGGGGTGTGTTATGGGTTCACCACTTCTTCTCTGTATGATGTCGGGGTGTGTTATGAGATCACCACCACTTCTCTGTATGATGTCGGGGCGTGTTATAGGTTCACCACTTCTTCTCTGTATGACGTCGGGGCGTGTTATGGGTTCACCACTCCTGCTCTGTATGACGTCGGGGCGTGTTATGGATTCACCACTCCTGCTCTGTATGACGTCGGGGCAGACTTGGATGATGACTCTCACAGAGCACTGGCACAGCTGCTATAATAATCTGTGACCGCCTTGTAATTTATTATCATGGCCCGCGGACATAAGATGGCCAATAACTTGAGATGACCTTTCCATTTCGATTCCTGTTCACGTGGCTACACTATTGTCTATTTTTCCAGGGGGCAACACTGGGAAATAGAAAAAGATCAGCGATCGTTCACCACCCATGACGCAAACTTTCAGTCACGTGCCACTGGTCGCCATCTTAATCAGTCTCGGCGTTGTCTCTTCACCACAAATGAAACTATTTAATTGTTAATCTAGAAGTTTAACTGTGAATGAAATGTTTAATTTTAAATTTGTGTTATAATTCCATTATTACTAGGAGTGGTCAAAACTGATTTAGGTAACGGTTAGTAAATAAAGTAATAAAGTTTCAAAATGATCTAATATCTTGAAACTTTCTTATGTTAATTGTGATGTTTAAACAAAATGTGTGTGTGTGTGGGGGGGGGGGAGGGGCTAGAGAATTGACAATTTCAGCCAACATACTTCCGCAAACCGCACATGTGTCAAAGTGCTGCATCTGGCTCTCGAGCTGCAGTTTGCCCACCCCTGCTTTATAGCAATAATTTCTTATACGTGCATACTAGCAAATTAAGAGAGTGTTTATGTTTTCATAAGTATCCTATTCGTATATGTTTTCGATTCAGCCATAAAAAATTCGAGTATTACTATTCGAATTTAAAATATTTGAATATTTTTGTTTGGCTGAAAATTAAAATAAAATGTTCGGTGCACCCCAAGTAAGATGGTAGTAAAATACTACGTCACTGGCAAATGATTTAGACTTAATAGCCATGAACATGCCGAACGCCCAGATTATATTTCAGTATGTTCGATGTATTCGTCACCAAGGTCACTACGCCGTTGCCAGCGTTCTGGTAATTTTCGTATCTTCTCGTGGAACCAATCTGTGGGGGTACGGCGCACCCACTGATGGAAAACCTCTCGTACTTCTTCATTATCTTTGAATCTTTGGCCTCCCAGTGGCTTTTTCATAGCGTCTAATAGTGCATAGTCATTAGGAGCAAGGTCGGGAGAATACGGTGGATGTGGCAACATCGTAAATCCCAACGACTCCAACTCAGTAACAGCTTTGTGGCTCCTGTATGGCCGTGCACTGTCATGCAGGAGCAACACGTGACGGGATCATTTTCCTTCATGCCGCTGTTTGATTTTGCGGCGCAGACTTCGTAGTTACTCGCAGTAACGTGCACTGTTGATTGTCATCTCCTGCAGAAGCCAGTTAACCAAGGGTACGCCATGGGCACTCTAAAAAAATCGTAGCCATCTTCTTCCCTGTAGGAAATTTCTTGGGTCCATCTTGTTGTCCGTGCCTATATGGTGGGTTGGGGGGGGGGGGGTGGCGGAAAAATGTGCTCCCACCCGTCGCGTCTGCCAGGGAACCTACCCGTGCTTTAATAACTTATATACACGTCCTTAACTGACCTATATTTTCATTTCTCTAGCAACAAGCACCACTGGAAAAACGATGCCTGTCTAAATCATTTGTTAGTGACTCTAGTAGTGGCACTTACCGTAGTAACAGAGAAAGGCAATATTTGCAACAGGCGCAAGCATTTACACAAATGATATCTGCCACAATAGTATTTAACTTATACACCGCTAGCACTTTAGAAATCATGTATCACAAGCATTCTGTATATCATTTGCAGTTCGACAAAGAAACATCACCAGGACACTAGCATCATCATCATACAGCATTAGAATGTCAGCCTCACATATCATCATCAACAATCAGTTTCAACATCATTATACAAAAAATGTCCACCCAGTCACTTTAGCAGACTCCACTGCTATGGGGACTACGGCGATCCATGCCCCATTAACCAGCCTAGGCCTGTTATAGAGGGTTTCATGCTTCTCTTCTATGAAACAAACAAAAAAAAACCCCCGTACTGTGTAAATAGAAGGCAGATTTTTATCGCGTACTTAAGGTGTCTGGAAACAGAAATCAATAAGCAAATGTACAATGTGTGTTTATAAAAAACAGCGAACTTTTTCAACAGCGCGTCAACTGGCTTTAGAGGGCGTAGGTCTTGACCTAGGGGCAGGTCTTGACAACAAGCTGCCGTTTGCCACGTTCCGCTATGAGCATTAGTCGTCGAGCTACACCTGGCGGAGCGAACAGGTGCACAAGCAGTTCGTCGGATTAGTGACTAAGTGACAGTGAGGGAGCTTGAAGAACAGCGTCTGTATGTGTATGTGTATGTATGTGTGTAAAATTTTACTGCAAACGTAAAAACTTTGTAGAGCGATGGCAACTGGTTAACTAAGCATGCAGGGAGGACTGTATGAGTCGAAGGCAGTGCTGCTCGCTGAAGTAGATTAAGTTTTTTAAAGAGGGCAGAACGTCGGTAGATGAAGATCCAAGGCCTTGGTGACGTTCCACATCAACAGACGACGACCAAGGTGAGAGAGTCCTCCGATGTGTGATTCATGGAAATCGCCGTTTAACTGTCCGAGAAGTTGCTGACGAAATAAGTATCAGAGGGAGTCGATTTTTGCAGAATTCGTACTGCATTTGCTGACTGGCCATCAGAAAGAGAACTGTGTTTAAATCAGTCAGGAACTGCTTGCCAAGGCAAATGGCCATGGCAACTTTCTTAAGAACATCATAACAGGGGATGAGACGTGAGTTTACGGTTGTGACGGTGAAATCAAAACGCAGTCTTTGTAATGGGTGGGGAAAGGGTCTCCTCGACAAAATAAAAAAGCACAGATGAGTCGATCAGAGATCACGATGTTGTTGGTTGTGTGATTTTATTGCAAGGCATTGTCCGCTAGGAACTGTGGTCAGATGTTAAATGAAACAGTTGTACCTGGAAGTTTTAGCTCGTGTGAAGGATGCTGTGCGCAGAAAGAAGCCTGAATTGTGGGAAAATTAGACTCAGATGCTGCGCTACGACAAAGCTTCGAGTCCCCTGTCGCCTCTCATCCGCATTTATCTGGCACAACATCAGACATCCACTGTGCCTCACCCACCCTATTCTTCAGAGTTAGCGGCAGCAGACTTTTTCTTGTTTCCCAAACTTAAAAACATTGTGAAAGGATGTCATTTCCAAAACCACAGAGGGGATTCAGGGAAATACGACAAGAGAGCTGCGCGCCGTCACAAAAAAATGCGTTCCTGCAAGCATCCCAGTTGGAGACGATGTATTGCCGAACAAAATACTGCGAAGGAAAAAGTGCTTAAAATATTGTCATATGTGCACTTATGTCTTGATAGAAAAATTCACTCACTCACTCATTCACTCACCCACTCACTCACTCACTCACTCACTCACTCACGTCTAAGTGAAATGAACTCTCAATTGTTAAAGCAAGTATTAGTATTATTATTTTAAAAAACCACACGTAAACACAACATGACATAATTCTACAACAGAAATGTATTCCTTATCTGTCGAGCAAATAATCCCCGGCATGTATGCTTCCCCATTTTGTGCGGTCCTCGGGTTTTGCAACCAGAAGGTTAAGTGTCTTCATTTTCTCGTGAAATTTGCTGGCTCTGTAGATATTTTTCAATTGGCCCTCCTCTCTCTATTTTTTTTCCTTTGAGATTTCATGTGATTTGTAGGTTCTCTACATTCTGGCTTCTCGAGACAAGTCCCTAGAAATTTGATCCTTTTTCTTCTTGTGGATTCAATTAGCTCTAGATACCGTTCGGCAGATCGTGCACGTCTTATTTACAATGATTATAGTAACATAGCATCATGGGAGTATATAATTAACTCTAAACAGTTGTAACTGTTGTAACAAGTTACATAAACACATCAGTTATTATACAAAATGTACACACCATTAGAATCACTTAAATAATATATAATTTGCACGATTATAGATACAAATGAGGTATTATGATGTATTATAAAAAAAACAAACAAGATATGTATATTCGAGTCAGTCGAATTTGACTCAAGACGTTTTTAAGACTGGACTTGAACTGTATGTGCTGGTGAAAAAATAGCGATTTGGACTCGATTTGCGATTTGGCATTTTTTAAAACAACGAACTCGACAGCTCTGCCACAACGCGGTACTAGTAAGACATCGCAGGCTTCAATGACGCTGTAACTTTAACATTAAAAAAGGGACCTAACTCTGTTGCTGTTTCTGAGGGGCGGCTTCTTTACATTTGGGGCATGCCCACACGCGTTCCGCTCGTTGGCATCAAGTTTTCCTTCAGTGTTTTTAGAGAGATGACTCCAACGTTGTGTTGATTGTTGTTGCCCGTGATCTAGCATTTAGTTGGGATTTGCTCAATGACGATATTACTTTGTGTGGGGTCGGAGATATTTCATTTGAATCAGTTGTTTCTTTAGATTTTCATCGCTGACGTTTAGTCTAAAATCTGTTTATTTTAGAAAAAAAGTAATGAAACCAAAGGAGAGAAAGCGCGTGCAGCATGTAAGACAAAGTAGGCGGACGTTAAACTTAAGGAGCGATATGACAAATCCCTGACTACCAGTTCGGTAATATCAGACGCGTCTTTTGGAGAGAGAGAGAGAGAGAGGAGAGAGAGAGAGAAAGAGAGAGAGAGAGAGAGCTCTTGAGGTTTAAAGTGGTAATTTAAGTTTGAATTTGTGCAACGATTTTCAAGATATAAGAGGGGCGACCATGCACTTGTGACCTCGCAAAAATAGAAGAAACTAACAAAAATACAACAAAAATATAAAGTCTGATGGACGCTGATGTACAGTGAAGAGTAATACTGTATTTCTGTTAGATTTTTTAAAAATTACTGTTTGGCATAAAAAGTGAGGTACTTGTGAAAGAAAGAATGAAATGTATATGTGTAGTTTGGCTAATTTATTCTTAGTTTATTTTCTTCACTTTCACAGCGTGCAGTCGCTTGTGCAGGAAGTAATAACTCACTACTGAACTGGTAACACTAACCAACAGCCATTGCGAGTTTTGCTTTCAAGATTTGAGACTTGATCTGAGACCCGACTTGAAGCTGGACTGAAGATTTAACATGAATGTCACGAAAGACCTTAATATATTTCCGAAACAAACATTAATAAACATTATAATAATATGCTACATTTTATAACATAAACAAAAGTGAGGTATCACAGTAAGTTATATTTTACAAGACAGGTAAAAAGTGAGGTATCACAGTACAGAAAATTCCATAAAAGTGAGATATCACAATACATTACAATATATATTATGCATGTGTATGTAACTATGAAAAAAAAATCGGATAGTAACTGTAGTATCATATTACCGAATATTGTTAGAATTACTTTCTTTATATTAGGAACAGTCGCATTATCATGACATATTATTGATGGAGATAAGTAGCAGAATGTATGAAAGATGGAAATCTGTTTGCTTATTAAAAACATTTGCTTTATATTAGAAAAACAATATATATTGAAACTGTTCTCAGAGTGTTTTATATGTGCTAGTAAATACTGAATAACTAAATGTTAAAGGGCACCTGAGGGGCATAATTGTTAGTATGTTGTCTTTCACAGCGAAGTGGACGATTCAAGTCTTGCTCGTGGCTTCATGAAATATAAAAGCACCAACAGATAGTCCTGTATAAGTTAAAAACTAGTCTCTGCAGTTACTTGACCTATGGGAGATAACCCTAAAAAATAAATACACTAGAGGGAGCTGAGTGTGACAGAGGAATGTCCTACTTCTGCAGACTCGCACAACCAGGCCTGGCCTAGAGGGTTTAAATCTGAACCAGAAACCATCGAACTAAATGCCAGGAGAAGACTGTCAACGTCACCCTGGTTACTGAACACCAAGCTTAGTTTGAGTCAACATCCAGGTGCTACAGAAAGTGAAGGTGTCTTATATTTAGCTTAGCTCAGTCAACATCCGCTAGGTGGCACCGTTACACTGATGCAATGGAAGTTACTGGCATCTAGTTATTTATAATTTCAGGCGAGTTTTAACAGCCTTTCCCAGCTCTGCAAACTCATCTCAGAGTATTTAAGAACATTTTCCAGAAAGTTATGTCTAGTTTAAATGCCAGGACTTGCAACTGCCTTCTCTACTTCCAGCATTTGTGCAGTTTTCTTCTTTATTTGCCATATTTCAAGAACACTTTGTTTTCGCGTGTGGCACTGGAAAGTTGGCCAATTTTGTTTTATACGTTGATCACTATGAAGCCATTCTGGCACATTAGCGCTTTTAAAAATGTTTGGATGCCATATATTCTTGAATTAGGCCAGTAACAGTATGAGTTCGACAATATCACATACACATATCACAGTTCTCTTCTTTGTGTATGGGGATTAAAATGTGAACATAAGATATTCCAGTGAGGGTGATGCTGTCGATAGCAGAGCAGGTTGTAACTGCACGAAGCAATTATACGAATTATACTTGTAAGTGGGAATGAAGGCATGCTTCTGTTTACAACAGACAGATCATATGCAGCAGGGTAGCAGACACAAATGTTGACTTAATGAATGACACAAATGCGGGAGATAAATGTGCTGTAAGCTATGATCAGGTCAGACAGACACGGGGTACGGGAGTATGCGCAAATATTTGCACAGAAGTGTCTGCAACATGGGTCGAGTGACAGTAGTAAGAGTCACACAAGAAGAGAAAGTGCAGTGGTTCTTGGACTAGGCTGAAACATCAAGGAGGACGTCTTCAAGAGCTAGACGGAAATAAAAAGACAGCCAAAAGATAAAGCGTAACTCTTTCCCTATCACAGCTGGGGTTTTTTCCCCTTTCAGACCTCTCACGTGAGAAAAGTCTGTATATTTTTATTTATCTCACACGACATTTGAGGTTTGACTTGTTACGAATCTCTTGGCAGTGCAGGGCAAGATGACACGCAGTGTAACGAGGAAGGGCAATATATCATTCATTTCACTACCTGGAAGTATAAGCTCTTTTTTTTTAAATGCCTTTGAAAATTGGGACGACTGTTTTTTTTTTTTTTAGGGGCTTTCTAGTGAAACATCGCACAAAGAATGATCAATCTAAAGTGATAATAGAAACTGTAGGCGAAGTTTATGTGTGAATAAATTTTACTGTATTGGTGATTCTAAATGTAATCTAGGTGAAGATTACCTTAAGGAATATAATGTTAGTCCCTGCAGCTGGACGTTTTTACATGCTAGAGTAACGTGACCCTAAAGCTGGACGTTTTTACACGCTGGAATAACGTGACCCTACAGCTGGACGTTTTTACACGCTAGAGTAACGTGAACTGGAAAATATCAACCTATAAAACAAGGGGTGCGACAAGGATGTGTACAATCTCCAGACCTTTTTTCTCTGTATAGCGAGAATATTCTAAGAACAATCATCACAAAACCAGGCATAAAAATTGGATGATACAATATTAACAACCTTCGGTATGCTGACGACACAGTACTGATAGCTGAGAACCAACAAGACCTGCAAAATCTCTTGGATAAAGTGGCCAAAGAAAGTGAACAGAAAGGCCTTACTTTGAACATCAAAAAGACAGAGACTATGGTTATATCTAAGAAACAGAATCCACCAGCATGCAGTATTAAATTAAACGGAACTATTCTAAAGCAGGTGCAGAAATTAAAATACCTTGGAGCAGTAATAACTTCAGATGGGAAATGCAGAACAGAAATTAGGAACAGAATAGGCCAAGCAAAGACTGCATTTCAGAGAATGAGAAAAGTTTTAGCCAACACATCCTTATCAATGAATGTTAGAAAACGAGTCCTAAAATGCTATATTGAATCTATCTTGTTATATGGAAGTGAATCATGGACAATAAGCAAGTCTGCACAAAAATCATTGGAAGCAGCAGAAATGTGGTTTATTAGAAGAATGTTGCGAATCCCCTGGACAGCAAAAATAACTAATGAAGAATGTATGAGAAGAGCTGGAGAGACAAAAAAACCTTGTCAAAAAGATAAGAGAGAGACAATGTACTTTCATAGGATATGCAATGAGAAGAGGAGGCATTGAAAATATTATAACAACAGGAAAAATAGAAGGAAGAAGATCAAGAGGAAGACCAAGAGAAATGATACTGGACAGTCTGACAGGATGGTGTGAGAGGAGATCACCAACTGAACTGATGGCCTGCATGAAGGATCGGGTACTCTGGAGAAGCATAATAGCCAACGCCAGTCGGCACGGCACCTGATGATGATGATGATGAGAGTAACGTGACCCTACAGCTGGACGTTTTTACACGCCAGAGTAACGTGACCCTATAGCTGGACGTTTTTACACGCTAGAGTAACGTGACCCTACAGCTGGACCTTTTTACAGGCTAAAGTAAAGTGACCCTACAACTGGACCTTTTTACTCGCTAAAGTAAAGTGACCCTACAGCTGGACGTTTTTATATGCTAGAATGACGTGATCCTACAGCTGGAACTTTTTACACGCTAGAGTAACGTGACCCTACAGCTGAGACCTTCTACACGCTAGAGTGATGTGATCAGCTTAATGCCTGGCGACATTTTCTTCCACAGCACAGAAAGGCGTCAGGTACCTATTTCTAAAGCTTGATGAATTTGACATTTTTTTCTCTGACTCGAACCACCAACCTTCGCCTTGAGAGATGAGTGTACTAACCACTTTGGTACTTTGGTGCCCAAACCCTGAAAGTACAACATTCAAAATTTACATATTGGCAGAAGTCAGTCTTTTGTCGTATGTGATGATCTAAAATTGTAGATTATTGTTTTTGCGAATGTTTTCTTTTTGGTTTAACAAAGGAGATCGAACTTAAAAACAAGTAAACTATTCACAAACATGGTTTGAAATGTGGCCCTGTATTTGGAGCTCATCTTATAATACACGAAAATGTTTACAGACGAAATGATGGCCTCTATGAAGTAACCTGTAGACCAAGTTACGTGGAAGATGTTTGGGATATCACTTCCTTTGTTGTACTGAGGTATGGCAGACATACAGATCTGAACAGCGCTAAGTGGTATAAAGCTGATGACGAAGATCAAGGACAGAACAAGAACCATTTTACCAGCACGAACATCTCGTCTGCAACTTGTCGTCTGCACAGACGTCTGCCTCCATTTTTGGTTGCGCTTTAAACTGGAGACCAGATCGAGACTGCAGATGACAACCAGCAGAAAAGAACATGTTCCGAAAACGGTTCCCAGAGCGAATGTCCATTTGTCAATCTCACGTCTATTTTTTGAATACACCAAACCAAGAAGTGTCTTGTTTGATCTCTCAGAGTAAACTTTCCAGCCCAGTTGTGTAGAGAAATAAATGGGAACTAAACTTAATATCATGGAAACAAAAATGCAAACCAGAACGATCTTAGCTCGGCGTGGCGTGATGATGGATTTAACTTTTAAAGGGAACCGCACACAGAGACAACGCTCTAGAGTAACAAAAGCTAGAATAAGACTAACGATTCTGCTGAAACAAAGTCTTGGCATTCCAGCAAAAAGATAGGAAGTCTCGCTGGCGTAGAAAGGGATATCGGAGTTGACAAATAAAGGATTGTAACTCAAACTCAACATTATCAAGGATAAGAGACTACACATATCAGCCACGGCAAGGCCGACAAGCGTTATGTTGACAGTGTCGTTAAGGCCGTGTTTGACGAAGATGATGATGTTGATGATGTTAGTTCCCACTCCAAAGACCCCCACAACGGGATAAAGGATAACAATAACGATCAACTTCAGAATAAAGCCAATGTTATCGTCGAGATCTTTAATGGTGCTACCATTCTGTGGTATGCTATCCTGACAGCGACACTTAACGTTCAGCTTCACGTCAACCAACAGATGGCAGCAGTCAAGTACAGGATTCTTGGCATCTGACATGCTTTCTTCAGACATTTGCTTTAAAATTTCACAGGGTCACGGCGGAAGTCATACACAGAGTAGTTTATTATGTAAAATGTAAATTTAAAAAGTAATTCAAATCTGAATATCCAAGATACGGAACTTTAGAGAACAGTGTATTGGAGATTAGAGCCGAGCACTGCAAAAAATTAAACTCAATTACATTAATGTTGAAACTACGGAAATTGGAAAGTTCGACTGAAATTTAAAAAAAAAGTAAACTTTAAGTTGTCAAACTACTCAAAACTGTCAATTTACCCCTCCCCCAAGGACATCGCATATCAACGCAAAATTTATGAAAAAATTCTTTGTCTCCAGTAATATTAATTTGCTAATACATATTCAGTAAGTTTTTCTATGTTCGGTTTCGAAAAAATACAGTAGAATTTCTGTAAGTAAAATTTTAAACGAATGTAACTCCAAAATGGTCTGTTTTTTAAAGACTCATCAAGGAAATAGTTAATCCAGCTGTCAAGAAAAACCAACACAACGAAAGTAATTCTAACATAGTTTTGTTGTATTTCTGGCATCATCAAAGACACAATCAGAAAATTGAAACATTCACAAAATATGGAAAGTCATAACCAAGTTCTCATCTTTATAACTCGACTTCAACGTTGAAGTATCCTCATTCCTCACAATTTACATAGGGGAGATCGATTTTCGCTTACTCCATTTTAAAATGATTCCAAGTGGATGTTTAACTATGTTAAAACTTCTCTCGATGTTATTGAAATCAGTGGTTCTCAAAGCTTTTCAGCCGTGGTATCATTAATTTCCTTCTGATTTCTCACTGTCTGCTGATGAATTGTCTGTCTTGTATAAAGGTTTGCAATTTGTTCCTCTTTGTCAATCTGTCGACCACTTATCACTCATTCATGATGTCCATCTGTCGACCAGTTATCACATATTCAAGATGTCCATCTATTGACCAGTTATCACTCATTCAAGATGTCCATCTGTTGACCAGTTATCACTCATTCAAGATATCCATCTGTTGACCAGTTATCACTCATTCAAGAAGTCCATTGATTTCTTCATAGTCTAGGTTTGAAATTCCATTTCAATTGACCAGTTATCACTTATTCAAGATGTCCATTGATTTCTTCATAGTCTAGGTTTGAAATTCCATTTCAAGACGTAGCTCAGTCTTCATCATCTTAGTCTTCATCATCTTAGTAGTCTTCATCAACTTAGTCTTTATCATATCAGTCTTCATCATCTAATTCTTTATCATCTTAGTCTTCATCATCTTAGTCTTCATCATCTCTCTCGGTCTTCATCATTTCAGTCTTCATCATCTCTCTCAGTCATCACCATCTCATCCAGTCTTCATCGTTTAAATCGTCATCATGTTAGTTTTCATCATCTCAGTCTTCATCATCTTAGTCTTCATCATTTCAGTCTTCATCATCTCTCTCAGTCATCACCATCTCATCCAGTCTTCATCGTTTAAATCGTCATCATGTTAGTTTTCATCATCTCAGTCTTCATCATCTTAGTCTTCATCATCTCAGTCTTCATCATCTTAGACTTCATCATCTTGGTCTTTATCATCTTAGTCTTCATCATCTCAGTCTTTATCATCTTAGTCTTCATCATCTTGGTCTTTATGATCTTAGTCTTCATCATCTTGGTCTTTATCATCTTAGTTTTCATCAACTTGGTCTTTATCATCTTAGTCTTTACCATCTCAGTCTTCATCATCTTAGTCTTCATCATCTCAGTCTTCATCATCTTAGACTTCATCATCTTAGTCTTCATCATCTTAGTCTTCATAATCTCAGTCTTCATCATCTCTCTCAGTCTTCATCATCTCAGTCTTCATCATCTCAGTATTCATCATCTTAGTCTTCATCATCTCTCTCAGTCTTCATCATCTCAGTCTTCATCATCTCAGTATTCATCATCTCAGTATTCATCATCTTAGTATTCATCATCTTAGTCTTCATCATCTCAGTCTTCATCATCTTAGTATTCATCATCTTAGTATTCATCATCTTAGTCTTCATCATCTTAGTATTCATCATCTCAGTATTCATCATCTTAGTATTCATCATCTTAGTATTCATCATCTCAGTCTTCATCATCTCAGTATTCATCATCTTAGTCTTCATCATCTCTCTCAGTCTTCATCATCTCAGTCTTCATCATCTCAGTCTTCATCATCTCAGTATTCATCATCTTAGTATTCATCATCTTAGTCTTCATCATCTCTCTCAGTCTTCATCATCTCAGTATTCATCATCTTAGTTTTCATCATCTTAGTTTTCATCATCTCTCTCAGTTTTCATCATCTCTCTCAGTCTTCATCACCTCAGTCGTCATCATCTTAGTCTTCATCATCTCTAACAGTCTTCATCATCTTAGTCTTCATCATCTCTAACAGTCTTCATCATCATAGTCTTCATCATCTTAGTCTTCACCATCTTTCGCAGTCTTCATCATCATCTTAGTCTTCATCATCTCAGCCTTCATCATCTCAATCTTCATCATCGCAGTTTTCGTCATCTCAGTCTTCATCATCTTAATCTTCATCATTCCTTTTGGTCTTCATCATCTCAATCTTCATCATCTCAGTTTATCTCTGATGATGTATAATAAGAATCTGTACGATGGCATGTCACTCATGTGCCAACATGGCACCAGATGAGAACGTACCAGAACCGTCTATCTCTCTTTCATCAGATGTACTAGAGTCTCACAAGACCGTAACCAGAGTGGAATATTCTCCATTGATAGTAAGAACTACAAAAGAAGTTATTGGAACTCTACTGTGCTTGGTATGATATCATTCATGTTGTTGTCTGCCTGACTGATTTTATCCATCCGCTACCTGTTAATCAATAGGCAAGATTTGTTACTACTGTGTTCCCATAGCAACACAACAGCACTTTCCAGGCTTGCCACGGGTACAACAATAACACCAGTGTCACGTGATCAAGAACTGGACTTCCATTCGTTCAGCTAGACTGACAGAAGAAGTTGCAACCATTCAGAACTCAAGCTAAATTTAAACGTTAACAAGGTTTACTGATGGAGAAAATGAGCGTTGAACTGATGAGTGATGTGATGAGTGATGTGATGAGTGATGTGATGAGTGATGTGATGAAGCTCGATGGCTTGTAAACTGCTGCCACAAGACAGAGACCAGAATAACGTACAACAGAACTTCCCGGCCACGAAGTCAATGCCACGAGGAAGTGAATCTAACTACTGAGCAGTACGTACTATTACAATGAGTGTTTCAAAACACTACTACATGTAGTTACAACATTACAGAATTTCAAAGCAGTCGTACACAACAACACATTTTCCAAAAGATGAACCATTACATCACATATTCAGTCATAATCAGGACAATAATATAAAACTATGCACATTCTAAACTAGGCAAAAAGTTTGCCCTACAAAGGACAAATGTTACTGCGACAAAACTAAGGCATGCCTAAAATTCACTGCCAACTTCTACTCTAAAATGACTTCTTGGTCTCATCTGTCTTATAATAATAATGCTTGATCAGCATTAACTCTTTTATATGAGTGGGATTTTCCCAGCACCCATCTAGAAACTTCGGTCTCGAGAAGTCTCAACCTGTTTTTTTTTTAATGCCCGCATGGGCTCGCTAGATAACTTTACCACGTGTGTGGTGAGGGTTTGTAGATTAAAATCTCTTAGCCTGGGTAGAAAGACCACCTTTTTTAAAAAATTTATTTCCTGGTGCCTTCCGTGCCAGGTAAGAGCAGACACCAAACTGCCTCAAAAACTCAACCTTTTTTTTTTTTTTTGCTTCCAACCAATCATGCTATTTATTTTGTGTCAAGGGATAGCGCGAACGCAGTCCCCCCTGCGAAAAAATTACGCACTCGAGTCACCCGCATTTGGGGTGATCGCAGGGGTCAACCCAACCGGAGTGCAATGGAAGGGCCTCGCCCTGGAAGGACCACCTTTTTTTTTTAATGAAGTTTATTTGTCTGATAGTTACAAATCGTGTGCAAATGACGTGAGGTGAGGATGATTGCCCGTGAAGTGAAATAATGAAATGGTGGGCTTTAACAAAATATGAAATGATAGTGATTTGGATGATAGGTACACCTGAGTGCATAGTTATGTACAAACAGGGTTATATAATAACCAATGTTTTGAAACTAAAACTGTGTCGTTGTCAAAACATACATACACACACAAAAAACAAAAAGGACTTCAATATTCCAAGTAGGTGTTAAAAACTGCCGGAAAGCCTTAACAATTTGTTTTGGAAGATGGTCAGAAAAATTTCTGGTGTGAAAACTTTGTTATCAAACATGGCCTTATTCCTACATGACCAGATAAGAGATCTAAATTCTGCTAGGAGGATGATGGACTGTTCATGGCTGTCTGCTATTGTTCGAGGGATGGTGTTCAACATGATTGCTCTATACATGTCTACTGTCTGTGTTGTTCTTGTTGTTATCTCGTGAGTCAACAGTTTAAAAGCTAAAGAAACAGTTTTGCACTCAAAGAAGATGTGCTCTTCTGTTTCCTGTGTTTTAGTTCTACGTAGTCTACATCTGATCAGTCTGTTGGATCTGCGGGCGACTCCTTGTGTGGTCGGTGTTATGCTGAACAATAGTCTGTATGTTATCTCTCGTGCACATGGTGTGATTATTTTCTGGTGTAGGTTTTGAAATGATCGTGTGTAGTCAGTGATGAAGTATTTGTATCCTCTCTTTATTCTGTCCTGTAATGGTGGCTCCTGTTTTCTGACCAGATATTTGTATATGCCTGATATTTTCATGTGAGAAACACTGTTTACGTGACCTTCAACTACTGGAAAAATCTTAGTTTCTAACAAGTAATCTTTGTAGCCAAATTCACAGTTGTTGTGACTGTTTTTCACATTACTCCGAGCCAACAGTTACTTTTTCACGAGAATCTGTCTCACTTTCCAGACACAACATGATCTGTAACGTCCTTGTTTGACAATTATTAATTTTTTTCCCAACCATGGGTCTTAGAAAGTTCAGACTCTAAAGGGAATTAATTTATGAGATATTACAAAATATTACAATTATATCCCTTTGGCTAGGCAGTCCAGTGTTACACCCATAGAATTCATTCTGTCACAGATGAACCTTTCTCTAGTTTCTCACAACAATCATGCATCTGGACACCAGCTACCGGAGAGTCTCGATCCCTGGACAATGATCACATTCTCTATGAAGTCAACAAACTTCGCCTTCCCCGAGTACAACACTTCAACCTAACCCCTAGAGAGCAACGCCCACTTTCACAACTTTAACGCAGACAAGGCATTGTCATCAAAAGTGCAGACAACGGTAGGGCCATCATTTGTTGAAGAAAGAATTTATACGTTCAAGAGGCCATGACTCAGCTGAGCAACCCAACTTTCTGTCCATCTCGCTCTCATGATCCGATTCTGACCAACAACAACTATCAGGTTCGAGACACGATCAACGAACTCATTCGTGAAACTGGTCTCTCTTCCTCTGCCACTTATCCACGTATCCATGACAACTGTTTAGGGACGCCACCCTTTTATCTTCTTCCTAAGATTCACAAACCAGGCAGCCTAGGAAGACCCATAGTTTCAGCTTGCTCTTGTCGTAACTGAACAGATTTCTGACTTTCTGTACGGATTTTTCCATTACTTGTGACTAGCCTCCCTGTTTATCTGAAGGATACCAATCACGCTCTCACTGCTTTTGGGACTTACATTCTTGCCTGGTCACATTTACGGTATCTTCAACCTGAATATAGTTTTCTTAAACACATCCATCCCTTATGATCAGGGACTTCAAGCTGTCGAGTTCTTTTTTGAACAGAAGACCTCATCCTTCTATTCCTACTTCCACTATTCTATGTCTTACACGACTTATCCTCGAACTAAATTCGTTTGAGTTCAATGATCTATATATCGACCAGATCAACAGTGTGGCCATGTGTACCAAAATAGGAGGGCTTTACGTGCACTTCTCGCAGCGTCATTTACGCCATTATGTGCAAACGTGGTGATGTGAAGTATATAGGGGAGACTACCTTACGCTTAGGAGACCGATTTCGCCAGCATCTGAAGGACATATCTAAGGGGGCGCTGATACTGGTAGCCAAGCACTTCTGTCGAAGAGATCATCTAGGAAAACAGGACATTTCTGTAACTGCAGTTCGTTGTTGGTATTTTTCTAGTTCTTCCTCTAGCTCGTGTATGTGGGAACTATTGGGATCTACCTGCTTGGTCAGTTTAATAGCGTTTTCTAAAATTTGTTGTTGTTGTCGTCTGTGTCTGTGTATTTTTCTCGCCAAGATCTGTGTTTGCTCTCTGACAGTGTTTTTTAATATGTCCCAGTATTCTATGAGGTTGGATTTGGGTATGTCTTGAGTGTACGCGTGTAACAGTTCTGTTATGTTGTCTACATAGTTCACGTTTTCCAGCAGGCTGTTATTGAACTTCCAGTGTGGGGAGCGTTTGTTTTTGAGTTGTGTCAAGGTTGCGTTTAATATGATCATGCAGCTTTATGATCCGTATAATTTAATGTTGTGTCTATGTGTGTGATGTCGGTTATTAGGAGATTTTCTGGGACATATATTCTGTCTAGTCTGGCTGATCGTCCTATGTTTATGTTAATCATGCCATTGTGTGTAGTTTCCCTACCATGTGGGTTCGTTCTTCTGTATGTGTCTACGAGTCCGTGCTCGTCTATGATATTGTGTAGTATGTCTGTTTGTGTGAGTTCACTGCTGTTTGTTCGGCTAGTGTGTGTGCTGATTGTTCCTCTCGACAGGTCAAAGTCGTGTAGGACACAGTTAAAGTCGCCTGCCATAATAATGTTTTATCTCCTGTGGAATGATGTTAGTGTCTGTGAGAGTTTGTCATAAAAGTTACGTTGCTTTTCTGTCAGAGCTGGTGCATATACGTTGACTATTGTGTAGTTGTTTTGGTGTGAACTGGTGTGTTTTATTTCCACTATTGCTATTCTACCTTCGCTGTCTCTGTTGCGGCCTACCATTTGCCAGTCCTCGGATACCTGCAGTATTGCTACCCCTGCGTGTATGTTCCCTACGCTGAAACACGAATGTGTGAGTCCTAAGAGGTGGGTGACTTTGTTAGCGTGCGTGTCTGTGTTGATGTAAGTTTCTTGGATGAGAAGGAAGTCTGGTTTATGTTTGTGTATTAGGTGCACTACTTGACTGAGTTTTCTTCTCAGTCCTCTAATATTAATAGATAAAATGGAAAGTTTATCGGCCATATTGGAATCAATGCACAAATGGAAATTGTAGAATCGAAATAACTATACGAATAAGGCTTCCGGCGTGACGTGCAAGATGGCGGATGTTTCTTTTAACGGTCTAGCCGGTATGCAGAAGCAGCGGAATTCCGCTTGATTTGTCACACAGCATGTATCGGGAGTTGGGTATAAGGCTAACAACTTGATCCTGGGATATATCTATAGGCAACTCAAGATGGGAAAAAGGGGATATTGTTATGAAAACTTGCAGAAAACCCAACCGAGTATCAGGGATGCCAACTCCGAACTAATCACAAACATGGTTTGAAATGTGACCCTGTATTTGGAGCTCATCTTATAATACACAAAGATGTTTAGAGACGAAATGATGGCCTCGATGAGGTCACCTATAGCCCAAGTTACGTGGTAGATGTTTGGAATATCACTTCCTTTGGTGTCCTGAGATATGGCAAATATACAGATCTGAACAGCATTAAGTGGTATAAAGCTGATGACGAAGATCAAGGACAGAGCAAGAACCATTTTCACAGCACGAGCATCTCGTCTGCAACTTGTCGTCTGCACAGACGTCTGCCTCCATTTTTGGTTGCGCTTTAAACTGGAGACCAGATCGAGACTGCAGATGACAACCACGAGAAAAGAACATGTTCCGAAAACGGTTCCCAGAGCGAATGTCCATTTGTCAATCTCACGTCTATTGCTTGAATACACCAAACCAAGAAATGTCTTGTTTGATCTCTCAGAGTAAACTTTCCAGCCCAGTTGTGTAGAGAAATAAATGGGAACTAAACTTAATATCATGGACACAAAAATGCAAACCAGAACGATCTTAGCTCGGCGTGGCGTGATGATGGATTTAAATTTTAAAGGGAACCGCACACAGAGACAACGCTCTAGAGTAACAAAAGCTAGAATAAGACTAACGATTCTACTGTAACAAAGTCTTGGCATTCCAGCAAAAAGATAGGAAGTCTCGCTGGCGTAGAAAGGGATATCGGAGTTGACAAATAAAGGATTGTAACTCAAACCCAACATTATCAAGGATAAGAGACTACACATATCAGTCACGGCAAGGCCGACAAGCGTTATGTTGACAGTGTTGTTAAGGCCGTGTTTGACGAAGATGATGATGTTGATGATGTTAGTTCCCATTCCAAAGACCCCCACAGCGGGGTAAGGAATAAATATAACAATCAAACTCAGAATAAAGGCTATGTTACTGTCGAGATCTTTAATGGTGCTACCATTTTGTGGTATGTTATCCTGACAGCGACACTTAACGTTCAGCTTCACGTCTACCAACAGATGGCAGCAGTCAAGTACAGGATTCCTGGCATCTGACATGCTTTCTTCAGACATTTGTTTTAGAATTTCACAGGGTCACGGCGGAAGTCATACACAGAGTAGTTTACTGTGTAAAATGTACTTTTGAAAAGTAATTCAAATCTGAATATCCAAGATACGGAACTTTAGAGAACAATGTATTGGAGATTAAAACCGAGCACTGCAAAAAATTAAAGTCATTTACACTAATGTTGAAAACTGCTGAAACCGAAAGGTTCCACATAAAAGAAGAAAAACTCTAAAGGTTAAGTCGTCAAACTATTTTTTACGGTTAACGGTTTTTCCAATACTTTCCAATTTAATTTAAAACATTCATTGCCTTCATTAACTTTAATTTGTCAATATATATTCACAACGCTTTTCTGAGTGCGTTTTCTGCAGTCTATACTTCAATTCATGAAAGAAATGTTTAAAACATTTACTGGTTTAAACAAATGTAACTCCAAAAAATGGTATAGGTTTGTCTAAACCTCGTCAAAGAAAGAATTAATCCATCTATTAAAACTGACACAACAAAAGTGATTGTAATATATTTATTTTATAATTCTGATATCAGCAAAGACACAATCGGTAAATGGAATCATTCACTAAATATCGGAATTCATATTCAAGTTCTTATCGTGATAACTCGACATGAACATTGAAGTATCTTCACCCCTCACAATTTACATAGAGGAGATCGATTTTCGCCTAGTCCGTTATAAAATGTTCTCAAGGCTTTTTATAATTCAGTGGTTCTCAAAGCTTTTCTTCCGTGGGATCGTTAATTTTAGCAGTTATCTTGCTCATATTCTCACATTTGTCTTGCTCATTTATTCCCTGGCGGGCCTATTAAAGCAAGAAAGTTAAACCCTCACCCTCAGCTACGAATTTTTTTTCTGTTTGTTGAACTAAAACTTTCGAACAATGAAAATCTACCTTATATCAGCAATATAGATTCGATTCCAAAACATGAATTCTTGAACCAAAGTAAAAAAGAAAAGGGTTCCCAACTCTTCAGAAGCTGCAACGAAAGCTGGCAAGGAGATTTTTTAAAATTCTCATTCTTAAATCCCCGTTTCCATGCCATTAAGACATATTGGGGATGCAGTGTTAGGCCCGTAATTCCAAGACCTTCGGCACATGAAATTATCATGTGATCAATATCAATCCTGGCCGCGTTAGCCTTCCTAGATTTCTCTATTACTCATTAGAAGGTGGGTGGACTTCGGCGCCTTTTTTAAAAAATGTGGCATGGTGGTGCCAGATAACATCCCTACTATTGGGACTTGAACCCTGTATCATTGGATAAGCAGACGGAGAGTTAAAAAACTCATGGACAGAGCAAAACGTTGAGAGAAGCACACTCGGTTATAGCGCAATGAGACTTGAAGTTATGTTGGGAAAGGGTCAGTGTTCCACAGGACAGATTTCTCGTATAATTTCGTACAAAATATAGGCTGATCTGCAGGTTAATTGCTAAAGTTCTTATAAATACTGAATGTGATATGTTTTTAACATGTATTTTTTATGTCAGACTTCGTTCTTTTCTTTTCCTGTTGTAGTTTTTCACACTGTGGGGGAAAGGGATGAGTGGTTTGGGGGCTTGGAGGTATCTAAACCAACAGTTTGAGAACCAATATTGTATTTAATATTTAGCAGGCAGTGGTGTAGTCACTGTAGTCAATGCGGGAGAAAGAATAAACACACTGAAAAGTTACTGCTACATTTAAGACAGCACGCCGCAAATGATATTATCGATATAGCACGTCAACAGAAGGTTGTTGGTTGCTTTTCGCGGATATTGCCACAGTTTTTCCAGTTTTTCCTTCAGCCAAGAAGAGATTTCATATTTATCTTAGCATAGAGCTTGTTATTTAAAGTAATATTACATGTAACAAAGCTTCCATGCAAGTCCGAGGAAAAGGTCTAAATGTGGTGTACATGTACACTTAGACGAGTTTGTTGAGCGAGGTCTCCGAGTGCTACAGTTCCAGGTCTGATATGCCTGAAGCATGAACTGTAATGGATGAAAAATTGTTTATACAAAGAGCACAAATGACAACCGCATTTTTCCTTATATTTACATAAACGTATTCATTGTTGTAAAGCTGTGATGATAGTGTACTGGTAAAGAAATGTAATGGACGTTAAAAAAACTGTGTAAGCAAAAGTATTATTTATTTATTCTGCCCAATATTTTTTTTTTCTGGTGTGTGGAAGCACATATAATCCACCAATCAGTTAACGTACTATGTTGTCATTCAAAGCACGACGAGATGTGCAACGATAATTTTACTAAGCCAATCAAATCAGAGTATTAAATCACAACCTGGGAAAGCTTCAGAAATACCCTCCCGATGTAATTATTTTTAGCCTATATCTTGACTTACTGTGCTTTCAGTTTAACTTTGTTTCAGCTTTTTTTATTTGCTTGTTTTGAAGCAATTGTCATTTACCAAAGCGCATAAACAGTAAAACACAAGATTTACAGCTAAACTACAGAGACTGAAAAAAAAAATATTTATATACACCAATCAGTTCCACGCGTTGAATGAGTGACGGGTAAATGTGGCGTAATTCAAGATGTGGATTCAAGATGTGGATTCAAGATGTGGATTCAAGATGTGGATTCAAGATGTTTCATTTTTAAAATCTGAAGTAAGCGGATGATAAAAAACACAGCGACAATAAACTGATGTTGGTGTACTTCTTAAAAAGGTGCACAACCAAGCCTACACATGTCTTACTGCTTTAGGAAAAATACTTTTATAAAAGGGATGGCGACTGCACAAAACTGGTTCTAATAATAAAGGTAGATAGAGGTGTATGGTGCAGTTTTACAAAGTGGCAGAGGGAGTGAGTAAAGTGAGAAAAGTGAAGAAAAAAAACGAATAGAAAGTATGAGAACGAGATGAGAATGTATAAATGAAAAACATACAACATCCGATATTTCGGCGTGAGCCTTTTTCGAGGATTACATACACAAACGAGACAAAAAAAACGTATAACTAAACGAAAAACTTATCTTAATTTGGCATCCTCCAATAGTAGTCATTATTTTCTTAATATTCGTATTTCTGTAGTCTTCTCTGGTCAGATTATACAAGTATATATTTGCTATACTCCTATTTCCCCCAGAGGGAAGAAGAGCCAGGAGAAGACCAAGAGAAATGATACTGGACAGTCTGACGAGATGGTGTGAGAGGAGATCACCAATGGCCTCACGAAGGATCAATTCTTTTATAAATAGGAAACAACGAAGCTTTCGTACGGTAAAGTAAGAGAACGCAGTTTTGTAGGATTAGACCTGGAAAAAATCGTAGACGAAGCACTTTAGTGAGACGTGAGAGAAAGAAAAATCACAAGAGAATTACCTTCTTGTAAGAAAATCAGCCACAAAATGTCTTCTTGTAAGAAAGTCCCGCACGAAATGTCTTCTTGTAAGAAAGTCCCCCACGAAATGTCTTCTTGTAAGAAAGCCCCCCACGAAATGTCTTCTTGTAAGAAAGTCCCCCGCGAAATGCCTTCTTGTAAGAAAGTCAGCCACGAAATGTCTTCCTGTAAGAAAGTCCCTCACGAAATGTCTTCTTGTAAGAAAGTCCCTCACGAAATGCCTTCTTGTAAGAAAGTCCCCCACGAAATGTCTTCTTGTAAGAAAGCCCCCCACGAAATGTCTTCTTGTAAGAAAGTCCCCCGCGAAATGCCTTCTGGTAAGAAAGTCAGCCACGAAATGTCTTCCTGTAAGAAAGTCCCCCACGAAATGTCTTCTTGTAAGAAAGTCCCCCACGAAATGTCTTCTTGTAGTTGGTCATGGAACCCCACTTAAGAAAACCAACGAGGAGAAATAAATAATTAATAACTTTTAAAAACACCAAACAAAGAAAAAAAAAGCAACTTAATATTGCAAACATTTATACTAATACTCAGATGCTACAATTTAGAAATACCGATGCTGTTATACATAAATTATTTAAACTTGAGACTAGAACATAATTATTAATTGTTAAATTGCTTCAATATCAGTAGTTACTTCCCTTTAACTGCAAAAATATTTGGTATATATCTGCCGTTGCTTACGAAAAGTCCTACGTTCTACGAAAGAGTCAATAAATAAGTCACAAAACAAACTAGGAAAGAAAGGGAAAAAAAAACGATTGCGAGTTTGCCTGAAAATTTTTTTTCGTTTTTAGACATAATCCCTCTGTACCGTGAAATCCGGCATCAAAGAAGTCCTTTGTGTTCTTCTTTTGGCCCACAGAAAACACACAATTTCGCGCTGTTGTCACGTATATGCATACCATACATTTGTCATATTAAAACGGCTGCTATTAAATAATCGTGCCATGCTGGGATATAGCTTTAGTTTTAATTTCGCGCCAGTTGATGCTGCTACATAGTGCCCAAAAAATGATCTATGAGTTTTCAATTATTTTCAGACTCCGGAGATGAGATTTATTTATTGACTTTCAATCTTATATTTCATGTGCTCAAACGATGATAGGTTTCGTTGCAGTATCCTAGATCATCTTGTTTCGAAACAATACTTTGCTGTAGATGTTTTACATCACTTCTGTGACTTTCTGTCATACATTAGACTGTTTTTTTAAAAAAATCTACTACCTAAATTTTCGCCTCCCCCTCTCAACCGCTCCCCCCCCCCCAATTTATATTCACGTTTTGCGAAGTTTTCAAGTCGCTTTTGCATTACATCACCGATAAATGTTGATCGTTTCTTTCATCAACTGTTCAAATTCCGCTCATCATTGATGTATAGGTAAGTTTTACCTACATCGTTTGTGATGTGTCAAAGAAGTCTAGCTTAGAAACCATATCTCCTTCTGGGATTTACATATTTAATGTCCAAGATTCACTTCCACAGCATGGCCCTTTTCTTTGAAAGAACCAGATTAGCAAATCTCGATTTCTGGCAACATTTGTACGCCGTAGGATTATGAAGTATTAATGCCTTCACATTTCTAAGCCACTGAAGTATTTGAGATAGTACTGCTAGCACCTGTCCTTGGTGTATTTGAGATAGGACAGTACCTGTCCTTGGTGTATTTGAGATCTGACCGCTAGCACCTGTCCTCGCTGTACTTGAGGTAGGACTCCTAGCACCTGTCCTCGCTGTACTTGAGGTAGGACTCCTAGCACCTGTCCTCGCTGTATTTGAGATAGGACTGTTAGCACCTGTCCTCGCTGTACTTGAGGTAGGACTCCTAGCACCTGTCCTCGCTGTATTTGAGATAGGACTGCTAGCACCTGTCCTCGCTGTACTTGAGGTAGGACTCCTAGCACCTGTCCTCGCTGTATTTGAGATAGGACTGCTAGCACCTGTCCTCGGTGTCTCTGTTTTCCTTGGGAAACTCCCAGGTACCAATTTTTGTAGGCTGGGTTGACCCCGGTGCTGATCGGTTTGAAATAATTCCGCCCGAGTGCGAAGTCGAACAGGGACCTTCCGAACGGCAGTCGAGTGCACTAACCATTACACCACAGCGGCACCGATTAGTTGAATGCATTACTATTATTAATATTGTTATTATTATTATTGTTATTCTTATAAATATTGTTTTTAGTGTTATTATTATAGTTGTTATTATTATTATTATTGTTATTATTATTATTGTTATTATTGACATGTGATAATGACCACAACACAGTTTCATGTGCCGAAGGTCGTGGATATGCGGTCCTAGCACCGTATCCCCAAATATTCTTAAGGACACGGAAACGGGGATTTTACCCTCACCGTTGTTATTATTATTATTGTTAATGAGACCCGTATAATGACCGAAGAAAATAGACAGTGACGTCATTGTCGTGTAAGCGTGAATATTAAAGGACCACAAATACTGGACATTGAAGTAGCAAATTTGATTAAACTAACGCAGGCAAGGAATGCAGGGACCTGGTAACATAACAAAAGAAATAATCATGGCACTAGGACCTGGTAACATAACAAAAGAAATAATCATCGCACTAGGACCTGGTAACATAACAAAATAAATAATCATCGCACTAGGACCTGGTAACATAACAAAAGAAATAATCATCGCACTAGGACCTGGTAACATAACAAAAGAAATAATCATCGCACTAGGACCTGGTAACATAACAAAAGAAATAATCATCGCACTAGGACCTGGTAACATAACAAAAGAAATAATCATGGCACAAGGACCTGGTAACATAACAAAAGAAATAATCATCGCACTAGGACCTGGTAACATAACAAAAGAAATAATCATCGCACTAGGACCTGGTAACATAACAAAAGAAATAATCATCGCACTAGGATCTGGTAACATAACAAAAGAAATAATCATCGCACTAGGACCTGGTAACATAACAAAAGAAATAATCATCGCACTAGGACCTGGTAACATAACAAAAGAAATAATCATCGCACTAGGACCTGGTAACATAACAAAAGAAATAATCATCGCACTAGGACCTGGTAACATAACAAAAGAAATAATCATGGCACTAGGACCTGGTAACATAACAAAAGAAATAATCATGGCACAAGGACCTGGTAACATAACAAAAGAAATAATCATCGCACTAGGACCTGGTAACATAACAAAAGAAATAATCATCGCACAAGGATCTGGTAACATAACAAAAGAAATAATCATCGCACTAGGACCTGGTAACATAACAAAAGAAATAATCATCGCACAAGGACCTGGTAAAATAATAAAAGAAATAATCATCGCACTAGGACCTGGTAACATAACAAAAGAAATAATCATGACACCAAGACCTGGTAACATAACAAAAGAAATAATCATTGCACTAGGACGTGGTAACATAACAAAAGAAATAATCATGACACCAAGACCTGGTAACATAACAAAAGAAATAATCATGGCACAAGGACCTGGTAACATAACAAAAGAAATAATCATGGCACAAGGATCTGGTAACATAACAAAATAAATAATCATCGCACTAGAACCTGGTAACATAACAAAAGAAATAATCATGGCACAAGGATCTGGTAACATAAGAAAAGAAATAATCATGGCACTAGGACCTGGTAACATAACAAAAGAAATAATCATCGCACTAGGACCTGGTAACATAACAAAAGAAATAATCATCGCACTAGGACCTGGTAACATAACAAAAGAAATAATCATCGCACTAGGACCTGGTAACATAACAAAAGAAATAATCATGGCACTAGGACCTGGTAACATAACAAAAGAAATAATCATGGCACAAGGACCTGGTAACATAACAAAAGAAATAATCATCGCACTAGGACCTGGTAACATAACAAAAGAAATAATCATCGCACAAGGATCTGGTAACATAACAAAAGAAATAATCATCGCACTAGGACCTGGTAACATAACAAAAGAAATAATCATCGCACAAGGACCTGGTAAAATAATAAAAGAAATAATCATCGCACTAGGACCTGGTAACATAACAAAAGAAATAATCATGACACCAAGACCTGGTAACATAACAAAAGAAATAATCATTGCACTAGGACGTGGTAACATAACAAAAGAAATAATCATGACACCAAGACCTGGTAACATAACAAAAGAAATAATCATGGCACAAGGACCTGGTAACATAACAAAAGAAATAATCATGGCACAAGGATCTGGTAACATAACAAAATAAATAATCATCGCACTAGAACCTGGTAACATAACAAAAGAAATAATCATGGCACAAGGATCTGGTAACATAAGAAAAGAAATAATCATGGCACTAGGACCTGGTAACATAACAAAATAAATAATCATGGCACAAGGATCTGGTAACATAACAAAAGAAATAATCATCGCACTAGAACCTGGTAACATAACAAAAGAAATAATCATCGCACTAGGACCTGGTAACATAACAAAAGAAATAATCATGGCACTAGAACCTGGTAACATAACAAAAGAAATAATCATTACACCAAGACCTGGTAACATAACAAAAGAAATAATCATCGCACTAGAACCTGGTAAAATAACAAAAGAAATAATCATCGCACTAGAACCTGGTAACACACAAAAAAAAATAATCATCGCACTAGAACCTGGTAAAATAACAAAAGAAATAATCATCGCACTAGAACCTGGTAACATAACAAAAGAAATAATCATCGCACTAGAACCTGGTAACATAACAAAAGAAATAATCATCGCATTAGAACCTGGTAACATATCAACAGAAATAATCATCGCACTAGAACCTGGTAACATAACACAAGAAATAATCATCGCACTAGAACCTGGTAACATATCAACAGAAATAATCATCGCACAAGGACCTGGTAACATAACAAAAGAAATAATTATGGCACTAGGACCTGATAACATCACGAAAGAAATAATCATGTCACCTGGAGACATCAGCATAGAAGAGCTAAGGAGCCTCCTAAATATGATCTGTGACAGAGGACATACACCATCAGATGTTATTCATAGGACATACACCATCTGATTTATGACACACGACATATACCATCAGATTTATGACACAGGACATATACCATCAGATTTATGACACAGGACATATACCATCAGATTTATGACACAGGACATATACCACAAGTAAATGAATTCAATTACCTTGTAACATCAATAGCAGCTGGTGGCAAGTGCACAAATGAAATAAATCACGAACAGCTTCTTATGATATGAAAAAGATGTTAACAAATAAGATGTCCCTAAAAGTGTGGAAAAGAATATTACAGTGATATACAGAACCAATGACGCAATACTGTTAATTGGTTGTGAAACTTTGACGGTCAACAAAAAAATAATGACATAAAAAAACTGGAAGGCAACAGAGATGTGGTTTTGGACAAAGACACAACAAATACTCTGAACAGGCAGAAAAACAAAGGAACAGGTCCTCAAACAAGTTTCAGAACAAATAAAACTAGTTCAAATATCAAGAAAAACAACCAGTATTCCTCGGATATGCCATGAGGAGACATAAGCTGAGGAACAAATTAATGATTGGAAAAGTCGAGGGAAAAAAGAAGAGACGAAGGCCGAGACAAAAATATCTCAGTGGACTGATCAACAGAAAAATATCTCAGAGGACTGACAAACAAAAAAATAACTCAGTGGATTAACCAACAGAAAAATATCTCAGTGGACTGACCAACAGAAAAATATCTCAGTGGACTGACCAACAGAAAAATATCTCAGTGGACTGATCAACAGAAAAATATCCCAGAGGACTGACAAAAAAAAAATAACTCAGTGGATTAACCAACAGAAAAATATCTCAGTGGACTGACCAACAGAAAAATATCTCAATAGATTGACCAATATAAAGATATCTCACTGGACTGACCAACAGAAAAATATCTCAGTGGACTGACCAATTCAAAAATATTTCAGGGGACTGACCAATAGAAAAATATCTCAGGGGACTGACCAACAGAAAAATATCTCAATGGATTGACCAACATAAAGATATCTCACTGGACTGACCAACAGAAAAATATCTCAGTCGACTGACCAAGTGACATGGAAAAAAGAAAAAGGATCTGAATTACTCGGAAACACCAAAGACCGAGTAAGATGGAGTAGCACGGTCCACAAAGCCATCCTGCAGAGCACTTGATAATAATAATTTTTTCTGGAAATCAATTTCCAGTCACTTGTTATTGATCTGTCATTTCCCGGGGAAAAGCCATCTACCTTGAGACATTTTGTCTGGGTCTCCATAAGTCCTTCTAAAAAATAATTACCTTTTCGCCAGAAACTTTTTTCAGTTTGCAAAATGAACTTTTCTTTTTCTTAGATTTTATCTTCGAGAAATTTTCCTTTTTATTCCGCAGTAGAAAAGTACTTTTATTCCATTTATTGTTTCTGTTTCAGAACGTGCACTTTTCAAGTTCTACAAGCTGTGAAAATAAAGTTTATTTTAATGTAGTGTACTTATGTTCTTATGATATGTCTATCATTTTGGCTGTAGTTATGTGTGAAAATATATGAAATATCTTCATCGTATATTTTAACTGCATATTTTGTTGAATATGTGGATAAGAGGCTACATTTGTTTTCAAATCATATTTAATATTGTTTTTTAAATGTGTTTGTAATGCCAGTACTAAATCGAAGAACTGAAATTTGAGAGATCAAGAGCAGAATGTTAGACGGGCCTACGTGCCCAATTCTTCGCCCTTTAAAAAAAAGTTTGTTCGTTTTTGTCAGAAACAGTGCGTAGAACCAAATATGTTTGTCGAGTCTGGAAAAGTAATGTGTTTAAATTGTTTAGTGCACTGCTGTGCTTGGAGATCTGCTGTTACAAGAGAGAGAGAGAGAGAGAGAGAGAGAGAGAGAGAGGTATTCAATAATGAATAAAAGTACTTATATGTGTTTTTATTAATTTTCTAGCATGTGTTCAATGTTTGTCTGTCGCATTCAGTCTTTCACTACGAAAAACTCAGAGAAAAAACTTCGATATTTGGATTCAATTTATACAACTCTAGGCTGAAGGGCAAGAAAGTCTCCCTCAATCGATTCCGCACTTTCAGAAATGGCCCCTTACGTTTTCGGGCTCCTGGCCACTTGTATCTTGACACGTCCGCTACAGTTCAATTTCGTCGCTTTTCAGTTGCCAGGACGGAGAGTGGTCGCTTTTTCTTCATCGAAGTATTCCATGTTTGGAGCGCAACCGAGCCATGTATTGCGCGTCTCTTCTGAGAACGTAGGCTAGCGTAGATTGGTCAGATGTGCTTAGTGTATGAAGGGTTACCGTTGCGAAATACCCCAGTATAAGGGAGCATAGTTTCTCTGTTATCGCGCAGTATAAAGTTTGCGTATTATTTTGTATATTTTAAACGCATTTTCTCAAGTGTTATGAAACAACTTATGCAAAATATCCGTGTGGAGGTAAACATCTTAGATATGTGAAAAGTATAACTCTGTTTCACTAGAAACGAAATTGCATTCGTCGTTTTCTTAAAAAAAATTAAATGTGATTGTTGTTTCTTGTGGCAAGGTGACGTTTTGGCTGGCTTGGAGTAGGATAAACCTGGCTTGGCTGTGAGAAGTGATAGAATTTGTTGCTGTCCTATAAGACGCCATAAGGCATACTGGAGGATAGATTCTTGGCCAGTCAGTATCCACAGGATTTAAGAGGGCCAGTGCTATCATTAGCTCAGCTAGACAGCCGCAATAGGCGCCGTCCTCAGAGAGATGTGGTACAGGCCTTTGAGGGTCATAACTTTATAAAGACTAGTTAGCTTTACTTAAGGCGCAAAAACACTGCCACTGACGCTAGCACTGCCACTGACGCTAGCACTGCTACTGACGCTAGCACTGACGCTGGCACTAACACTGCCACTGACGCTAGCACTGACACAGCCACAGACGCTAGCACTGACACTGCCACTGACGCTAGCGCTGACACTGACACTAGCACTGACATTGGCATTGACACTGCCACTGACGCTAGCACTGCCACTGCCACTGACGCTAGCACTGCCACCGGCACTGACACTGTCATAGACGCTAGCACTTACGCTGCAACTGTCACTGCCACTGACGCTGCCACTGTCACTGCCACTGACGCTAGCACTGCCACTGCCACTAACGCTAGCACTGCCACTGACGCTAGCACTGACACTGACACTAGCACTGACGCTGCCACTGTCACTGCCACTGACACTAGCACTGCCACTGCCACTGACGCTAGCGCTGACACTGACACTAGCACTGACATTGGCATTGACACTGCCACTGACGCTAGCACTGCCACTGCCACTGACGCTAGCACTGCCACTGCCACTGACGCTAGCACTGACACTGCCACTGACGCTAACACTGACACTGGTTATGGGTGGACTCCAAGTTTTCTGCATTTTGTGTTATCTTTGTGATGTGCCTGATTTCTGTATCATATTCTTTGTTAGAAAATTCAGCCAAAAGACAAACCAGTAACCTTGATTTATTCATTTCAAACCTCACCTGGAGCTCTCTCGAAGAGTGTTGTCCATAAAGGAAACACAAATTATCCGTTTTCTGATTTTTATGTATTCCTCAAGCGCTTTCTCATTTTATCTCTTTCTCAAGTTAACATTATCATATTAGCTGCTATTTTCCTCTTTCTGTTAAGTTTCTGAAATGCACTGGCTCACAATTGCTTATCGCCTGGTTATTTATTTAAAGGGTAATATTTTTGTCATGTGGTTAGCGGCATTTGTGTTCCAGTTTCACAAAAACATAATTGTATTTGAAATAAATCAGTGACATCAGTGTTTCCTAAAGTATCAAGAGAAACTGCTACCATTTTTTTTAGAAGTTTGAGAGAATACAAAGTAAGAATTCGTACCTTTGCAATAGCCAACAACTAAAGCAAATATCTCAGCTTTTATTTAACTCCTATGGGGTTCTGCAAGTGGATAGCAAAGAGTTAATAGCTGCTATTATTGCAGTAGAAATCAGTGACTGCTTAGAGAAATCACGATATCGCCGGAGAAAACCGGAGACATTGTTTGAACAAACCGAAAAAAGACAGCAGTGATTAAAACACTGTAAGATCCATCGAACGCTATGTGGGATATTACATTGCCTATTTCTGTGGTTGTGTATTTCCAGAACTTGATCGCTGTCTGTAGGTAAGTTCTTGCAATAAGAGATTGATTTCACATGGGCAAACTATAGACTAAACAAACATGGAAATAAATATATAAACTAAATATACGTGAAAATAAATATATACTAGAAAACATTTTCAACAGTTGTAGAAATATTGAATTTAGAAATGCTCGTATAATTTTATTGCAAATGTAAACAAGAGTTAACACTTAACCTTTAGACTGCATTGAGACATTTAAGCATTTTTCTTTAAAAAACTGAATAAAATATTTACAGTCGTTTAGGTTTGTCTCATAACTGAGAATTGGTAATTTAATGTTTCCATGAACACTAAAAATAAGCTTTACATAGCGTCACCGTAAAATATAGGGGACCGTGATGAATAATAACAGAAAATGTTCATGTGTGGTGATTATTATTTGAAAATCTAAGAGTTAAAGTATAGTTTTTTTTTATAATTTTTATCAAAACTGATTAGAGCAAAGTTATATTGATTTTTTTTTTGTTTTCAAGGCAATCTTCCACAATGTCTTTCTGTAACTCGCCTTCCTTTGCTTCTAACATATTGTTAACCCGAAGCACTTCTGGCTCATTTCCCCTTTGAGTTTTTCGTTGTTCGTTTTGTCTGAATGAACCAGAAAAGCGAAATAACAGTGAAGTATTTTACCTCGAAATAAAACTGTTCTCACTGTTTTTCACCATAGCATAGAATTTAGCATAGAATTATTTAGCACAGAATTTAGAATAAAATTCAGATATCCTGAACATTTACAAGCATACCAATAGGTGAAATAGTGTAGTTCCCCACATGCGAAATAGTGTAGTTCCCCACACGCGAAATAGTGTAGTTCTCCACAAATAATTGACTGCAGTTTTATAGTTCTTGCTGGCAGATACAAGAAAGTCAGCGCAGCTACCATATCTCATAGGCAGTTTCAGTGAACACCATTCAAGCATGTAAAATGATCTTCACAGATTTCAAGTTCAGATTCACAAATATAAAAAAAACGCCAAAAAATTCGTTATTACTATCATCTACATAATATAATACTAACTGTAATGTTAACAAACGAATATTGAACCGCAAATCAAAACAGCCTTGTTTCATTTAAAAGTCCAGTGGTTCTAAGGACTGCAAACGCGCCACAAATAGCCTCTGGCAGTCAAGTCCAGCTCCTGGCCTTCCCGTGGCAGAACTGTTTAAACTGACAGGAGAAGGGGCGAGGGCGAATATCTGGCGCCTGAAAACCAGTTACTTAGGGTAGATGAGTGGCACGTTTGGTAGCTCATCTGCCGCTGTTGGCGAGATCTTCAGCTGCCGTGCGTGGAGCGGTGCTCTTCCCGGCCAATGAAGAAATTTGCAAATGAGGTTGCCGCGCAGCATCACTGCGGAAAAGGTGGTAGAAAGGATAAAGCGAAGCAAACAGTCAAATCACGGCACCTCTGGTCTGGAGGTCGGCCACGTCCTGAGTGCAGTCATATCGGGTGAAATGCACGAACCGGCTTGTCCCAGAGGTTAAGACACTGCTGGCGAGACTCTTCAAATGCCGCGCGTGGAGTGAAGCTCCTCCCGGTTAAGGAAGTAAATGCGGAAAAGAAATAAAGGTTGCTGTGCGGAGCCAATGGGAAAAGATGGTGGAAAGTGAAGTTTAACCGGTATGTCCAGTAGTATCGCTACGAGAGCTATACCACGGCACCTCTGCTCTAGAGGCCGCCCACGTCCGAAATACACCTACACTGGTGAAATATGCCTAAACCGGCACACACCAGGGGTGGAACTTGATGGCTAGCATGTCATGCCACCTCCGCTCTAGAGGTCGGTAACGCCTGATAAACACCCATACTGGTGAATTTTGCCTAAACTGGCTCATACCAGGGGTGACTCTTGAAGGCTATGCATGTCACAGTAGCTCTGCCGTAGAGGTCGGTCCCGTCCCAAACACGCCCATTCTGGGATAATGCCTAAACCGGCTCAACCCAGGGGTAGAAGTCACTAGTGGCGAGGATTCGTCCTCCTGGACAAAAGCTCCATCCTGGTCACAACTAGGAAGGGTAGCGGCCACGACCGCAAAATGCTGAAGTCGGAGACACTGGACCAGGGAAGTCTAGATAGGCAACCACCTCTCACCCGGCGGGGATGTTTGCGTATCCTAATCACGCTGAGGTTTTCCGGTGAGAAAGTCCAACACTGGACTGGATGGGCAACCACCTCTCACCCGGCGGTGATACATGGGTATCTCAAAACACGTCGAGGTTTTCCGGTGAGAAAGTCCAACTCTGGCCTGGGTGGGCTACCGCCTCTCACCCAGCGGGGATGCACTGATATCCTAAACACGTCGAGGTCTTCCGGTGAGAAAGTCCAACCCTAGACTAAACTGGTGCAATGAAAACCACGGTGTCACGCAATCCCGCTTCCGAGACCCACCAAGAATACATGTTAAAGCACTGTGATACTCTGAACCCCTTGTGGTCCTCTCGTGGATCTCGTGTGGTCTATTTTGGACCACACAGGGGAACACGGGACCTAACGAGGACCACAGGCGTGAATTCAGTAGGTTCACAGTGCTGTTTTTGGTTTCAGAAGTGAACGAAGAAGAAGAAGAAGAAGAAAAGTCCAGTTTCATTTTAAGATGTAACGAATATTCGTTTCGAAAACTGTATTCGGGAATAGTGAGAAAATCCCAATATTCAGAAGTTTAACATAGTTCAGGCATTACAATTTCGAATATCTATCTATCTATCTATCTATCTATCTATCTATCTATCTATCTATCTATCTATCTATCTATCTATCTATCTATCTATCTATCTATCTATCTATCTATCTATCTATCTATCTATCTATCTATCTATCTATCTATCTATCTATCTATCTATCTATCTATCTATCTATCTATCTGCTTGCCTGCCTGCCTATCTATGTATGTATCTGTCTTTCTGTCTGTCTGTCTATCAACTTCTCCTGGATTTCGGAAAACTCATAAGAAATTAATATTTCAGTCATGTTAGATCTAACAATCAAATGACCTAATTCTAAGCAGAGACAGCCTCATGAGACACCATACAGGCACCTAGGGGACATGATGTCTGTGCTCACAATTTGTTCACCAGTCTGCAGTTTAGAGCATGACGTGAGGACATTATCACTCTTTACTGCCTTACCTTTCCTAGCTCTAGAAGGCGCTAGATAGCAATTCCTATAACTGCTTGATTGGAACGCTTTACGTCGAATTTGTATCATTGACCTCACCATGAAATATGAGTGCTCTAACAACTTCGCCACTCACACAAGGGACGCGGTGTCATTGTCAGGACATAGGCTTTCTTTTATTACTTAAATTCAGGAAGTGGTTCGCAGGTGGTGAAAATGTACTGAAAAGTAAAGTGGCTTTCGGGAAAAAAAATTATGGTATTATGTTTCTTGTGCTAAATAAGTTTTGTACCCCATCATGAACAACATGAGGGATATCTTAAAATTAGCACGAAAACAAAAATAAAGGTATTTAAGAGTAATTTCCTAAGTGTGCTGTTCTACGAAAGTAAATACTGGAAAACCACTAAAACTATGGAAAACAAGGTGAATTCCTTCCAGACTAAATGTTTCTGTAGGATTACATGAATATTTTTGGTTAAAAAAAATCGTAAGAGGTAAGACCTTGCTGGCAGAAATGCAGATAAAACCACCATTGACTTAGAGTGTCGAGGAAAGACGTTGGCGATGTCTGAGGCATGTACCCCGGGTGTCTGGTGACTCATTGTCAAAAATAGCATTGAGATGGATGCCTCATGAAACAGGAGTAGGGGTAGATATGAAGAACAGCAGAGACGATGCTGAACAGCAGAGAGAATGCTGAGCAACAGAGAGGATGATGAACAGCAGAGAGGATGCTGAACAACAGAGAGGATGATGAACAGCAGAGAGGATGCTGAACAACAGAGAGGATGACGAACAGCAGAGAGGATGCTGAACAACAGAGAGGATGATGAACAGCAGAGAGGATGCTGAACAGCAGAGAGGATGCTGAACAGCAGAGAAGATGCTGAACAACAGAGGGCTTGCGAGAAAAAAATGATAGACAGGCATTTGTGGATAACTTCGAGGAAGCTCCGCGTGCACTGGGGGCCTAAAGGTTAGGACACACACACACACACACACACACACACAGAGAGAGAGAGAGAGAGAGAGAGGTTTGAGAGAGAAGTTTGGTGTAATTTGCATTTCGCAATTTCTTTCACTTAACCCTGGTATGTATATGTATAGGCGCATTGTCTTTCACTTAACCCTGGTATGTATATGTATAGGCGCATTGTCTTTCAATTAATCCTGGTATGTATATGTATAGGCGCATTGTCTTTCAATTAACCCTGGTATGTATATGTATAGGCGCATTGTCTTTCAATTAACCCTGTTATGTATATGTATAGGCGCATTGTCTTTCATTTAACCCTGTTATGTATATGTATAGGCGCATTGTCTTTCAATTAACCCTGTTATGTATATGTATAGGCGCATCTTAAAACTGAAACAGCCAAACAAATGAAGAAACTCCTAAATAGCTTTACCAGCAAACGGATAGTTCCATTTAAAAACTAATGCATATTCAACATAAACGAGAAGTCTTTTCCTAAAAGGATTTTTTTCATTATCACCACATTCACCATCTTCCTCACGGGCATCTTCAGTCTTTACTCCAGCCACACGCCAGCAATTATCACCAGCACCAGGCTGAGAACTTCTCAGACCCGACCAGCGGAGTTCTGGAACCTGGCCAAGGATGTGACGTCAAGAGATAAAGCAAAACTAGTGTCGGGAGTCACCGTACGAGCGGAGTCTAATCGAAACCAAGCTCCGGTGGTAGGCAAACACGACAAGCTACCCGCAGGGATTGAGGAGGAAGGAGAATGTGGAGAGGAAGACTTATGGAAGACTGAGAACCACTTTGGGGGAACAGCTGTCAGGAATGACAGAGGGAAGAAATGAATGGAAACACGCCGTGGGAAGAGAATCACTTTTTTTTCTGGAACTTCTTGCTGTGGGATGTTCGTGGCACATGAGGCTGATTTGATAAAAAAATCTATTTCTGCAGATTGAATGCACTGACAGCCATGTGTATAGCGTACATAAATGTTCATTATTTTGGAATTAGATATTCCCTAAATTAACACGTATGTCGGGGGGTGCCATTTATTTCAGCTGATTTGACTGGAGTTCAGATAAAGTCAGTCCACAGCATACTACCGGGGACAATAATATTATTGGATTCAGCTTTGCTACTCCTGTGGTCAAGATTACACCCTATCGATGCCATAATTAAATTGGATTCAACTTGCTTTGCTACTCCTTTGCTCTCGGTTTCATTTTATTCATGTCATAATTACAAATACAGGAACAACACTGAAGAAACAAATACAGGAACAACACTGAAGAAACAAATACAGGAACAACACTGAAGAAACGTAATTTTATCCCCTGTCATATTGTTCAAAGAAATTTTTAGTCGAACTGGAAATGAGAAAAGCTTGCATTTGTTCTTCTTTTGTAACATCATTGCAAAATTTTCACAGAATTTTCTGTAGTCTATACGCAATAGTGTGAGTTTGTACGTGGGCAAATACTTTAATGTGATAGGTTTATATTTTGTATTAAATAGAGAATAACTGTAAAACTGCTGCCTCCACATTTGTTGTAAGATCAGGCAGTTCACTTTGTAGACCAGTATGTACATTATTTTTGGATGACAAATTCATACTCCTTCTGTGTGTTGGCTGCATTTTGACGCTTTTCACGTCAAATGATTCTGTTATTCTCCTCAAAATCCTAGTTTACACTTTCATCCAAGAAACAAATAGCAGCGTGAAGTATTTGATGTAGTGGCAAAGTGTCAGGACAGCAGTTAAAAGTTATGAGTTCATCCCCACACATGTGTATTTTTGTTTGCTTTTTTTCTTTGTTAGGTACAGATTGAACGGTGTATTCATTCATTCATTTGCATGTCCCTTGCGGAACTTTGCCTCCCTTACAGCTCTCCTGTAGGCCTCTCGGTTGTGAGCAAGATGGCCTGCTGCTGATGCATCCATTTGCAGAATATCAACCATGTCTTGCAGAATCTTCGCCTCGGTCTTCCTCTCTTTCTTTTTCTCATTATGTACTCTTCCAAGACGGTCTTCTCTAGATTACATGACGTTTAATGTGTCCAAAATATTTAAGTTTTCTTTGTTTAATCCTCTTTACTAGCCAGCCTTTTTCAATATTAAGTTCTTGTAGTATGGATATATTTGTTCTTTTTTTGTGTCCATGATTTTTGAAGAACTCTTCTGTAGCATTTACATTTAAAGGCATTTATATGTTTCTCAGCTGTTTTATTAAGTGTCCAGGTCTCACAGACATATGTATGTTGCGATGGGAAAGATGCATGCCCTTAAAAATCTTATTTGAACAGGTGTAAGTAAAAATTATTTGTTAGTTTCAAATCTCGTCATTTTCTACATGGGACAACTACTTAATAACACTTTTAGAAGATGTACCCTAATATTTCAACTGCGAGTTTGTAGGAAAAATAGACGGAAATAGTGCCAATGGAACTACAGAGTGTCTTCCAAAATCAGTACAAAAATGCAGTGGATATTTTTTAAAAAGTCACTAACATCGGAAGGGATCCATTTAACCAACTACCAGTGAAATCACAGCAATTTTTCTTTGCATCAGTGGCCCATGCAAATTACCGGGAAATATTTATTGATTTTAATATTCCAAACAAAACAAATCTCCAAGGATGAAGACAGATTTAGAATCCAAATTCCTGAACATGCCTTCTTGACATGAGTATTACAAGTCGCCATGATTGGCCAGATTGAATTTTGGACTGAAGTTATAAGATTGCTAGGGGGAAAAAACGGGAGAATACTGCAAAATATGTCCAGTTTTAGCAAGGTTTATAATTTCAACACTGAACTGTTAAAATATTAACCAGAGAGGGTAGATATTTCATCTTAGGCGTTGTTCATTGCGCTTGTGAAGAGACAAAATATTAAAATACTGGGACTATGGCGAGCTTTAGGCTACAAGGCAGAACAAAAGAACAGAATGGTAAAGATGAAGTGGGTGTTATAAAACTGGTGCTGCCAGTACATGAAGGTGTTTCAGCTGCGCATATTTTCATCTGGATTTAGTTTCTTATCAAACATTTTAGAGCATTCTTTGCTAGGCCTCTCCATGCAGTCAAACTCGTCTTTACGGATACAGGGATCCCCCACTCCTTTTTTCGCGTTTATTTTTATTCCCTCGTATCTTACAGGAAGGCTAGTTGTTGAAATATTGAATGCTTTTATTGTCACGGAATCTTTTCGTTTCCTTTTCATTTCTCATTTGATTTTACTTTCTTTTGTTAACTTACACCATGCAACATCTACAATCTTTAGCAGAGAGCAAAGAAAGAAATAATAGAGACTAGCTTAGCGAAGAGTATAAACAACTGTTATCTTATATTTATTTTACCATGCGAAGAAATACAGACTTGTGAACCTGAAACAGAGGAACAGGACTTAGAAGAAGTCATCAACAGTATCATGTTTCTACGAAGCAACAAAGCAACTGTTTCAGATGGAATTGCTGCAGAACTGATTAAGGAAGGAGGTCTAAATCTACATGAACAGATATGTGCACTAATACAACAAATATGGAGAGAAGTAAAACTTCCTAGTGAATTGACAGAATCATGATTAATAATTAATATTGATCCCAGTATTTAAAAAAAGTGATAAGAACAAGTGTGAAAACTACACAGGAATATCATTACCACGAACAAGCTACACAATACTATCTATTATACTTTTACATAGATTAAAACCATACAACGAGAACACACTGGGAAACTATCAAGCAAATTTTATGAAAAATAGATGAACCATAGACCAAATATTTTATCTACGACAAAGAGCAGAAAAGTACTGGGAATATGGAAAAGAACTACATAATATCTTGACTTCAAGAAAGCCTTTCAGCATAGACAGGACCAGCTTACGGAAAATTAAGAAAGAATTTGAGATACCTAATAAATTAATCACTCTGATCAGAATATGTATGGAGGAGACACAAAATATAGTAATATATAAAAGAAAAAAGTCAGAACCCTTCTCTATAAGAACTGGTTTAAAACAGTGTGATACATTATCTCCATTACTATTCAACCTAGTACTAGAAAAGGTAACAGAAAATCGAAAGAAGAAAGCAATACAGAAGAACAATTAAAATACTAGGATACGCTGATGACACCGACCTGGTAGGTGAAAACTATACAAGAAGTCATCAATACCTGCATACACCTAAAAGTGGGCTTGACCATTAACCAAGATAAGAAGACAGAGTATATGAAGATATCAAGAGACCAGAGGCAGAGTGATCCAGATTATATAAATGTTGGAGAGATGATTATTAGGAATAGAGAGGGATGGAGGCGAATTTTATCTGCAGCAATGAGTCTTAATTGCTCGGAAAGCTGAAGAAGAAGAAGAAGAAGCAGAAGAAAAAGAAGAAGAAGAATATTTATCTTAAACAGGATTTGTTGTTGATGTGTCTCCCCTTAGAACTCTCACGTTGGTTGAAAAGTTACTTTAAAAAATTCGTGTTGTGTATTTGCTGCGAGGTGATAGAGCCAATAGTCTAGTTCGCAGCATCATGACCATTCAGCGAAAATGGGTGTAGTTTCGTGGCCTTCCGCCTGTTATACCCTCTTTCCCCCCAACCCCACCACTCAATTTGAACTAACTGGCACACTAGTGGTGGAGCGGACAATTTGAAAAAGAACAGAAAGAAAATTACTTCTGCTTAAAAAGCGAGACACGCCAAATATCACCTCACACGTGACTGACAACGCATAACAATGTGTAACAATACTTTGCTCTCAGTGGACACAACTTGTGATTTACACGAAAAAGAACCAGCTGGCTCTAGATCTGATGTCAGAAAGTGTCTATCACGTCCAGATTTTAAGATATGCACACACGCGTACTTTCACATAAACATGCTTTCCTAGGCCAAACTATGCATGCATATTTTACTGAAATGCATTCATTTAAAAATGAAACATAGACATAAAAGGTAAAGTTAGTCCCATAGCAAATGTACGGGGATGAAGCATTAGAGACCTCATTATTCTGGGCCATCAGCGTATGAGGTAGGGTGGCCAGTTCCTTTCCTCGCTGCCTTTCCATACACATAGACATACTAATGCAAATTAAGCTATGTCTTGTTTCGGGCTAAAATAAAACTTTGCTGCTGCACAATGGTAATAAAAACCTTCCACGCCTGTAGCTATGGTTGTAGGCCTCAAAGAAAAATATAAACCAGTGGATCTCATTTTAAAAGTGATCAACTATGTCAACACATAACTGGAACATCTGTGGTGACCTCAGAGTTGTATCTCTTCGTCTTAGCTTACAAATGAGCTACACTGAACATATGTGCCTTTTGTGCCTATGGAACAGTTGTAATAACAGTAACCAGTATACAATTATATTTTGGCCGGGGAGAATTGAGAACGCCGTTGGCCAGTATAATGTGCGGCATGAGCCACTAGTTGATCCCATGAGGGTACATCTGCTACAACTTCACATAAAGCTGGGACTCATGAAAACATTGCTTTAGCAATTGGTCATAATGATGAAGTTTCTCATTATCTGAAGGAGAAGTTTGGAGCATTAAAAAACCGAAGCTAAAACAAAATCAGAAGCTTTTATTCGTCCGGAAAACACAAACGTAATGTGTGATGTTACATTCATTTCTGCATGTGGTGCATTTGTTGTGGTCGTATGAAGTTTTCTTGACAGCCATCGAGCTGAAAGTTATGAAGAGCTCATCTGCAACATATCGATATCATGCCATCTACTCGGATGCCAAAAGTCACTGAAATTACATTTTCTGCATTCAATCTTGAATTTTTACATCAAATATGGGTGATATTAATGATGAACACTGAGAGCATTTTCATCAAGATATTTCTATTATGGCTTCAAGATCATTCCACCCCACCCCCACCCCTCCCCCAATATGATGGGTGAGTACTGCTTGTGTCTGCAGAGGGCAACAAAGACAACTCACAAACGTAAAAGCAGGTGCCTAAAGCAGTTTTGAACAGTGCCGAGCCGGCGCGTTGTTTTGTCATAAGAGTTCTTTGTTAGATTACAGTTCATTATGTTTGATTTTATGAATAGAAGAGTTTTTAAGTTATGTGGCATAGAACAACGGGTTTTACTGTATTCAGTATTTTCTGCAGAAAGCTCGTACATTCATTAACTCAATTTTATGACGTCCTAGACAAAATCTGACTTCAGATTTGCATTATCAGCAAACTCGATCTAGCTTAGAATGTTTGGAAACTTCCGAATAGCACACAAAAAGGTTTTATTTGTTGCACGGTGCATAAAGGTAAAGAGGATATAGTGTAACAAGTAAAAAGGGTATAGTGCAACAGGTAAACCGGATATAGTGTAACAGGTAAAAAGTATATAGTGTAACAGGTAAACAGGATACAGTGTAACACGTAAAAAGGGTATAGTGTAACAGGTAAACAGGATATAGTATAACAGGTAAACAGTATATAGTGTAAAAGATAAACAGGATATAGTTTAACAGGTAAAAAGGGTATAGTGTAACAGGTAAACAGGATATAGTATAACAGGTAAACAGGATATAGTGTAACAGGTAAAAAGGATATAGTGTAACAGGTAAACAGGATATAGTGTAATAGGTAAACAGGATATAGTGTAATAGGTAAACAGGAAATGACGTGAAGACATGTGCAACTAAAAAAGCGTCCGATCTTGTCAAGCGAGCGACAAAAAGAAAACTACAACACCAAAGAAGTTCCTAGTTTTGGATAACAATTAACAGTAGTTACCTTTTTTTCATCATCAGAGGCTGTTAGTTTGTTAGTTTGTTTAAATCTACCTGTAGGTAGTGTTCTCACTCGCCGATCGGCAGGTTCCTGGTTCGATTTCTCTCTCAGGCTGACTTTTTTGTTGTTGTTGGAACCGACCTGCACCGGGGTCAACTTAGCCTAAAAAAAATGGATACCTGCGGTTTCTCTAGGAAAATATAAGCAGCAAGGCGAGGTACTGGCATTCCCTACTTCAAATGCTCTAGTGATCTAGAAATGTGAAGGCACTAACACTTCACACCCCTACGGCATGAAAATGTTATGGGACATAGAGACTTGTAGATAACTTTAAAAATCCCGTAAGGAAATGATATTTTCTTGAAATATTCTTAAAAGTAATTTATTCCTTTCTTAAGACAGGAAATTATAATTTCTAAATTTCTCTATCAGGTTAAGATTCCTATCGCCATTTTGGTACATTATGAGTATCATTGACCCTTCATTCATTGACTGTTTTTCACTCTTTAATCACTGGACAGTGGTCAGCAGACAGATCATTTTGGGAATGTATCAGAGACAATCGAGAACCTCCTCAAGGGTTACGATATTCGCCTTCGTCCGAGCTTTGGTGGTGAGTACTTCTTTACGTGAGAGTGAACTCATTTCTCTTATTCTATCTGGTGTCCCCGTCTTTGGGAAGGAGAGTGAGTATATGGAAAGAGCAAAAGAGAACTCGCGTTAGAACTTAAACAAAAAAGATCCCACCAGAAGAATTCAGGATATTTGTTTCTTCTTTATGTGCTGTGTATTTTGTGCAGTCTGAATACGTGGTCTCTGTTGTTGTGATGTTTAATGTAGAGCTTTTGCTTTGCTATTTGCTAGGATGGCATAGTTCCATCTTCTTCCACTCGTAGTAAGACAATAGACATGTAGTAGACATACAAGAGGTAGTAGTAGCGTACATGAGTAGTAGGCACTTCGAAAGGTACTCATGTAGACTGGTAATACACACTTAGAAAGACAATAGTCATGCAGGCAGGTAGTAGACACTTAGAAACGTAAGTCATGTAGGCAGGTAGTAGACACTTATAAAGGTAGTATGCAAGAGGTAGTAGGCATGTAAGCGGGTGGTAGACATGCAAGAGGTAGTAGGCATGTAAGCGGGTGGTAGACATGCAAGAGGTAGTAGGCATGTAAGCGGGTGGTAGACATGCAAGAGGTAGTAGGCATGTAAGCGGGTGGTAGACATGCAAGAGGTAGTAGGGGCAAAATCTGACAAACAAGCACTGGCCATATTTTTTGGTTGTTGAAAATGATAGGTTTTCCATGAAGTTATGAATATACCACAGCGATATTATGAAATTCTTGATAAGGACGGACTTCGCAGTTGAAGAAAACAAAGCATACCCAGACATCTCTCTCTTTCTCTCTCTCTCTGAACCTTAAGTGCCCAGGGCACATGGGGCTTCTGCAAGGGTTTTCCACAAATGCCTGTCCTTCGCCTTTTTTTCTGCTCTTGCCCAGGTGAGCTCTCTATTGCTCAACATCCTCTCTGTTGTTCTTCTCCATGTCTCTTTTGGTCTACCCTTACTTCTGTTCCCATGTGGTGTCCATCTTAGTGCTATTTTTGGTAGTGAGTTGTCAGTCATTCGGAGCACATGTCCCAACCATCGCCAGCGTCTTTCCTCAATAATTGTTGACAGTGGCTTCATCTGCATTTCTGCCAACAAGATGTTATTTCTTATGGTGTTTGGCCAAAATATTTGTCTAATTCTTCGTAAACATTTAGTCTGGAAAGAATTCAACTTGTTTTCTATGGTGTTGGTGATTTTCCAGCATTCACTTCCATAGAGTAGTACACTTAGAACATTACTCTTAAATATCCTGATTTTCATATTTATGCTTAGTTTTTTTTTATTTACATATAGTCTGTAGCATTGCAAAAGCCTGGTTTGCTCTAGTAAGTCTGCTGTTGATGTCCTCTGTGCTGTCCCCATTTTCTACTACTCTGCTGCTAAAGTATACAAATTCGTTGACCTCCTCCACTAACAGACATAGAGAGGTATAAAATACTTAAATACATAAAAATCTAAACTTGCTGTGTATGTCGTTGTGACTGACTTACGGTTCTAAATTTCGACGTTTTTAATTAAGCTGACGGAATATAGAAGGACACGCAGATTTTTAAAGGTGTAATCCAGATCATTAAGCTATAATCCAGTCAACGTCAAGATTGCCATGCGGTACCTCCTGATGTTCTGAGAGTTGTGGCATGAACTGTTGTTGAAGAGACCAGCTTAGAGAAGACGATAAACAACTCAAAGGAGCTTTTTTTTTTTTAAAAACCTGACATCCCGGCTCCCATCAGAATATCCTTAAAAGCTACTCGACCATGAAAACGTATCGAGGAGCATTTCGATTCTTATCTCTACATTTCTTCCCACAACATTTATTTTCCTTCAATCTTCCTGATCGCACTGACGGCTTAGATGGCTCCGTACTAGGAGCCCGCCATGATAAAATCTCATTGATTCGGCTGTTAGATAAATGTATTAGACGATGTGTGTATATTGGGATAAGGTCAGAAGGAAGGACAGGGAGAAAATAAATAAGAGAAACTGTAGGATCTCAGAATGGGGATTTTCTCCAGTTTTCTTTTAGTTATATACCTATCTCTTCCCTTTTTGTTATTTTTTGTTGTTGTTGGTGTCTTTGTGTCTCCAAGTAGCTATGGTCTTCAGTTCCTACCAGCCGAAGTCGTTTTTGTGTTTAAATATGCTCATAGAGACTGACTGACGGAACGTAAAAGTGGTTTGTTTGGATTAAGCAGAATGGATGCAAGCAACAGACTTTTCTGGAAGCTCTATTACCATACTTTGATCCGTATCTCATTAGCCAGACTCAAGTAACGCAACAGCCTGATTCCTCGAGGGTCCGGTTACGAGAAGGAGGAAAGTGTCTTGGACAGACCCAAAAATCACTGACCCTGACGTCTTCCTTGCTAGGAAGCTGAAGTCAGTGAGTCAAACCTTCGATCCGGACTCCTTTAACTTTATATTGTCAAATCTAGAAAACCTAATTTCATACTGTCAAACCTCGGCTTGATAATATTATACGGTCAAATCTCCACTCTTAATTTTGTACTGTCAAACATCAACTCCTAATTCTGTATATTCAAAGCTACTCTGAATTTTATACTGTCAAACCTCGACTCATTTAATTTATACTGTAATACCTCGACTATGTTGCGATGGAAAAGATGCATGCCCTTAAAAATAATATTTTTGTAGTTCTTTCTGCTCCTCTCCACACCTTCTTTAGTTGTTTTATTTATTTATTTATTTATTTATTTTTGAAGAGCGATAGATGTCCTCCTTTTAATTTCCCTCATTGTATCTCCATTATTAGTTAGTAATGATCCAAGATATTCAAAACTCTCCTCCTCTTCCAATTTATATTTATATCGTTGATATATATTTCAGCGGCCTTATTTGTTTTGTCATTTGTTGAAGTAAAAATCAATATAATTATTTTTTCCTTAAGCTCGTAAATATGAAACAAAGTGCACAGGTTATACGTGGAATACATGATAGGGACGGTTTTTACAGCAGATAATGTTATAGATACTACAACACCAATTTCTGAACAGATTTCGTTTATATGATTCGATATTTATAGTAGCATAGTCCTTATATGTCCAGAAATAGAGAGTCCACATAGGGGCCAATCCCCCCCCCCCCCCCTTTAAAAGTGTCAGGAGTTTAATAAGACCGAAACATTTGGGGAAGGGGCACTTCCTCTGATGATCTGAAGAAATTGATCTGTGTTGTTGTTGTTGTTGTTGTTGTTGTTCCGCTCTTTACAGTTGAGACTTTCCTGCATACGTAAAATATGTATAACAAGCACGCCATGAAGATGTGGCAAGTTATATCTTGTAGTTGCACTCAAGATTTTCTCTCCTGTTTTCCATATTCAGTGCAAGAAGGTTAAAATGTGTCCTGACAATTTCCAGTCCTAAACATCGCAGACAGAAGGAGGCAGGAAAACAGACTGAAGACTAGAATGAGAAGATAATTAAAGATGTAAAGTTTGAAATATATTCCGGCCTAAGGATGTTGAAGAAACCAGTGCCCAGATAACACTTACAGTTAACTAAACATTTGCCAGATATCTAAAGCCTAAACCGTTTGTGAACTTCTGAAATGTCTTCCTGTATGTCTTGGCATCCTTCCTAGTTTAATGCGACTTTCCAAAGACTTTCCTTTCGGAAACTTTCTTTCAAGCCTCCTTTTCAATCCAAGACCGGAAGTTCGGATGCGGACATGTTAGTTTTATAATTATCATTGAAACAATACTATTATCAAGTAGGATGGGGTAAATAAATGAACGAAATAATAAAAAAAAACCCAATGGTTAAAAAACAGGAAAAGTATTTTCAAGAACATGATAAATATTCCTAATGAAAAGTCATAACAATTGCGTAACAGGATTACAGAAGGAACGAAACAGTCTGAGATTTGCAAACACACGCAGTTGGAGAAGTGAAGAGTAGACACAGTAATTCAGTTTTGCAACCGCCTGATCTGATAGCTAGACAGCTGTGACGTCAGAGTATGTCCCAGGAACTACGTATGCCAGACAGTCAGCACATCGTGACAGATTTGAGGACAGTTGTAGAGACAGCCACTGCAGTAGAAATAGCATACAAGGTTAGAAACTAGAGACAAGGAGATGCAGAACTTGCACGAAGAATGAGAAAACTGAAGAAGGAGATAAAATAATAGCACAGTCACGTGGAAGTAAATAATAGTACAGTCACGTGGAAGTAAATAATAGCACAGTCACGTGGAAGCAAATAATAGTACAGTCACGTGGAAGTAAATAATAGCACAATCACGTGGAAGCAAATAATAGTACAGTCACGTGGAAGTAAATAATAGCACAGTCACGTGGAAGTACTGCGCTTTACCATAAATTTAAAATCCAAGCATTAAAAAGGAGATTGAAAGTACAATGTTGTAAAGAGTATGTACATGTATACATAAGCATACACAAATGTATGCGAGTATACACAAATGTAGGCAAATATGCATACGTATCGCACTGGAGAGAGAAATTAATTTATCTGGGATAAACAAACTTAGTATTTTCCTGTAACACACACTAATAACTTTGTCCGAAGAAAGCGAAGCTTGAGAGAGAGAGAGAGAGAGAGAGAGAGTACTAGAGAGAGAGAGAACGAACGAACGAACATACTTTATTTTCAAAGGGTTAAGAATTGGATACGCAGGCCCGTCTAACATTCTGCCCTTCATCATACAGCTTTCACTCAGTCACAGTCATTCAGCATTTGTTAATGGACATAATAATCATGAAGACACATTAAATGATCACATATACAAATAATAAACTTATCTCATGTCTACACTCTACACACATTTATGCCACAGCATGAAATAAACTTGCATTCTTACATTCATTCAAAACTAACAAATTTGTAGAAAAACAGTATTAATTTTTTTTTTTTAATTACAACACTCAAGCCATACTTTGCACTATTTTAAACTATGCTTAGGGAGGCATATAATCCATATCAAACAGATGTTGACAAAGTTTAAAATTATAAGAACGATTATTACTTATAAGTGAGAGAGAGAGAGAGAGAGAGAGAGAGAGAGAGAGAGAGAGAGAGAGATGTGTAAAGAAGGAGAAGAAAGGAAAACTAACAACAGTAAATAATCATAAAATGGTAGAAAAAATAGTAAGAAGAGAAAGAAGAAGATGAATATTACTAATACTAATAAAGACTGGGCAGAAGAAGAAAATAATAAGACTTACTGTAGTAATTAAGCTTAAAACTGTGAAGGCATTATATCTGACGTCACACACTGAGCAGTTGTAGTTAGAGGTATTCACACTTCACTTCTTGTGAGTGGTTTCGAACCAAGCTTTTTTTTTTTTTTCTGGTGATAGTGGTCGAAACGGTAGATACTGGGGTTGTCATTGAAGATGTATGAAGGCAGTGTAACGAAATAAAAATAATTAAGTTTATATAGGTTAATACAAAAAGCCTCGTGGTCCACCCAGCCTCTGTTAACGGGTAGCAGAGAAATCTAGAAAGGTAAATGTGGCCGGGTGTGGTACTAACCACATCAGACTTTCATGTGATGAAGGTCTTGGAAATACGAAATTAACACCGTAAAAAAGGGGCAGATTGTTAGACGGGGCCTGCGTGCCCAGTTCTTTGCTCTTTGAGAATAAAGTTCGTTCGCTTTTTTTTCTCTTTCCATTTATTTATCCTGTTGTTATGATAAATGATGATATCATTCGAACATGTGAGCGGAGGTACAGGCAGCACGAGAAGCAATTTTCTGGTTGGTGGAGCTGGACGACTCGCATGGGAACATTTAAGATTCCCAAAACGTGTCACGGAGAACATGGGAACATTCCCAAAACGTGTCACGGAGAATCGAGAAACATTTCTTACGCAGGGAGTGGGACCAGCTTCTAGAAGGCTGTCGTTTATCAAATTTGACGTGGATCTACTGACCGGGTCATCGGGGAGTCAAAGGCAGCCAGGAAGCGGACGAGCTGGCAGGAAATGGCAGAGAGGAGATTGTAAGAGCCACCTTGCATAGACTACGTGTGGAGGACTACATCAGGTTGAACGACGATAATCACATCAGGAGGATGATTGGATTGGGGGGGGGGGGAGAAGAGGAGAAGTGGACGTTTTTCCGAAAGAAGTTGTTTAGTGCGTGTTAACCACAACCAGTGTATGACTGAAACCATCAGCAGGCGCACACTTCAGTGTTGGAAGAGGAGGCGGAGCACGTATAGGAATGCCCGGTGTGCGGGGGTTCCAGTCTCTGATTACAGTTACAGTTGTTATGTTGTTTGCAAGTCCTACTTTTCCTATTATATGTCCAACGAATGTTCACTGTAGTTTTCTTACACATATAACTAGACTTCTTTCCTCATTTGCTTCTGTTAAAAATTTCTTGTTCTCCAACTTAGCTGTTCACGCTACCCTTAACATTCATCTAAGAAACCACATTTCATTTGTCTTCAGTATCCTTGCATTGATCTGTTCACTGCCCATAACTTACTTTCACAGAGTAGGGTGGGCTCAATTTAGCACTTCTGAGTTCTCTTTCCTATGTTCAGTGACAGAGATACATTACACAAGATGCTCCTTGTTCAAAAGCTGTTCTAGCTTGGAATATTCTGGTCTTGATTTCAAACCTCCATTTTCCATCTGTTGTTATCAGAGCGCCAAGTGCTTTTATGTGCTGTATGTGCTTGATTCAAGAACAGTCTCCACGTCCCACTAGATCCATTCCTGACACACACCGCCGGACAAGCCAGACCTTGCAATTTACAGCTAAGTACTCTTTAAACATTTTTTTAAAAAATTTATTTATTTATTTATTTTTTATTAAAAACATTTTTTTAAAAATAGTATTCATGTGAATCTATACTTTATCTCCTCTCTCTATTTCTTCGTCCTGTATGCTTTTGTATGATTAAGGCTCACGCCGAAATGTCACAACTTTGTAATCGTTAAGTAATAAAGCTGCTCCTACTTTTTTCCTATTTTTTACATTTGTCTCAAGATTGTTCTATGGTCTCTTTCCGTGTTTAATTTTTAGTCCTACATTATATCGCAGATTGTTCACACTGTAGCCTCCGGCTCGAATTCCCGGTGTGAACCAAATAACGTAACCATTTTTGACAATAATAGAAAATATAAGGAAAAAATTCCGAAGACTACGTTAAATAATATAAAGACAGAAATACTCGAATAATCTCACATAAAAAGTATTGAATTTTTAAAGAACGTCAACCAAATGTATCAAAGACAATCAGTAATCACAAAGTCCTTTAGTACACAAAGTCAATCAGTGATATTCGATCAATGTTTGAAATGAAGCAATTTTTCCAGAGATAGAGACTATCGGTTTTTGAGCAACACGAGACAGCAGCAAGAGCAATGATGTCTGATCTTCTTTGCCTGAAGTTCTTAGACACGAGTGACTGATCTTCATTGCCTGAAGTTCTTAGACAAGAGTATCTGATCGTCATTGCCTGAAATTCTTAGACAAGAATGTCTGATCTTCATTTCCTGAAGTTCTTAGACAAGAATGACTGATCTTTATTGCCTGAAGTTCTTAGACATGAATGTCCGATCTTCATTGCCTGAAGTTCTTAGACAAGAATGTCTGATCTTCATTGCCTGAAGTTCTTAGACAAGAATGTTAGATCTTCTTTGCCTGAAGTTCTTAGACAAGAATATCTGATCTTCATTGCCTAAAGTTCTTAGACAAGAAAACAGGGATTTCGATGGACTCACGCGTTTCTGTCTTTCCAAAGTACTCGCTGGTCGGCGCTTACCCAAAGATCTGCAGAAACAGCACCAAGAGATACGGGAATGAATTCACCAGAAATACTTATCATCATTTTGTGAAAAATTAACTGTTCAAGTTTCACGAAGAAAAGAAAGATTTATTTATTACGGGTTTGAGTTCGTTTACCGCGGTAGCTGATGTGACCGGAAGCAAGAATGAGAATAAGAGTTGTCGGAATTGAGTTATGATGCGAATGTAATTTAAATTCATGTCCCGCGTGTGTATTATCAAATCATGAACTGGGCAAAATATGCGTGTCTGAGAAATGATACAACAGAATCCCTTAAGTGATGAAGATCCCTCATTCTCTGGGTTATGTGGTGATATATCAGATTGTCTTTTAATACAGATCTGATTTTGTTGCTTTGGTTTGTGAAAAAAGGCTTTCTTCTTCTTCTTCTTCTTCTTCTTCTTCTTCTTCTACTTATCTAGTTTCGTGATGTGGTTTACAAGTAAAAGTTTTACCTAGACAAAAAGTGTGTAACTTTGGCCTTGTCCTGGTTAAATCATCGTCAGGTACAGGTGTTTCGAGGATTGAGAAACTGTGGCACTGACGGACTTTGAGAACTGAGAAACTAACACCAAAGGACTTTATGCACTAAAGGACTTTGAGAACTGAGAAACTAACACCAAAGGACTTTATGCACTGAAGGACTTTGAGAACTGAGAAACTAACACCGAAGGACTTTATGTACTGAAGGACTTTGAGAACTGAGAAACTAACACCGAAGGACTTTATGTACTGAAGGACTTTGAGAACTGAGAAACTAACACCGAAGGACTTTATGCACTGAAGGACTTTGAGAACTGAGAAACTAACACCAAAGGACTTTATGCACTGAAGGACTTTGAGAACTGAGAAACTAACACCGAAGGACTTTATGTAATGAAGGACTTTGAGAACTGAGAAACTAACACCAAAGGACTTTATGCACTGACGGACTTTGAGAACTGAGAAACTAACACCAAAGGACTTTATGCACTGAAGGACTTTGACCACTTATTGTCTTTGTGCACTGAGTGAATCTGGCCAGTGACTTGGAGAACTGAACGACTTTTGAGTACAGCACAGATTGACCTTTTTTGCACTAAAAGGTTTTGGTCGCTCATCACTTTCTGTACTGGGGTATTTATGTCTCCCTGGAGACCAACAGAACTTACTGATATGGCCCATTAAAGGAAACAGCGCAGTGACAGGATTTGTGGACAGAAAGAAATCGTGTCTGGTAGAACTTTGTATTCTAAGAGACTCTGAGCACCAACGTTACAGGAACAGGGATTTTAATGTTGCGTGAGCAAATGACACCAAATTCTGTCATTACTTTCACCGTCAATATTCTAAGCAAATCTATTCTGTTTTTGCAAAGAAATGCGTGTACCGTACTAGAAACCTACATAATAATGTTTAGTTGCTACTAATGGACGATTCATTTTAATCAAAATGCGGTGGTTTTTCATTGATCAGTTTAAGCAGTCTGCTATTACATTTCTTTACTTTTACAGCTTGAGTTTACAGTGTCAGAACAGATCAAGAGTTGATCAGTGGAAAAGAGAAGATGATAGTTATAAAGAGAAGTCCCAGCTCCTTGTGAAAGATGGGTAAGATGAGGATTGTGGTAACACTGGTCCTAGTAGAGTAGAGATAGAATTAGAGATGTAAGGTGGAGTTTTACTGGTTCTAGTAGAGTAGAGATAGAATTAGAGATGTAAGGTGGAGTTTTACTGGTTCTAGTAGAGTAGAGATAGAATTAGAGATGTAAGGTGGAGTTTTACTGGTTCTAGTAGAGTAGAGATAGAATTAGAGATGTAAGGTGGAGTTTTACTGGTTCTAGTAGAGTAGAGTTATAGATGTAAGGTGGAGTTTTACTGGTTCGAGTAGAGTAGAGACAATCAGAGATGTAAGATGGAGTTTTACTGGTTCTAGTAGAGTAGAGTTATAGATGTAAGGTGGAGTTTTACTGGTTCGAGTAGAGTAGAGACAATCAGAGATGTAAGATGGAGTTTTACTGGTTCTAGTAGAGTAGAGTTATAGATGTAAGGTGGAGTTTTACTGGTTCTAGTAGAGTAGAGTTATAGATGTAAGGTGGAGTTTTACTGGTTCGAGTAGAGTAGAGACAATCAGAGATGTAAGATGGAGTTTTACTGGTTCTAGTAGAGTAGAGTTTTTAAGATGGACTTTTATTGGTTCTAGTAGAGTAGAGATAGAGATGTAAGGTGGAGTTTTACTGGTTATAGTAGAGCAGAGACAATCATAGATGTATAGCACAGTTTGAAAACAAAGCAAGTCAAAACAAAACAAAAACAGAGAAATAAAAACGGGAAGAAATGGCAAAAGGGGCAGTGAAGTGAACATGTAGAAATGTGAATCAAACAGTAACAAATCAATATTTCGGCAAGAAAGATAACATACACATTACTGTTCAACATAACACCCAACACACAAGGAGTAGCCCGGAAGTTCAATACAGTTAAATGTAAACTGTATGAAAGAAACATATAAGAAGCAGAATATAATATTTTCTTTGAATGCAGAGCTGTCTCAGCAGCTTTAGAACTTCCCACACAAGAATTAGCAACAAAAGCAACAGAGAAAGTACATATGTATTGAGAAATTATGTTATGTACTACACTTCGAACATGTACAGGCAAACGCAGAGTCTATTATTGTTTTGACAGAATTATTCAGGCATCTTGTTTGGCAATATAGAAACAAGGCGATGTCTGAAAATATAACTTTTACAAAATAATTGTTTCTGTACATCTTAAAGCAAAAAAAAAATGAATAAGTGGGGGAAAAGACAGATAAAAAAAAATAACAGAAATGAATGGGTGAATGAATGAGTAAACGAATAAAAGAAATTAATAAACGAATAAAATTCATTAATAAACGAATGATGACTTATGATGAACTGAAGATGGACGAATGAAAATACAAGGAAATATGTGGATGAAATTGAATTGATGAAGAGAAAATTAAAAAAAAACAGAAGGAAAGATTGAGTGAACAAATGAATGAAAAAAAATTCACGAGCAAATAGAAACCTTGTCGAGTATGAAAATTGGAACAAGTTACCGCCTCGTTACCTTGCTCGCTTTCCAATTTTTCACATCCCTATAGCGCTTACCCAGACTTGTACCCTTACAGACTGGTCGAGAAAATAAACTTAGACTATCTTGAAGTCCATAGTCCTGGAAATAAAGTCATATTTTCCCGGCAAATCTACTAAATCTACTTTAGACGTTGTTTGACATTTGACCGGCATTTTCACTGGGTGGAAAATGAACCAATGAGCTTCAGAAGATGCCTTTATGTGTATGTTCAGAAGATGCCTTTATGTGTATGTTCAGAAGATGCCTTTATGTGTATGTTCAGAAGATGCCTTTATGTGTATGTTCAGAAGATGCCTTTATGTGTATGTTCAGAAGATGCCTTTATGTGTATGTTCAGAAGATGCCTTTATGTGTATGTTCAGAAGATGCCTTTATGTGTATGTTCAGAAGATGCCTTTATGTGTATGTTCAGAAGATGCCTTTATGTGTATGTGTACCCAGGTCAATTATTATACAAGAGAGGGAAAAGACAAAGAGGCCGACCACAGACTACCTGTTGGAGAACTGTAGACGCAGGAATGAGTAGCTTACAGCACAACTAGGGCACAATACAAAAGCTGGTGGCAAACCGTGAAAGATGGAGAGAGTTTCTTCACAGGGCGTGCTGGGCGGCTACTGCTTAGCCGACCACTGGCCAAGGACATGGATAGCATGGAGCTGTTTTATGTGGGCGTGGCAGTTCATAGTAAAACGTGCTCACAGAGAGAAAGAGAGAGAGAGGGAGGGAGGGAGGGAGAAAAAGAAAGGAGAAGATTAAAAAGAGAGATAGACAGAGAGACAGAGTGACAGTAACAAAAAGGCCTCTCTTTCTACTATTATTTTAAAACATATTCATAATTTTAGGTTTTCATAATATAAAGTAACATTTTTATGCAAGATAAACAGTCTTACAGTAATTAGATCACAGTTACCTTAAGAACACGTTTACTGCAGACTCTGTTTCTTTGACAAGACAAAAGTTTTATTGAGAATGTCTAAAATCTCCCTCCCTTCCTCATCTCTCTCTCTCTCTCTCCCCCCCTCCCCCCGAACCTTTAGGTGTTCAAGGCTCATGAAGCATCCTCACTTTTGTCTTTCGCCTGTTTCTCCGCTCATGCCCAAGTGAGCCTTCTGTTGTTCAGCATCCTCTCTGTTGTTCAGCATCCTCTCTGTTGTTCTTCTCCATGTCTCTTTGATCTCCTGATCCTGTTCCCCCTGAGGTGTCCACCATAGTGCTAGTTTTGGTAGTACGGTACCAGTCATCAGGGGCACATGCCACCATCATCGCCAGCGTCTTTCCTCAATAGACGAAGTGAATATCTTCATACACGTTTCTGCCAGCAAAGTCTTACTGCCTAAAATATACTTTATTCCTAATCCACGTTAATCCAAATTCATTACTAATGTAGTTTTTTTTCCCAGCAAAACATCTCTCATATGTCAGCTTTCCATATCTAAATCACATAATGTACACAACATACACATTTTTAAAAAGGAGATATTTTGATGAACTCTAAGTTCAAAGGTCATCGACATCAACGAAACTTCCATATTCCCTTATTTATATAAAAAGTTATTGGGCAATTGTCGAACATAGTCTAAAAATAAAGATCATTTGCGCGTATTGATTTTGTGTCGCGGAGGTTTTTATTTCATTCTGTTCCACTCACACACATCGTCCGAGAGTTTCTTTCTCCCAGAACGACTCTTACAAAACTTGTTTGTGGAGACTCAATGGGAAAGAAAGCTCTGAAGCAAAATTTGAATATTGGATAATTTAAATGTGAACTTCAGCAGCTTCGAAGAACCAGACGTGGGAAATTCCGAAGGGACAGCTCGTGTGCGAGTGCAATCTTTTTTACTACAATAGGGATAAAAAAATATAGACAAAACGACAGATTTTCGTCGGTCCTGGCATTGTATCAGAGTCAGTGCTCCGTCATTTTTGGTTGTTTGGTTTCTTTTCTGCAGGAACTCGGCATCTGAATTTTGTAATGTTCATCTCCTGCACTTCAAATTAATTTCCATCTTAGTTTTTCCTTCTGCGTTTCTGAGAACTCCTTCTCTTTCTTTACTCTTTCTCTCCCCCTCTCTGGTCCACGCTAATCAGGCGTCGACCGTCATTGACTTCTACATATTTCTATCACTTGCTCTTTCTATAAGATGCATTTTTTGGACTGTGCTCTGTTACAGTCTTTTAGTCCGTCAAGTATTTTGTTTCTTTGTCTTCTTCTGTCCCATTTTCCCTCTAATTTTCCTGTTGTCATTAAGTGTTCCAGTTTGCCTCTTTTTAAAACAAGAGATCTTTAGCTTAATCATCATCATCATCATCATGATGTGCCGTGCCGACTGGCGTTGGCTATTATGCTTCTCCAGAGTACCCGATCCTTCATGCAGGCCATCAGCTCAGTTGGTGATCTCCTCTTACACCATCCCGTCAGACTGTCCAGTATCATTTCTCTTGGTCTTCCTCTTGATCTTCTTCCTTCTATTTTTCCTGTTGTTATAATATTTTCAATGCCCCCTCTTCTTATTGCATGTCCTATGAAAGTACATTGTCTCTCTCTTATCTTTTTGACAAGGTTTTTTTTTTTGTCTCTCCAGCTCTTCTCATACATTCTTCATTAGTTATTTTTGCTGTCCAGGGGATTCGCAACATTCTTCTAATAAACCACATTTTAGCTTACTAGCTCGCTAAATTTTTGTACACCACTAAAAAATGCTGCTCTAATACTCCTTAAAATATGAGACCTGCGTAAAGGTATAAATATTTTGCAAATTTTGTTTTACTAAACGTCGACTTAATTTCCAAATGAAAATGATCGTCAGCTCAGACTGCGTCATCTTGGTATACGAAACCTCGTGTTTGATGATTTTCTTGTTTTGGGGGGAGGGGGGTGTGTGGAGAGGGGGGAAAAAAGGGGGCGGGCCCGAAGATGCTGTCCTATGTGGCAGTCAGCGACCCATAGCAGGCATGGTGTCGATTAAGGTTGGCGAACCACAGCTGAGCAAGACCCTGTCCCATTTCATGGTTGGTACCTCCAATAACAGGCCTAGCTAGCTACCTGGGGGAGGGGCTTTCCATAGTCTCTATGGCGTCTGAGTCGTCTAAAGAAACACAGCAGCACCATGGCTGCTTATTTTTTTTTTTAGCTCCACGCAAAATGAAGCAAATCACAGCTAAATCAATTACAGCGAAATCATGACAGCTATATCAACCTGGGATAAAGCAATCACAGCTAAATCAATCGGATGTAAACCGATCCCATCTAAACCAGTCACATCTAAATCATTCACAACTTGATCAAGGAGACTTGTGTTATGAAAGCCAGAGGAAATGGGGGAGAACCGGTGTAAGAATACAGATATGCATGACTTAGCTTCTAAACTGGATAGATCGTTTTAGTGGGGCCAACCACATCAAGCTAGAGGACGCTCAAAACAACGCTTTTAAGTACGCAGTAACTTGTGTAAAGAGTGTACATAGTAGCTTATGTTAAAAAAAAAGAATGTACACTCCGGTATTTGTAAAGAGTTTAAACACCAGTTTACGCAGCCAGTGTACGCACTTGGTTGTATAAAACAGTGTATACGCTAGCTTATGTGAAAAGTGTACACACTAGTTTGTGTAATGCAGTGTACACACAAACTTGTGTAAAACAGTGAGCGCGCCTGCTTATATATAAAGAATGTAGATGCGCACTAAAGTGATGAGACCAGATTTACTGACAACCCAGAAACAAACTCAGAAGATAGTTGATTTCTTAAGTGCTAGGGCCAGTGGTGAATATTGATTTCCAGCTTTTGAGTATTCAAGTCTACAGGAATAAACAATACAAACTTTTCCAAATCTTCTGATTTATTCATTTCCTTCATCAACTTTATCGCTCTTTCTATTAATATCTTCTATATCTTTCAATAGGGGAACCGGCTAGCGTAGTTGTTAGAGCACTCGTTTAGCAACTGAATGGACGAGGGTTCGAATCTCCACCTTAACGGGATTTTTTTCCGACCAATACGACCCCGAGGTCGACCCAGCCTCGTAAAATGTGTACCAGAGAAAATCTGGGAAGGAAAGGCAGCGAGGAAAGGAACTACCTCATACACTGATGGCCCAGCATAATGAGGTCTCTAACGCTTCATCCCCTACGGCATTTGCTATGGGACTATCTTTCTTATATATCTTGCAATAATTTCTCAGTTTTGCACAAAATACTTTTCATGTGCGGTCAATTAAAGCTGTGAGCTGGTGGTACTGATGCTGACGCTCCACTGCGGCCTCTTGTGAAGGAAGTTTCTATTACTGCTGATGTTTCCATTAAGCCAAGTTCTGAAGTTGAAAAGCTCAGTAATGAGGCTAACGAAACATACCTTCTCTCATTGCTTCAGGTGAAAAGCTATTTGAACTAATTCAGTCTACCCATATAAGGAAGATCCTTCAGATTAGATGAACTAATTCAGTCTACCAATGTAAGGAAGATCCTTCAGATTAGATGAACTAATTCAGTCTACCAATGTAAGGAAGATCTTTCAGATTAGATGAACTAATTCAGTCTACCAATGTAAGGAAGATCCATCAGATTAGATGAACTAATTCAGTCTACCCACGGTAGGAAGATCCTTTAGATTAGATGAACTAATTCAATCTACACATGTAAGGAAGATCCTTCAGATTAGATGAACTAATTCAGTCTACCAATGTAAGAAAGAACCTTCAGATTAGATGGCCAGATACCATCAGTAATGAAGATAATGAATAGCCATGGTAGAAACCGAACCAATCCACAGTTGGGGGGAGGGGGGGGGAGGGAAATATTAATGAAAAAAAAAGCGCTGGAGATGGATAGGACATACACTTCGAAAGCTTACCACTAGCATAACCAGACAGGATCTCAATCGGAATCCCCAGGGTAAGAGGAAACAAGGAAGATCTAGAAACACCTGGCGAAGGAGTCTGGAGGCATAAATTTAAAAAAAAGATTGATTGCAATGGAAACGGACAGAAGAAACAACTTAGGGCAGATACTAAATAGAGAGCCCTCGTGATGGTCTGCACCTCAAATACGGAGAAAGAAGGCAAGGAATGAAGGAAGTCGGGGATTTGGTGTTAGTGCCCAGATTTTCTCAGAGTTGTCGGCACTTTTGGTGGATGGTGTGGTCAGTGTCACACAGGATCACCTTTGCTTCCTCGGCATAGAAAGAAGCCAGGTACCTGGGGCCAGGTTGACCTTGACACATCCCGCCAGAAGAGAACCACCGGCCATTGGCATGACAGGTAAAATGCATCAACCAGCTCGCTACTTTGGTGCTCAGATACAAGATAGGAAATGAGAAATCTCTCCCAGTTTTAAGATCTACTTCTGGCCATGTTTGTTTTTACCTTTATTTCCTGAGTGGTTTGACGACCTTGAGGGTTGACCTTGTCTTCTTGTCGGCGCAATGTCATCCAGATGTCATATTATCGTTTCATGAAACAAAAAGGGCTCACTGAGAAAAAACTTAGGGAGAACTTAGAAGATGAGAAAAACACAGTGACAGAAACACGGAGTTTTGTTGAGCGAAATGGAGATACTGGACTGAGGTTTTCATGCACATCATCAGCACTTTCACAGCAAAATGACAACGGATGGCAGTTAGGCGAAATCAAATTAGGATTAAGCAAGATAAATAAAAAAGTTGTACATGAAAAGAAGCACTTCGTCTCAAGTTGTCAGCAACAACGCAGAGCTTCTCTTGTAGGGGGTCTGGGGTCTGGTTAGGTCCTCTGTCTGAGTGGGTTGTGTAGCCGGCAAACTCTGGAGGATGTGATGTCTCCTGCACTTTGCTGCAGAGATATAGGTCCGCTGGACCAATTTTCAGCTTCTTCTATCAATGGTGTCTCAGCCTGCTAAGCCGTGTTCTCATTCGGAAGATTATCACTTGGTCATTTCCTGAGCGTTTATAGTATTCATCATCTGTTATTTTTTTTAGGTGTGGGGTACCGTTCTGTCCAATTATCTTTAAAGCTTCACTATACTTTCTATGTAAAAATGAAGAAAATAACGCCATAAAAAATGTGCTGCACAGTCAATCGTGAAGAAAAATGCAGTGAATGGTTGCCATCTGCTGGAGTAATGTTTTACACTCAAAACAGAATGGTGTTATCAACGGAAGAAATAATTTTTTTGGTTGAATAAGTGTTTCGAAAAGGCGGTCGATATCCACGAATGGTTGTTCAAAGATTTATAGCAAAATTTCCTGATAAACAACCTCCTCATCGCACTACGGTTAGAAATTTGTTGAATAAGTTTCGTGATACGGGAATTGTGAAAGATGCTCCGCGATCTGGTAGGCCTGCTGTGTCTGAAGAAAAATGTCTGGATATCCAAGACAGAATCCTGAAAAGTCTATGCTAGTCCTTAAGGAAAATGTCGCAAGAAGTGAACGTATCACTGAGCATAGTGCACAAAATTCTTAAACATTGGTTAAATTTTCATCAATACAAGATTTCTGTTCTGTCTGAACTAAAAGAGTGTGACAATCAATCCAGAGTCAACTACTCCACGTAGTTTCAAGCATTTTTAGCTGAAGAAGACGAGTCAGTTTTCGATTTAACATTCTTCTCTGATGAGGCATGGTTTCATCTGTCTGGATAAGTTAATAGCCAAAATAAAGTATTTGGAGCAGTGTTAATCCCAGTGCATTTCATGAAGCACTGCTACACGATGCGAAAATTGGGGTATGGTGTGCCGTCAGTAGAAAACTTTTAACTGGACCAATTTTCTTCAACAACACTATAAATGCCGATAGGTACTGTAATGACATTTTGGAACCGTTTTTTAGAACAGGTACTGAACGTGAAATTGAAGAAGCGTGATTCCAGCAAGATGGTGCAGCTGCACACACAACTAGAGCAACACACAGTTTTTTGGAAGAAATTTTCGCAGATCGCATAATATCTCATAGAATTTGACTTGCTTGTTCTCCAGATCTAAATCCATTAGATTATTATCTATGGGGTTTCTTGAAAGGAAATTTTTACAAAAATAATCTACAAACAATTAAGGACCTGAAAGAAGCAATCAGAATTACCATTCAAGAAATAACAACAGACACGTTGCACAAGGTATTTGACAATATGAAGAGACGTGTACAGTCATGTCTTGAAGCCCGTGGTGGACATTTCCAACACCTGTTATAACGAATATTTCAGTGGTACATTCCAGCTAACCCAAAACAGCTTGTATCATTGCAGTCACTACTGTAATTAATGAAATGACTTTTCTGAGCACATTTTGTGATGACGTCATTTACTTCATTTTTCAATTTTTTTTTTCATAGAAAGTGTAGTGAGACTTTAAAAACATCATGTACATGGCTTTTAGTCTGTTTAATTTTGTTTGTTCATATGCTGTACTTCTGTCAAACTGGTGCATTCTTCCCTTCCCCCCCCCCCCCCCAGTTTTTGCCAGTCTGCCTGCCTCTTCATTTCCGTGGAGGTTATGTGGGAGGGTATGCATATTATGTTTGGTTGTAGTGAGGAAAAAATCAAAGAATAGTAGGGCATAAGTAAATCCCACATTACAGTCTACTAAAGTCCATATTACGGTCTACTAAAGCTCATGTTATGGTCTACTAAAGCCCATATTACAGTCTACTATACCACATATTATAGTCTATTAAAGCCTCTTGTATGGTCTAATAAAGCCTGTATTGCAGTCTATTAAAGCCCATATTACAGACTTCTAAAGCCCAATCTACAGTCTACTAAAGCCACATTGCAATCTACTAAAGCCTAAATAATAATATCTTAAAGCCTATTTTACGGTCTACTAAAGCCCATAATAATCTACTATAAATCATATCATAGTCTATTAAAGTCTATTTTACTAAGCCCGTATTACACTCTACAAAAGCCTATTTTACAGTCTACTAATGCTTCTATTGAAGCCTATTTTACAGTATACTAAAGACCAATTTATAGCCTACTAAAGCCCATATTGCAATCAATGAAGCCTATTTTGCAGTCTAGTAAAACTCATATTACAGTCTATTAAAGCCCATATTACAGTCTACTAAACCTCATGTTGCAGTCTATTACAGCCCATATTACGGTCTGTTAAAGCCAATATTAAGTCTATTAAAGGTCATATTGCACTCTATTAAACCCCATACTACTGTCTACCAAAGCACGCATTGAAGTCTACTAAAGCCCATATTACAATCTTTTAAAGCCCATATTACGGTCTATTAAACCCCATATTACAGTCTACTAAAGCCCATATTACAGTCAAATGAAACCCATATTAAAGCCTATATTACGGTCTACAAAAGCATTACAGTATATGAAGGTCTCTTTTATTGTCTACTGTCTATTGAAATCCATATTACAGTCTTTTAATGCCTATTTTACAGCCTACTAAAACTGATATTACAGTCTGCTAAAGCCTGTTTTACAGACTATTGAAGCCCATATTGCAATCTACTAAAGCCTATTTTGCGATGTACTAACGCCCATGTTAAGTCTATTAAAGCCTATTTTACTGTCTACTAAACCCATATTACAGTGTCTTAAAGCCTATTATATAGTCTGTTAAAGCCTATTCTACGATCTACTGAAGTCCATATTAGAGTTTATTTAATCCTTATTACAATTTACTAAAGCCTACATTACAGTCTATTAAAGCCCATATTACAGTCTACCATAGCCCATAGTAAAGTCCAAAATACAGTATATTAAAGCCCATACTACGGTCTGCTCAAGCCCATATTACAGTCTATTAAAACCGATATTAAAGCCTATATTACGGTCTACAAAAGCATTACAGTATATGAAGGTCTCTTTTATTGTCTACTGTCTATTGAAATCCATATTACAGTCTTTTAATGCCTATTTTACAGCCTACTAAAACTGATATTACAGTCTGCTAAAGCCTGTTTTACAGACTATTGAAGCCCATATTGCAATCTACTAAAGCCTATTTTGCGATGTACTAACGCCCATGTTAAGTCTATTAAAGCCTATTTTACTGTCTACTAAACCCATATTACAGTGTCTTAAAGCCTATTATATAGTCTGTTAAAGCCTATTCTACGATCTACTGAAGTCCATATTAGAGTTTATTTAATCCTTATTACAATTTACTAAAGCCTACATTACAGTCTATTAAAGCCCATATTACAGTCTACCATAGCCCATAGTAAAGTCCAAAATACAGTATATTAAAGCCCATACTACGGTCTGCTCAAGCCCATATTACAGTCTATTAAAACCGATATTACAATCTAGTAAAGCTCATATTACACTCTACTAAAGTCCATATTACAGTCAATTAAAGAATATTTTGCGGTCTACTAAAGCCCATATTACAGTGTATTAAAAGATTATTTAACGGTCTACTAAAGACCATATTAAAGCCTAAAGCTCATATTACGATCTTGTAAAGCCCATAATAAAATCTAATAAAACCCATATTACAGTCTACTGAAGCCCACGTTACCGTCTCTTAAGCCTATTCTACAGTCTACTAAAGCCCACATTACAGTCTATTAAGGCTATTTTACGGTCTACTAAAGCTCATATTACAGTCTACTAAAGTTCATATTATAGTTTATTAAAGCCCATAGTACAGTCTAATAAAGCCCATATTACAGTTTTAAAGCCAATAATACAGTCTATTAAAGCCCATATTGCAGGTATACTAAAGCCCATATTACAGTCTAGTAAAGGCCACATTACATTCTGCTAAAGACAATATTACGGTCCACTAAAGGCCAAATAACAATCTCTTAAAGCCTCTTTTACGGTCTACTAAAGCTCATATTTCAGTGTACTAAAGCTCCTATTACAGTCTACTAAAGCTTATTTTAAGGTATACTAAAGCCCATATTACGGTCAATGAAGCTTATTTTACGGTCTACTAAAGCGGGCCCAAATTACAGTCTATTAAAGCCTATTTTACGGTCTACTTAGTAAAGCACATATTAAAGTCTTTTAAAGAATATTTTATGGTTTACTAAAGCCCGTATTACAGTTTACTAATGCCTAATTTAGGTCTACTAAAGCCCATATTACAGTCTACTAAAGCCTATTTTACGGTCTACTAAAGCTCATATTACAGTCTATTAAAGACTTTTTTTACGGTCTACTAAATCCAATATTACAGTCTGCTAAAGCCCACATGACAATCTATTAAAGCCTATTTTACATCCTGCTAAAGCCCATATTACAGTGCATTAAAGCCTATTTTAGGTCTAGTAAAGACCATATTATGTCTATTAAAGCTTATTTTACGGTCTACTAAAGCCTATATTACATCTACAGAAGCCTATATTAGAGTCTGTTAAAGCCTATTTTACGGCATCCTAGAGCCCATATTGCAGTCTATTGAAGCCTATTTTATGGTCTACTAAAACCCATATTACAGTCTGCTAATGGCTATTTTAGGTTCTATTAAAGCCCATACTAAAGCCTATTTTACGGTCCACTAAAACCCATGTTACGGTCTGCTAAAACCTATGATCTACTAAAGCCCATAGTACAGTCTACTAAAGCCTATTTTAAATCCCATAATACAATCTACTAAAGCCCATATTACAGTCTACTAAAGCCCATTTTTAAAGCCCATAATACAATCTACTAAAGCCCATATTACAGTCTACTAAAGCCCATTTTACAGTCTTCTGAAGCGGATAATACAATCTATTAAAGCCCATATTAAATTCTTCTAAAGCCCATACTAGTCTATCAAAGCCTATATTACGGTCTAAGTAAAACACTTACACAGTCCACTAAAGCCCATATTGCAGTCTACGTAAAACCCATATTACGGTTCACGTATAGGCCTTTACTGAGATTTAAGAACAATTCTGTGCCGAATAGATAAAGAGATTTTTAAAAATGTAACTCCTGAAATAAAAGTCTGCTAACTTGGTACTTCTCAAGAAGTTTGGAGAATAGTGCCAAACGTTCTGAAAGCAATAACTTAAAGGGAGCAGTCACATTTCTTCTGGCATATCTTGACAAGCGAATTTGTATACCTTGGCAGCAGAGTAGTAGAAAATGGAGACAGCATAGAGGACATCAACAGCAGACTTACTAGAGCAAACCAGGCTTTTGCAATGCTGCAGACTATATGGAAATAAAAAAAAACTAAGCATAAATATGAAAATCAGGATATTTAAGAGTAATGTTCTAAGTGTACTACTCTATGGAAGTGAATGCTGGAAAATCACCAAAACCATAGAAAACAAGTTGAATTCTTTCCAGACTAAATGTTTACGGAGAATTAGAAAAATATTTTGGCCAAACACCATAAGAAATAACATCTTATTAGCAGAAATGCAGATGAAACCACTGACAACAATTATTGAGGAAAGACGCTGGCGATGGTTGGGACATGTGCTCCGAATGACTGACAACTCACTACTAAAAATAGCACTAAGATGGACACCACAGGGGAGCAGAAGTAAGGGTAGACCAAAAGAGACATGGAGAAGAACAACAGAAAGGATGTTGAGCAATAGAGGGCTCACCTGGGCAAGAGCAGAAAAAAAGGCGAAGGACAGGCATTTGTGGAAAACCCTTGCGGAAGCCCCATGTGCACTGGGCACTTAAGGTTCAGAGAGAGAGAGAGAGAGAGAGAGATCTTGACAAGGCTTCATGGTCAAATCATGAAAAACATTCGGAAAATTCAAAACAAAAAAAAAAAGAGTGAGACAAAGAGAGCAAGACCCTATACACAACGCTTTTAGACACAGCAGCACCGCTTGCTAATAAACCTGTATACATTACTGTCAGTTATCGTTACCATTATTATTATTATTATTATTCCACATATCATTTTGTTGAAATGTTCTCCTTATCATCTCTCCGATATCTGTTATTTCTCTCAAAGAAATGCCGTCTATAATCAATATCATCTCAGTCAGGTCTATTCTCCCATCGTCTCTTTACCTCTAACAAACCTAGTTTCCCCTGCATCTATTCTAATCTTTTCCTACAACGACGCAATAGGGGAAACTATATTTCATTTCTGTGTGTACTCCATACTTCTTTTATTCTCTTTTTTTTCCCCTCCAGTACCATGGTGTTTCCTGTCTCCCCTTTTCTTTCTTCCAGACATTTTGTTTACATTCTGCTGAGTGTATATACATTTTTGGTGAGGTTCCTTTCTTTGGAAAGTCCCTGTCTGCGCGCTTACAAAAGTACGGAAGCACATTTTCGCAAGGATAAACTTTGTGGCACAAGTCTTTTCGTTTTACGGCTTTCTGAGGAAAGATATTTCCATTCCTGTCTTTAAAAAGGATGTGCCAAAATACATCATCATCATCATCATCTCTTCCCCTTTTTTTCCTCTTTTGATTACTAGTATTGAAATTATTGTTATTATAAATAACGAAAGACAAGAGAACAAAGTTAAGGAGTCTTAATTTTTTTTCTTATCTTTCGTTATTTAACTTCTACAGCACAAAACATCACCAGCAACAGTAACAACAACTAAAACTATTACTACTGTTACAGTTATTATTACTTCTGTAGCTTCTACTATTGCTATTACAATAAGAGGGAATACTTTTAGTATTATTACAACTACTACTAGTACTACAACTACTACTACTGCTACTACTACTACTACTACTGCTACTAGTATTACTGTTGCTACTACTACTGCTACAACAACTACTACTACTACTACTTCTACTACTACTGTTAATACTACTGCTACTATTACAGCTAGTACTACTGCCACTACTACTACTACTACTACTACTACTACTACTACTACTACTACTACTACTACTACTACTATTACTACTACTACTACTACTACTACTACTACTACTACTAGATTAAATACTTGATATGGAAAAGCAGAGATTTGAATGAATGAATGAATAATCTTTATTTTTAAAAGGTAAAGAATTGGGCACGCAGGCCCGTCTTACATTCTGCCCTTCATCACTCCATCTTTCATTCTTCCCACACACTTGATTTAGTACAAAAATACAAATTAAATGAGGAAAAACATATCAAAAGAGTGTAAGATTTAACTACTACATTCAAAGTAAAAGAGGAGAAGTAATTAACCTAATAAATTAGCACTCACGCACACATACACACGCAGACATATACATAAATAAAAATACATTGTAAATACAGATCTTCTAACATATGTTTTTTTAACAAACATTAAAATAATTTCTAACAATATCTAACAAGTTGCTTTTCTAACTATGTCATTGAAGTACTTGATGGTTTACGAGCCATGTGTTGATAGAGTGCTGGTTATTTTATGGAGGCATATAATTACAAGCAAGTAAATAATGAAACAGGATTTCAAGGAATCAGCCCACCAGAATTGGTGCCGTATTCTAATGCTGCAATAAAAACAAGAAAGTTTGTGACGAAGACACTTAAAAACTTCTTGACAGAGTCTGGCACCCTTACGGGTAAAAGCGAACACTCTACAGACCACAGAGAGCACAAACACCAGTTGCTGCTGGGCAATAAACGTCCGAGACATAGAAAAGGAGTCTAATCGTAGCCATAAGCTTATTTCATGAAACAGGTGCAGGTGGTCGAGAAATTGTTCATTATGTCATTTTCAGTTCCAAAATAAAAAATAGTTCATTATAACTGCAGTCAATAAAAATTATCAGTCCAAGGGGTTTTTTGTTGTTGTTGTTTCCCCATCAGTCATGAAGTCTGACAACAACCTGTGGCAGACTGAATCTCGTGGACGGAAGCTCATGTAAAAGGACACAGCATCTTTTGAGGAGCAAACGAGGAGCAAACTCAAAGCTAAAAGACACGCGAGCAATGACAGTAGGCCTTCCAACACAAACATTGCTTGCTTTTATTGTGGTCGATTAAGCAAATCGAATATAGGAAGAGTCAGTCATGTGAGGATCTGTTCAGCAAGACGCTACTCAGCAGAAAGACAGAATGGCCTGATATCTGCCTATTTAAAATCCGTCGTCTAGGAAGAAAGGTTCCATTGCAGTACTAAGCAAAGTTAAATGATGTTCTGATCTTATTATTTAAAACGATGATATCAGTGGAGTGCGTGTACTCCTTAGCACCAGAGTAAACTCCGACACATGGAAGCACCGGCAGTGACAGAATGGAATCCCCTACATTCATTCCTATAATCGTCCTTTCTATCGATTCAGCCATTCCAGTTCGTGACCATGAGGTCTTTGCTTTCCAAACACTTCTTAGCAAAGAATCAACCAGAAATCGTTAACTAGAAATAAGCGACGTCAACTACTGCGATGTTACGAAATGTTCTGTTCCAGTCACAGTGTAACATGGAGAAGATCTGAACTAAACAACACTAAACGACACGGAGAAGATCTAAACTAGACAACACTAAATAATGTGAAAATTAACTCCAGGAATCGGAGAGCCTTGTCTTGTTTTGTCTTGTCTTGTCTCATTCCTCCTAATCGTTTAGATATTCAAGGGGAAACAGAAGAACATCTTGTTGCGGATCAATTTATATATTATTTAATTTATTTATTAACAACATATTTAAGGCGTCTGTTACCTCTTCCGTTCATCTCGTGTGTTGGCAGCTTCACCGTGTGTTTCCTACAGTTCTTAACATGAATGTTAACCTGATCCATTTTGTCTGGTGGTAGACGTGTAACGTTTCCAAACCGCTTGGATATAGTGTAATGTTAGTATTACTCCAAATCCTGACCTGACGGTATCATTCCTGATTTCGTCTTTTCTTGTAACATTCAGTATCTCATGAAGCATCTCAGAATCTCATTAAACATCTCAGATTCAGTATCTCATAAAACGTCTCAGATTCAGTATCTCATGAAACATCTCAGATTCAGTATCTCACGAAACATCTCAGATTCAGTATCTCACGAAACATCTCAGATTCAGTATCTCACGAAATATCTCAGATTCAGTATCCCATGAAACATCTCAGATTATAAAGTTTGAAAAATTGTTGAGGTCTGGAAGCTGAAAATAAAATAATCTTTACGAAACTTTAACAACACCGTATGAGAAAACTTCTTTCCACTTTCCTTGGATTACAAGGGATTAATGCAGCAGGAGACTATGTCAAATAAATCAAAATGTTTTATTTATTTGTCAGATTATAAAATAAACTAAAAAACTTTAATAGTTTATCGGAAATTAAATCAAAATATTATACACTTTTATTGAAAAAAAAATTAATTATTTTCTGTATCCATTAAAAAAATGTAATGGATGAAACCACTGTGAGAAAAAATAGGACGTAGAGAGATTTCACTTGGAATTTGTTCATTTGACAGAGACGAACGTGGATAACTCATTTCCAGATACTTTGTGTTATGATTTGCTAAGATACTTACTGTAAGTACATCTCTACCTGATGGAGATTCGTTTTTCCCATGTCTTTTCATGTCCGTTGCCAGAGACAACATTAGTTAGACAAGAAGAGAGAGTTCATGCTTCGTGTGTTTCATCCTCGACATGGCCTGCCAGTTTCTGGAGTCTTACTGAAATAGCTGCCCTCTCCGACGACTTTCAAAACACGGTATTAAGTACCTTTTCCTGTTAAACAACCTCTGTCTATTTGCACAGCTACCAGGACAAGCGCCGACAGTGAGAATTGATTCTTCCTAGGATTGCTACCACTACATCTTCTTTGAAAGTGTCCCCCAGATTGCGTCCCTTTCTTGGGGAGCCACTTATCTTTCTATAGCGTCCAGGCAGCGGTTGATTAACTCTCTACTTCGTCGTCCAGATAAGCACTATATTTTCTCTTGTCTGCCTTGAACATCCTGATACTTCTTGTGTTCTTTTTAAATATACGTATATTTATGTCTCTTATGTTCAGTTTCAGAAATGTCCACGTTGTCCAGGAAAGTTGCTGCAGTGAAATTCTGAAGAACTGTGCTCCCCACATGCTGTTCAACACATTCCTCCCAGGTCTTTTCACTAATTCATTCCCTGGCCAGTGTGTGAACTAGAATATTTGAGCATGAAATATTTCAAACAAAACTTGGAGAAGCACGGTATAATTTTATAAATATTCTCACACTCGTTAACGTTCTCGCTTTCCTGCTTTGATGTCTTTGAACTTGCGTCGCTGCTACGTTCAGCAGCATTTACATTCCATGGAATATTCTAGAGAGAAATATCCACACGTCCGATTGACTTTCCTTCCGCGCGTTGAGATGACGATGTCAGGGATGATATTGTCAGAAAAACCAGTTAATCAAATCTGGTTAAGACCTCTATGAAGGTACACCCGGCAACTTGATGGCTGTTAATTATGATACAAGTACCAGCTCGTGAGGGAAGGATTAACATATTGTTTCCAGTGTAGTGAAGCACGCTGGGATATGAAATTCTGCTGCTGACTCAGCGAGATGAAGAAATCGCTTGTAAGACATTTCCTTCCTTTTTTTTCTTTTTTTGTTCGTTTTGCGCTCGCCAGCTTTCAGCACGGGCTTATTTCAGTTACTGTATACAGCTTATATTTACTGGAAAATCAGGTTATTCCTGGCATATACGACTTATTTTTACTGGAAAATCAGGTTATTCCTGGCATATACGACTTATTTTTACTGGAAAATCAGGTTATTCCTGGCATATACGACTTATTTTTACTGGAAAATCAGGTTATTCCTGGCATATACGACTTATTTTTACTGGAAAATCGCGTCATTCCTGGCAAACACTTTGTATACGACTTATTTTTACTGGAAGACTACGTTATTCCTGGCATACACTGACAATCACGTGTACAGCATAGTCTGATGTGTTTACTTTTGAATGAATACAAGAGATCTGTTGTTTACTGAAGACGGAGAATACTTTCTCTTCCATTACTTTCAAGTAGGCTCAGCTGTAAAAATGGTACGTAATGCTCTGTGTTGAGAACAAATTGCTTTCCGAAGACGGAAACTATCAGCCTACACAGTGAGGAGCACTGGGGTACAAAAGTGCATGAGTCATCATCGTGCACGGTCTTCGGTGCGAAGGTTAGTGGTAATGAACATCCAGATTCCTCGTTCCCACGCCTTGATGGTGCCTTGATGGTGCCTTGATGGTGCCTTGATGGTGCCCTAAGCCAGGATGTATCCAGCCCACTCTCGTATATTATCTTCCAGTTTTAGGTATCTGACTACCTCTAGCTCTGTTTCCTTTCATCTCCGATTCACTTCTTTCTTTGGTCAGGTCACAATATTGTCTTGTCTTGTTTTGTCTTGTCTTGTCTTGTTTTGTTTTGTCTGCCTTGAACATCCTGATACTTCTTGTGTTCTTTTTAAATATACGTATATTTATGTCTCTTATGTTCAGTTTCAGAAATGTCCACGTTGTCCAGGAAAGTTGCTGCAGTGAAATTCTGAAGAACTGTGCTCCCCACATGCTGTTCAACACATTCCTCCCAGGTCTTTTCACTAATTCATTCCCTGGCCAGTGTGTGAACTAGAATATTTGAGCATGAAATATTTCAAACAAAACTTGGAGAAGCACGGTATAATTTTATAAATATTCTCACACTCGTTAACGTTCTCGCTTTCCTGCTTTGATGTCTTTGAACTTGCGTCGCTGCTACGTTCAGCAGCATTTACATTCCATGGAATATTCTAGAGAGAAATATCCACACGTCCGATTGACTTTCCTTCCGCGCGTTGAGATGACGATGTCAGGGATGATATTGTCAGAAAAACCAGTTAATCAAATCTGGTTAAGACCTCTATGAAGGTACACCCGGCAACTTGATGGCTGTTAATTATGATACAAGTACCAGCTCGTGAGGGAAGGATTAACATATTGTTTCCAGTGTAGTGAAGCACGCTGGGATATGAAATTCTGCTGCTGACTCAGCGAGATGAAGAAATCGCTTGTAAGACATTTCCTTCCTTTTTTTTCTTTTTTTGTTCGTTTTGCGCTCGCCAGCTTTCAGCACGGGCTTATTTCAGTTACTGTATACAGCTTATATTTACTGGAAAATCAGGTTATTCCTGGCATATACGACTTATTTTTACTGGAAAATCAGGTTATTCCTGGCATATACGACTTATTTTTACTGGAAAATCAGGTTATTCCTGGCATATACGACTTATTTTTACTGGAAAATCAGGTTATTCCTGGCATATACGACTTATTTTTACTGGAAAATCGCGTCATTCCTGGCAAACACTTTGTATACGACTTATTTTTACTGGAAGACTACGTTATTCCTGGCATACACTGACAATCACGTGTACAGCATAGTCTGATGTGTTTACTTTTGAATGAATACAAGAGATCTGTTGTTTACTGAAGACGGAGAATACTTTCTCTTCCATTACTTTCAAGTAGGCTCAGCTGTAAAAATGGTACGTAATGCTCTGTGTTGAGAACAAATTGCTTTCCGAAGACGGAAACTATCAGCCTACACAGTGAGGAGCACTGGGGTACAAAAGTGCATGAGTCATCATCGTGCACGGTCTTCGGTGCGAAGGTTAGTGGTAATGAACATCCAGATTCCTCGTTCCCACGCCTTGATGGTGCCTTGATGGTGCCTTGATGGTGCCTTGATGGTGCCCTAAGCCAGGATGTATCCAGCCCACTCTCGTATATTATCTTCCAGTTTTAGGTATCTGACTACCTCTAGCTCTGTTTCCTTTCATCTCCGATTCACTTCTTTCTTTGGTCAGGTCACAATATTGTCTTGTCTTGTTTTGTCTTGTCTTGTCTTGTTTTGTTTTGTCTTGTCTTGTCTTGTCTTGTTTCCTTACTCATACAAGTACATGAGTGCATGACAACAATGCAGTATCACGTTCAAATTAATCCTGTAACTACATGAATTCTTTCTAATCGAGTCCCAACGGATAACAAAAATGTTTCCAATCTTTCTATTTCCAACAGACCTTCCATCTGATTTATTGTTTTTATTTATCGGAATTTGCTGCCAAAAAAAAAAACAACAGAAAGTCTTTTCTGGTACAGACATGATGTGACTAAATTAACAAATTGTAGTTTGTCATCATGTACTGACGAGTTTTGCCGTAGGGGAAAGAGGGATGGTGCTGTTGAAGGGTTATGCAATCTTTGGTGAATAAGTTGAAAGAGGCGCAAATCATAGATATATCCCCCAAAGTGGGAGCCCGACCCGAAAAGGTTAAGACCCCTTGAATTCCAGAATCGAGGACGCCCAGACTTCAATATCTAGTTCAGGTCAGGAAAGATCGGTGAGATATTTCAGCGCCAGCAGTGACGGAGTTTGATTGATGCTTGTTCTCTATAAAAATGTGATGATTCCAAACTTCCGTGGAGCCATGATGGCGTCGATATATCTGGGCTCTATTCATTATTTCGCCTTTGTTGGGAGCTGGAGGCGAAGATTTCATTCCGGGGAAGATTACAACATCTTCGTTATTACGACTGACTGAGAAGTGGATTATGCATGCAAATGTTGAATTATCAACAACAATAAGACTCGTTATTCGCGGTATGAAGTATTTCATTATTTACGCTATTCTCCTTTAAGAAGAAAACCACTGTAAGAATTTTCTTAATCTTGTATAAGGAATCCAGGATGAGGAATCGTAAAAGGACATAAGTTACTACAACACTAAAAGGACATAATTTACTACAACGCTGGAATGACATTGTTTACTACAAAGCTAGAATGGCATAGTTTATTACAAAGCTAGAATGGCATAGTTTATTACAAAGCTAGAATGGCATAGTTTATTACAAAGCTAGAATGGCATAGTTTATTACAAAGCTAGAATGACATAGTTTACTATAAAGCTGGAATGCCCTTGAATGTAAATGCTACATAAGACGCCTTCAAATATCATGGACACAAAAATGAAAAAAAACATGTCCATACTACAAGAATTTAATACTGAAGAAGATTTGCTAATAAAGAGGATTAAATAGAGAAAACTTAAATATTCTGGACATATTAAATTTCATGAGAATTTAGAGAAGACAGTCTTGGAATGCTACATAATGGAAAAAAGAAAGAGAGGAAGACCAAAGCGAAGGCGGCTGCAAGACATCTTTGATGATCTGCAAATGGACGCATCAGCAGCATGGCATCTTGGTTACAACCCAGACGACTACAGGTGAGCTGTTAGGGAGGCAAAGTTCCGCAAGGGACATGCAAATGACATGACATATCTTTTCTTCTTCTTTTTGTTTGTTTTTTGAAAGAATCTGGGACAGAAATTTGGAAATTAAAACACAAAACAGTGCACAAAAGTAGGAAGCTCCGCTGTCTTTCTTGCTAGTTAAGTTTCAGTAGAACAGCTGTTCCTAAAGTAGCTGCTCCCCCACCCTCAGCTGACCCCCCCCCCCTCTCATCCCGTGGGAAGATAAAGGGAGCTTTGAGGGGAAAGACAATGGCACGTGACATCAGAAAAGAATGATAAGTTGTTTATTTTAGAGCGATAGGGATTGGCCAGGGCTGTAAGAAAACAAGAGTCGGAAATAGTTTAGGAACGAATGTTTTAGACAAAGTTTGGTGGAGAAATCCGTACTCAGGGGCGCAGGGCGGCGGAATATAACGGGAAAGCAGCACCCAAGGTCTTTTAGACAGGAAATCATTCGTGGAATATAGCAGCACTGCAAGGTCTTTTAGGCAGGAAATCATTCGTGGAATATAGCAGCACTCCAAGGTCTTTTAGGCAGGAAATCATTCGTGGAATATAGCAGCACTCCAAGGTCTTTTAGGCAGGAAATCATTCGTGGAATATAGCAGCACCCTAAGGTCTTTTAGGCAGGAAATCATTCGTGGAATATAGCAGCACTAGACTGTGCTCCAGTGACGCAGCTCTCACAGCAGAGGATCTTAGTTTGTGCCAACCGTCAGAATTTATATAGTAGTAGTAGTAGTAGTAGTAGTAGTAGTATGATGATGATGATGATGATGATAAAGCTCCATATATAATATTGTTAAATTGAGGTAGTGTTCTCTACTATCATATTACTGGAGATGATGCTCTTTAATCAACGCATCACACATGGAAGTTTCACTAATATTACCATTTCACTAATCAGAGGAAGTCCGATGAACATTTCATTGCATTATTTAATTCTGACAAATAAGATATTCGACTTAAGATTCACAACATCTCTTGTACTAAGATGCAATATGACATAATCCTCGTTAGTCTCGTCCTAAAACTACTTCTGCAAGACTGCTTTTCCTGAGTATTTATTGCTCTAATTGTCCATCTATTTCAACTGTGGTTACATACGTCTTCTTTCTCTCTCGAGTCTTCTCTGGTGTGTCTGTCCTTCTCTTCTTCTCTTGTCTGGACCGGTCTCAGTTCACTGACCGTCCTTGTTCCTCCGTTTTCGGGACTCCGTCCTCTGTCTCCTCTCTACTTCTTCTTCGTTCTGTCCTCTCAGCGTTCTCATTCTCCGTCGTTCAAACTGCCCCGTGACTTATATGTCGTAAGTCAATTGTCCCATAGGCCACGCCTCTAAATATTTAATTGGTCAGCTGGCCGAGTTGGTCACTCCTTTATTTTAAACCCGTGTGAGTTCGCGTCATAACGCGTGTCAAAATGCCAACTCCGTCTATACAAGTGTTATTTACTTAAGTCATTATCTTGCTCTTTCCTGTCGGAGGTTTTATTGTGTCTTCGCTTTTCATTGTGTCTGCCGTTTCTATTTGTCTTGTCTATTTTGTTTCCTCGTGTCAACGTCCAGTCACTGCTTTGTTATCACTCTTTCCATTGTTTACTTTTGTCCGCGTTTTGTTCTCGTGTCATGGAAGTTTTATACCTTTCTTTTCCTTTTTTTCGACCTACTTTTCTCTGTCGCTATTCGATCTTACTATTTTCTTTACTGTATATTTTCATAATCATATTCATTAATAATAATAATAATAATAACCACAATAATCATTACTTACAAAGCTATGCTACACATAATCTAGCAAATAATGTGGGTAACAACTTCACTTTAAACATCTGTCAAAAAATCCTACAATTTACACTCATCTGCTTGTCCCTATGGCTTCGTCAAATATCACAACCAAAGTTCAAGACACTGGCGGCTGTGATCAGAGCAGCGGTTCTCAGACCCTTTTGCTGCACGGCCCACATTTAAAAATCAAATATTTTTGCGGCCCACTAATAAAATGTTTTATATTTGCAAGGTATCTAATTTTATAATGCATTATGTAATATTTTCTCAACATGTTTAACTGCACATTCATTGCTACACTTCACGTTTCTGCAACACCGTCAGAAAGAAGCCGGTGTTGCACTTCAAAAGCGATGCCGTCTTTTTATGTACGTCAAATTTCTGTTTGATGCTGGAAGGAACGCTGTCTGGACCATCCTTTCTCCAATAGCTGCACTGCGGACATACTAATAAAGCGACCTACAATTCTGCGGCTTGCATCCGTGCAGTCTGTTCCTATGCATTGCGTGAACAACGCGCTGCTTTGAGACTTCAGCGCGGCCCACTATTCTCCCTGTCACCGCCCACCTTTAGGCCGCGGCCCATGGGTTGAGAAGCACTGGATCAGAGGGTAACGTACACATGTACTTACTTTGATCACAGTACAGGATTCAGGTCTGGTGCATTCTGGTAGAAACACCATCTCCTTCAATGTCCCAGGAAACTAATTCTCTTTATTATTTTTTTCTCTTGGGTTACCTTCAAGACTAAGATAAAGATTTATTTCACACCGTACATATTTTGTTAAAAACTTGTTTAACTTCTTCTTTTTCTTCTTCTTTCTTGATGTCGACTAGACGCCCCCATGAATCACAAAATAGTACAAAAGTTATTTTAGACTGCTCTTACAGACACCGAATTCAGTTAATTTTTTTAAATTCTGAATAGTACTGCAATTTTTTTTAGATAGTCATTTATATGTGTATGTAGTTAGCCATTTATATGTGTATGTAGTTAGCCATTTATATGTGTATGTAGTTAGTCATTTTATGTGTATGTAGTTAGTCACTTTTATGTGTATGTAGTTAGTCACTTTTATGTGTATGTAGTTAGTCACTTTTATGTGTATGTAGTTACTTTGTTGCTAATTGTTTATTATATGAGCAGCATATATGTAGAATGTCTGGAAGAGAGTGAAAGTTGTATGATAAAGGGCAGAATGTCAGACGGGCCTCATCATCATCATCATCATCATCATCATCATCATCATCATCATGTGCCTTGCCGACTAGTGTTGGCTATTATGTTTCTCCAGTGTACACGATCCTTCATGCAGGCCATCAAGTTCAGTTGGTGATCTCCTCTCACACCATCCCGTCAGACTGTCCAGTATCATTTCTCTTGGTCTTCCTCTTGATCTTCTTCCTTCTATTTTTCCTGTTATAATATTTTCAATGTCCCCTCTTCTCATTGCATGTCCTTAAGTCCATGTAAAATGGGTACCCAACACTCCTTATGGTGCGCCTTTTTTATAAAGCTGTTAAAATGGATTTTGTGAAAATGAAGTGAAAGTCTGATATAATTTTTTTCTTTGTTTGTAAATGTCAGTTTAGTTGTTTTTTTTTCCCTACATCAATTATTAACCCTTTTGAAATATAGATCAATCAATCAAAAAATCCTTGGAACTGAGAGCATGATATTCTTTACATCAGATGTGGTGATAGTTTTGAAGTACTGCATTATGTCGGATTGGGAGTGGGTTATGTTGGCTTTTTCTTCTCCGGGGGGGGGGGGGGGGGGGAGAAGCTAAAAGAAAATGGTGTGCAAAGCAGATTTCATGGGCTTGAGGGCGATGATGATCCCTGCCCTGCAGCCAGTTTAGGCCTGTTCTGAGGGTACCTTTGGAGCAATGGGATACGGTCTTGATCAGCTGTGGTCGCCAGCTCTGACGCCAGCGTGCCAGCTTTAGGTAGCTGATTTCCAAATGGGACAGCATCTTCACACTCATAATATCTACATAAAATGTTTACTTTAAAGTTAACTTTGGGATATAAGAAAAATGTTGGTGTCTACCTGTTGTGTTGTTGTTGTTGTTGTTGTTGTTTTTTTTTGTATGTGGTCCCTGACAAAAGCATTTACCGAAATAATGGATTGTTGTATTTTCTTCATTTATATGTACTCGCCCTACTTTTTACCACTTTCGTTTCTGCCCACTTTCCTCACTCTTTCTTTCTGTCTTTAAAATTGACCCGTATATCTTTGTCTAACTTTACTACTTACTTAACCTACATTTTCGGTCTGTATGGTCAAATGAGTTTTGAATTCAAGTTAAAACCAAACTTTAATACAGTCGGACTATAACATCCCATTCCTGGAACGAGAAATAGTGGGGCCGATAGTAAAGAGACCGACCGACCAATCGGATGCCTTTTTTAGATTTATCTTCACCAGCCCACTTGAGGTAATACCAGGTAATCAACACTAGCCATGGGTGTGAAGGTTTACTGGGAGATCAGAAAAAGAGTTAGAGGGTCTAGTGCAGTCCGACTTACCCGCTCCAGTGTAAGAAGGTGGGGTGGGAGATCTGATGAGTCAGAAAAGCCCACCTGGAAGAGAGTAACGTCAAAATATAGGAGAGACTGTCGGCCATTACTGTGTGGTCTTTGTTGACATGCAAGTCAGTCCTGGCCAGACAAGACCAGAAAAGATCGGAGCTCGGTTTATTGCAACAACAAAAAAACCAGAAGAAGAAGAAGATAGCCATGCAGCTGTAGGTTCGCTGGGCTAACCATTAATGAAGTAATTGAAGACATGATGACATTATGTTCCAGAACAAAACTATGTACGTAGATGAGAACACTGCCCTAAACGGGATTGTATGTTATTATGCTTTTCTTCTTATCTTATCTTATATCTTATATCCTTCCCGTGCCGTTAAACGTCACATAGGGCTCGCAAAGTAGTTTGCCAATTTTTCCTGTCTTCGGCGAGTTTTTCAACCTCATCAAAGGATTTTATGCATGTTAACTTGGCCTCTCTTAATAATGTCCTCTTCAGAGTTTCACGCGGTCTGCCTCTTTTTCTTCGGCCTGTTGTGTTCCACTTGATAGCTTGTTTTGGGATTCTCTGATCATTTCTTCTCATCAAGTGACCAACATATGTCCATCTCCTTTTCCTGATCACCCATGAGACTGGTTGTTGTTCAGTCATCTGTCTTATCTCTGCATTGTTCTTGAATTCGTTCCACTTCATGTCGAGTATTTTCCTTAGGCATTTGTTTTCAGAAGAGTCTAATTTCTTTTCTATTTCTTTAGTTGTTTTCCAGCTTTAGCATGCATAAATAAGGGTGGATATTACATTTGAATTGAATAGTCTTAACTTGGTTTTTTTTCCTTATAACTTTTGAATTCCATATGTTCTCAAGATTCTTGAGGATTGATGCTGCTTTTGCAATTCTGATCCTAACTTCCTTTTTAGTGTCACCATCCTGGTCTATGTAGCTGCCAAGGTATGCAAATTGATTGACTTCTTCAATATCTGTCCCTTCTATGTGTATTTTTCCATTTTGATTGATAGGAATTTTCATTATTTTTGTTTTGTTCTTGTTAATTTCAAGTCCTATTTTGCTAGCCAGTGAAGACAGGCTATCTGTTTTTTCTTGCATGAAATTCACATTATTACTGATAAGAGTTATGTCATCAGCAAAATCAAGATCTTCTAGATGGGTCCCATGTACCCAGTCAATACCTGTGTTACCTGTGCAGCATTTTTTCATTATGAAGTCTATTGTAATCCCAAAAAGTAAAGGAGACAGTATACATCCTTGTTTCACGCATGTTTCAATCAGGAACCATTCACTCATCCCTTCTTCTGTCTTGACTGCACAAACATATCCATTGTATAAGTCCTTAATGATGTTGACAATTTTAGATGCTTTTCTTACTGCCATGTTATTCAGTGATTTGTGAAAGAAACTGATGTTTACTGAGATGACGGTCTTTGCACTCTGTCTTGACATGTTTCAACTGTGTAAAGTCCAGTCCCTGGTTACATAACGGTCCCTGCACTCTGTCTTGACATGTTTCAACTGTGTAAAGTCTAGTCCCTGGTTATATAACGGTTCCTGCACTCTGTCTTGACATGTTTCAACTGTGTAAAGTCTAGTCCCTGGTTATATAACGGTTCCTGCACTCTGTCTTGACATGTTTCAGCTATGTAAAGTCTAGTCCCTGGTTACATAACGGTCCCTGCACTCTGTCTTGACATGTTTCAGCTATGTAAAGTCTAGTCTCTGGTTATATAAGTAAGGACAACCAATATTTAGACACTAGCAGAGCCCACGTCACAGCCCCTGACACTCGGCAGTGGTACAGGGCAGTCATTTCTATTTAAAAAAAAAGAATCTCCGTAGTTATTTCCAACTTAATGGTCCATCAGTCTCTCTGTGAAGACAAGAAATGATTTTAGAAAAGTCCACAGTTTAAGCTGCTGAACAGCAGACAACGTTTGCCTGGTCTGAAATGATGTCTACGGATTACACCGGATTCTCCTCACTCAGTGATTGGGTAATGGGCACGAGACAGAAGCGACATCTAGCGCCAGAACATCTTCATTTCTTTGTGGGGTGGGAAGCCAGTCTGTGCTATTTAAAAGAAATGAAAATGGTGAGACATTTCAGTCCCCATATCTTAAGTAACTTTCTACAACTGCCTGTAGCTGCACACTTTTCTGACACGGTGTGGTAATCATTTTCAGCAAGCAAGAATGGGGGAAATTAAAAACTGGCAGGACAGAGACAAGTAGTATAAAAAGTTGACGGTCTTCTCATCATCATCATCATCATCTGGTGCCATGACGATACATTTGTATGGTCATGTTTTTCTATTCTAAGTGTCTGTGTATGTGTTTTTTTTAAAAATTTAATTTATGATCAGTGGTTCCCAGAAAAGAGCTGTAGGGCCCTCCTGTGACGGCGAGAAGATCTCCGGGGATGCGGGGGTGGTGTGTAGGAGGTTGAGAAACAAGGGTGGGACATGGAACATCAGAACCAGTCAGTCAGTTAGTCAGTCATTTGCATGTCCCTTGCGGAACTTTACCTCCCTACCAGTTCCCTGTAGGCCTCTCGGTTGTAAGCAAGACGCCCTGCTCCTGATGCGTCCATTCGTAGATCATCAAAGATGTATTGCAGCCATCTTCGCCTTGGTCTTCCTCTCTTTCTTTTTCCCATTATGTATCCTTCCAAGGTGGTCTTCTCTACATTATCATGACGATTAATGTGTCCAAAACATTTAAGTTTTCTCTATTTAATCCTCTTTACTAGCCAGCCTTCTTCAATATTAAGTTCTTGTAATATGGATATGTTTATTTTCTTTTTTGTGTCCATGATATTTTTAAATCCTACAGTCTTCTGTAAAGGCATTTATGTGTTTCTCAACTATTTTGTTAAGTGTCCAGGTCTCACAGGCATATGTTGTGATGGGAAAGATGCATGCCTTTAAAAATCTTATTTTTGTAGTTCTGTCTGTTCCTCTCCACAGCTTCTGTCGGTGTTTTATTTTTTTTTAAAGAGTGATAGATGTCCTCCTTTTAATTTCTCTCATACATCAGAAGCATCTGAACTAAAAAATACTTATAGACGTATAGAGCAGCAAAGAAAACATATTTTATTGCATTGGTTCGCAGAAATAATGTGAAGAAAACATGGGCAACTGGAACATCTGTTGAAGATATGGACACATGAAAACCCTGGTGAATATATGGGGAACTGGAAAATCTGTTGAAGATATGGACAACTGAAAAGACTGGTGAATATATGGGCAACTGAAGTTATAAGCAATTAAAAATTCTATTGAAGATATGAGTAACCGAAAATCCCAGTGAAGATATGGATAACTAGAAAATTCTGTTGCAAATTTGGCCAAATGAAAAATTTGTTGAAGGCGTGGGCAACTTAAATTTTCACTGAAAATACGAAAACATATACTGAAAAGTATATAGAAAGTATGATCAACTGAAAGTTCCAGTGAAGATATAGTCAGTCACTCATGTGCTTGTCCTTTGCGGAACTTTGCCTCCCTAACAGTTCCCTGTAGGCCTCTCCGTTGTAAGCAAGATGCCCTGCTGCTTATGCATCTATTTCCATATCATCAACGATGTCTTGCAGCCATCTTCGCCTTGGTCTTCATCTCTTTCTTTTTCCCATCATGTACCCTTCCAAGACGGTCTTCTATAATTTATCATGACGTTTAATGTGTCCAAAATATATAAGTTTTCTCTGTTTAATCCTCTTTACTAGCCAGACTTCTTCAATATTAAGTTCTTGTAGTATGGATATATTTGTTTTTTTTTCTGTTTGCATGATATTTGAAGAGCTCGTCTGTAGCATTTACACTCACTGAAGATATAAGCAACTAAACATTCCTTTGAAGAAAAGGACAACCAAAAATTTCTTTGAAGATAAGGACAACTGAAAAGTCAATTACTCAATGGAATATATTTAAAAGTGACCAGCGGAAGAGACCATGTCATTACGACATCTTACTTCAACTGCAAAAAACTTTCTTTAGGACGAGACAACAAGTAAAGAGAAAGACCGACAGAAAACGAGAAAAAAAGGATAAGAAGTAACAGATGGATTGATGTAAGAGCGCTCCACCGGACTGGAAAACTGACAGCCATTTTTAATTCTGTACGCTCAACTTCTATTTCTTGTGTCTGACATGGGAGATCTTTTAAGTTTTTTTTTTGTTTGTTGAAAGGAGACCTTACGTTGCTCTGGGATGTTATGTCCAGATTGAAATGTGCGGTGTTTCGTTCAAATGCTCTCACTTTTAATTAACAGAGGAAGCGAATAGCCATATTTTAAAAAAATTAAGGTTCTTCTGCTGAGATCTTCTTGAGACGTCTTTCTTTTGTGCGAATAAAACAGATGGCAGCCTGTGAGATTTCAAATAGCAATTCTGCTCCAAGTATTGTTAAAGAATACACCAGAACAATCTCTTTACACGAGCTGAAACAGTGAAGACATAGACAACATACCATACCATGATTGTGCAACATATAATAGATCATAATTACAAAGTATTGAGAATAATATTGAAGATGGTAGGACAAATACGGAAACAGAATGGAATCTGTGGACAATTGGAGTAGACAGTATCAGTCTTATGATTAACCAAAGTTTGAAAATAAAAACATAGCTTGTGTTATTTGTTAGAAAGAAAGGAGGAAAGAGATGTACAATGGCAAGTTTCCAAGCGGGAAGAAAAATGAAGACAAACTCAAAGCACCTGGACATGTATCTGTGGAACATAACTCTAAACACAGAGGAAGACAAAAAAATGGAGGAAAGAGTGAAGGAGGTTTCTAAGACTGAGAAGTGGTCTTTATAATAACGACTCTCTTGGACTAATGCAACGACCGCTACACATGGTTTCTGTGCTCTCGTATCCAACACCAATAATATTATAAGTGTTGAGATAAGTTATATTCACTTTCAATTTTTTTCAGTTATAGGTGCTTCATTTTACTGAAACTTGCATTCCACTCATTCATTCAGCATGCCACTTTGCGAGCTTTGCCTCCCTAATAGCTCTCTTGAAGGCCTTTCCGTTGTAAGCAAGATGCCCTGCTGCTGATGTATCCATTGGCAAATCATCATCAGTGTCTTGTTGCCATCTTCGTCTTGGTCTTCCTCTCTATCTTTCTCACTCTGCACTGCGTCTATCGCATTTTCCCAGAGGTCTTTTTTTTCTTCTTTATCTTACAAAGGAAAACAAAATGTTCTTTCAGCGCCTCTTATCGTTCAATGTCAGTGATGAATGGCTGGACCTGACCATACTTCTCAGAGCGTCTGAAGTTGTTTGCGCACTCGTATTTTCTTTTATCATAATTTATTTATCCTTACGGTGCATGTGATGAAAATGATTCCACTAGCAATGAATGAGTACTTTCGTGAACTAATAATGATGAGAAATAATCGAGAACTCACACAGCGAGAAGAGCAACAAGGACAAATGAGCAGTGTGGAGAGCACTGACAAGAGAACAAATAAAGGCCTGGTCTTTGTCATGTAGATTCTTCTGGATTGGCCGACTTGCAGAAACAGCAGAGAATTAAATTAGTTGGGAATCTTAACACTACAGATAAGAAGGAAATCAAATTTGACCAGGTCCAGAGAGAGAGAGAGAGAGAGAGAGAGACAGAGAGAGCTAACAAGACTTAACAAACTAATATAAACCTCTGCGGGCTGGAATGCTGGAAAATGTCCGTTAGATTTAGCAAAGAAAGAAAAGTAAAAGAAACTACAGACAGAAACTCAACGCTAAGGAAAGGACATAAGCAGTAATTTGTCGGACTCACGTACAGGAGACAAGAGTCGTAATGGTTAACTAACAGAGAAAGTAATAGAGAGAAATAGGCAGGAAGATTAGAATTAATGCCACAGAGCTTGAGTAAATAACGAGAGAGACAAAGAGAACATTTCTCTTATATCTTAACAAAAGTTTCCTGCGGACTATGTAGTTTCAAGGTTGAAAACGTTCCCTTGTGTTAGCTGAGGGCCCTCATTTTGCTGGATTTATATCTGCTCATTCATTCATTCATTCATTCTGCTAGTGTAGGGAAATATAAGTTTCTTCGAAAATGGAATTACATATAACTCATTCATTCATTCATTCATTTGGATGTCCCTTGCGGAACTTTGCCTCCCTAACAGCACTTCTGTAGGCCTCTCGGTTGTGAGCAAGATGGCCTGCTGCTGATGCATCCATTTGCAGATCATCAGTGATGTCTTGCAGCCATCTTCGCCTTGGTCTTCAGCAAGATTTCTGAACTACATTAAATGTCAGTTTTAGATATTGTATTTTCTGATTATAGATTCGCATATTTTATGTCTACACTTGGCACTTCTTCAGACCAGTGAGCACATATAGCATTCAAGACAGTCTGTCCAATGTCTGTCAACATAATAAAAAAAGTGTTTGTCGCGTTCAAAATTCCCTAGTACTTCTTATTTTGTGAACCATTTTTTTTAGAGAAATGTTGTGAAAAGAGATTTCTATTTTTTTTATTTTGATAATGTTATCGCAGGTTTAAGTAAACATTCATTCTCTCGTCATATCTGATCAGTTACTGTTAGAAGTAGTCAAGTAATAACGAATGTACGGTGGAAATAACAGTAATTCTTTCATATATCATAGTAGTAAGAAATAGTTAGAAAATCGAGCTTTGGGCACAGTAAAACAGAGGAGAAAAAGAGTAAAAGGACGACAGCGAGGTTGATTGATGAATAGCATTTTAAAAAAAAGGACTGGATTCAGCTTGAATGAGTGCAGTGTGAGAACAAAGGACAGGGGGAGATGGAGGACCAATGTAGCCAATCTACAAATAGAAGAGGAAAATGATTAACATTTGAAGATGTAGTATAATTATAGGGAGTCCTCTTAAAGTAATGATAAAAGACGTTAAAAGAATTCTACAAAAGAATGATGGTCGAACCTCACCGTAAGTCTTTTACAAAGCATCTCTCTCAGAGGTTCGTTTTTTTGGGGGTGGGGGGGGGGTTGCCTTCGTTTTGGAGGCTTCCTTGTCTTCTTTATGTTCACACTTCACTCAAGGTTTCGTTCAATACCAGGAGCACCGGAGATCGAAATCCTGAAAGGAACACTAGTCAGTTCTTTGCTGTACAGTCTGATCAGCAAGGATCACTTGAGATCTAGTGCGAATGCGTGAGTGAGTTCTCTCTTGTAAGTGGCGTAGTTTCTTGACCTCGATAAAATGGCAATTATTTACACTGCTGACCTGGTTCTGTGTCCAGGCCAACGTGTGACTGTTCCTCTGTTGACTCGGCCATTTGGTCAGAAATCTGCTGAATTATCAGGTAGTGGAACTAGTGGTGTACTGACTGAAAGGTGGTGGAGCCAGTGGTATACTGACTGAAAGGTGGTGGAACGAGCGGTGTACTGACTTAAAGGTGGTGGAACCAGTGATGCACTGGCTGAAAGGTGGTGGAACCAGTGGTGTACTGACAGAAAGGTGGTGGAACCAGTGGTGTACTGACAGAAAGGTGGTGGAACCAGTGGTGTACTGACAGAAAGGTGGTGGAACCAGTGGTGTACTGACAGAAAGGTGGTGGAACCAGTGGTGTACTGACAGAAAGGTGGTGGAACCAGTGGTGTACTGACTGAAAGAAGGTGGTCGCCATGGTCTCAGAGGTTAAGATTATTCCAGGTTTTAATGCTTTTTAGTGAGCCTCGTCATTCGCTCGCGAACTCACGAGAAACTGTTGGTAGCAGACTTCTATTTCTCTACATACAGAGACCTAGTCCGAGAACTAGTTGCTGCATGATCAATTTATTTTACTGGCGTAATACTACACAAAAATCGACACAAGCAACTTATATTTTTAGTAGTCAATAGGGGCATATTAAAGATGGTAGTCAATAAAGGCATATTAAAGATTTATTTTCTGTCGTGTTTAAGTAGCCGAAGATTTTCTTAGTTTGATATTTCGAATATAAAATATCCGAGTATTGATATTTTAATATCACGATACATCCAGGTTAGTTTTATAATATGATAGTCATAATTCAGAGCACTACGCATTGCTCTGATCTAAGACCTACATGAAACGTGTCTTGTCTGATGATTACCACGGCCGTATTTTACTTCCTGATAGCAAAAACTCTCTGTGCGCATCCGTGTGAACCTCAATACAGGGAGTCTAGGATCAATGAGAAGAAAACAGACATGGGGAAGTATTCCAATACATTGTTCTGCAGCTGAAAACATGCCTCCATGAATAACGACATTTTTGCTAGTGTTAGGAATGCGTAGATGAAAGCAAGTCATGATGCTGTTTGAACATGTTTAGCTTGTTTTAAAGAAAGTAACGTGTCGTAAAATATACAAAACGATGTGATATGAAATATATAAGGGGGACTGGGTTAGGTTCAGGAGATCGAGTTTCGCCAACATCTGAACGACATGACTGAGAGATACTGTCGCCAGTCGCCAGGCATATTTATCATAGAGACCACCAAGGAAAACGGCAACCCACTCTTGTTTTTCCGACGAACGATCTCGGAAAGCTCTGGAACAGCGCCTTATTTTCCAGCCTGGCTGTCTCCACCCACCTGGAATTAACAATAAAATCATCGTTCTTTGAAGTACTTTACACTTGCACCTATCTGCCACCTCTTTCTATTTCTGCTGTTGATTCCAATCTTTCTTTTCTTTCCTCACTTTCTCTTTACATTTTCTCATTCTCGCCGTGGACCATTTAAGGTTTATTCTTCAACTATTTCTATCCTTCTTCTCCGCCCGCGAGAAGTCTTGGACAGCTTCCTTGCCCAGGCATTTTAAGAGAACAGTCTTGTCCTTTCTGTGTTCTCTATTCATTCTGATCTTCCTTCATCCACCCCTCCCCACATTGTTTTCTCACTTTTATTTTCTGTGCTACCGGGGGGGGGGGGGCTTTTGTTTAGGCTACAGTAATCCGATGGGAGCAAGCTGAGGCCATCTGCGGCATGATGCCATGTTGTTTATCTTGTGGTACTATTTGTCTCATCCTCTTATCTCATTTTTCAGCCAGTCGCCTGCTTTCACTCTTTGCATACCTACGTCTATATGGCCGCCTTCTGTGCCCGTCTTTACTATAAGGATGATGCAAAACTAGCTAATTGTTTATTATCTATATTTGTGTGTGTGTTTCTGTGGTCATTGAAAGAAGGCTTTTGCCAAAATATTGAATTGTTTTATGTTCATCATTATACGTGACCAATCTTACTTTCTGCCATTTTTTTCTTTCTGTGTCCTTTCTCACTCTTATCTTTGTGTAAAAACTGAATAAATCTCCTAAGTCTACCCTTTTGTTTTTAAATATCCGTTTTCAAACTCATTTGTGTGGAGTAAAAGTTTTTTCATGAACAAAGTCTATTCTTATGATTTCTGACATGCCGTTTTCATGTTCATCCATGTCTCGATCACCATTACTCGACCTACGTGATACTCAGCTTATTTGACACCGGTTAAAAACTCAGTTGAAGTCAGAACTCTACTTCAAGTAAATCTAGGACAGAACGTGTTTAAAAGTTTAGTTTTGTTATTTCCCTTGGGTCTGCTAGAATAACGGGCATCACAGTACTATAACTTGTCATGTGTGAGTTGTTTTGTCTTTGGCGGCCCGTCTCATTGTATATTCGCGTTTTACTTGTGGCTCGTGGATGATGTTTTAGCCACACAGATAAAACTTGATTCTTATTAACTTACACAATGTCACTGTCGCTTTATGGTGGATCTTCGGTACAACTATGTCTTACACGTATTAGCCAGGATGTTGAAGGTACCATGGACAGCTAAGAAAACCAAGGAAGAAGTCTTAAGAGAGGCTGGAGTTAAAAGGCAAATTACAGCAAAGATCAGAGGCAGACAAGCGAGATTTATAGGACATTTTCTGAAAAGAGGAATATTGGAACACACTGTGGCAAATGGAAAAAAATGAGAGAAGAAAAGACAGAGGAAGACAGAGAAAGAAGTTACTGGATGGGCTGTCAGTGTGGCTAGGAAGAAAGTCACGGGCGGATCTCATAATCAAGTCTAAAGACAGGGAATTGTGGAGAGAAATGGTCGCCTACGCCACGCGGCCTGGCACTTGATTGACTGATTGATTGACTCATAATCACCGTTTTGGATTTTATTATCATCTTTACTTGGTATAGTATTATTGTCTATTAGAACAGCACTCTTTTTATTCAGTGTACGTCAAGTATAGTATTGTCATCTTTTCAGTGTGTGACTGGCTCCATCAGCAGGCTCACACTTCTTTGGGTGTTGGAAGGGAAGGCGGAGCACGTATGGGAATTCCCAGAGTGCGAGAATGCCAGTCCAGTCTCTGATTACAGATTGCGGTTCTTTATGGTCTTATCTTCTCTTGTTTTTGTCTGTTCTCGGCTCAAACACTGATCAGACCTCTAGACATCTGCCGTTCCTTCCCTCCACAATTCCAGTTAAATGGAAAAGATATCAAACGCCTGTTAATTCAATAATCGAAATCTTGTAGCATCGACCAGAAGTTTCACTTGACTACATTTTGTAAACATTTGAGATAAATTGTTTTGTCTGCCCGCTCCTCCTCTCACCTTTTTCTTTTTTTTTCTGTTCTCTCTCGCACTCTCTCTTGTAGACTAATATGCAAGGACGACTGGTTATCCCGACGTGAGAAAGAGAGATGATCGAGATATATCCTACTTCGTCAAGGTGCTCATGTAGTCAAATTGTTGTGCAACATCAGAGGGACCGGCTGGCTAGAAAAAAAGATACATAGCCAATTATGGTCAGGTTTGATGGAAAGTTCGCTTAGGACTTTGGGAAAGGCCACTATTGTCCATCTCCAACCCGATCTGATGCCTATTTTCAAAGCTTTCTTCTAGCCACTCCAGTGCCAGGTATCTAGTTCTCTGTTACAGAAGGACCAGTCTTCTCTTGTTCTCTTTGACTCTTTAAGTTACTTAACGGCTCTCAGTCTCTCTCTCTCTCTCAGTCTCTCTCTCTCAGTCTCTCTCTCTCAGTCTCTCTCTCTCTCTCAGTCTCTCTCTCTCTCTCAGTCTCTCTCTCTCTCAGTCTCTCTCTCCCTCCCAGTCAGTCTTCTCTTGTATTTTTCTCTATTTCAGCCCCTCCCAGTCAGTCTTCTCTTGTATTTTTCTCTATTTCAGTTACTTGACAGCTCTCAGTCTCTCTCTCTCTCTCTCTCTCTTATTCCCCGTATTTCTCCTCATTTTTTTTCTTGGAATGTATGTCCTTCCTGTCTGCCGTATTAGCCATTTTTATTTTATAACTTTTTTGTGCCTTTGTTCTTTTTTTATTCTTGACTGCAAGTCTCTCTTCTTTCATTCTGTAAAGTTGTCAGTGGAGTCGCTGTTCGCTGTTCCCTTTAATCTGAGCGTGTGATCAAAGCCTTGCATATCTTTTGTTTTTTTTGTGTGGTGTTGTTCATACATTTTTTCACTTGTTTTCATTTGTATTATTTTTTTAAAAAGCTTCCTAGCTTATCGTTCACATTATTTAGATTATCAGTCGTGCAAAAATATTTTTTTGCTGATTCCTTACAAGGAACAATGCTCTTTTTCTTGTGGCAAATATTATTTTTTAAAAGATAGGGGCAGTTTTTCACTAACGACGTATAAGAATGAAACATATGGACTTCCATCTTTTTTCATATAGAAAATATGAGATCAAAAGCATAGAGAAAAACTATACTTACATAAAAGCTGTATAACAAGTAAGAGTGGAAGAAAAAAAAAAGATTACTTATCTTGTAACGTGTGTTGCTCTGTCTGAGAGAGTTATATCTACTAGACGGCTTCGTTTATGTTTATATTTTTATCATAAAAGAGATAAGAGAAATGACGACTGTGATAAAACTGGTTGTAGTAATAAAATAGATGGAAGTGTATGGTTCAGTTTTACAAAAAGATAGACAGAGTGAGCAAAGTGGGGCCAGACAAGACTGGCAGAAAGTAAGATGGGCACGCATGAATGCCTCGCTCACTTCGCTGCGTTTTCTCATTCTTGTTACAGGCGACTTAAGGTTCATTTTCAAGCCCTGTCTATCCTTCCTTTCCATCTTTTCTTTCTATCGTTCCTTTCTATCATTTATTTCTAGCCTTCCTCTCTATCTTCCCTTTCCATCCTTCCTTTCCGTATCATTTATTTCTGGCCTTCCTTTCTATCTTTCCTTTCCATCCTTCCTTTCTGTATTATTTATTTCTAGCCTTCCTTTCTATCTTTCCTTTCCATCCTTCCTTTCCGTATCATTTATTTCTAGCCTGGCAAGCTTACAGTGGGTATTGGATGTAGACATAGAATATTCTTTTGACGATAGCACGAAGTGATAGACTGGCAAAGGTTACGACAGAGCGGAAACCCCAACAGTCTGAGTTTAAAACAACATAATGTTCCCTTCTGTGACAACTCGTTAAGAACCAGATCTTGTGTTAGGCCAGCTTGGAGGTAGCCTAAGAGGCAGACCTCGAAGGACACAGTTTATATATATATATGATGTTGCGATTTAAACTGAAGTTTGCTGATCAGACTAGGGCAAATTGCCTGAAACGTTCAATTGGACATCATTTTCACGTGCTGATCTGAACTGTACTCAGCAGATGATTCATGAGCATAGAAAACCGACACTAGTCAAAACAGCATTTTTAACAATAACTCATGACACGTTCACGAGAATCCCGTGAAACTTACTGAACACAAAACTCATTGACCATGTTATTGAATACCTATAAAAGATTGACGCTCCTCGAATCAATTCATTTGAAAATTCAATGCACAAGTATGGCTCATCTCACTACAGAACAACGACCCATCATCATTGGACGTTTACAGACTGGACAGTCATACAATGTAGTGACCAGACAATTTAATGTGCTTAGAAGCACCATTAGTCGCCTTTGGAGACGTTTCAAGAAACTGGCTCAGTTGCAGACCTTCCGTGCAGCGGAAGACCCGTAGTCACAACTCTTGCCCAAGACCACTTCATACAGCTGCGTTACCTCAGGAATCAATTTGCATCTGCGTCCTCAACGGTACAGTCAATGACAGCAGCTCATTGAATTTCAGATCAAATGATCAAGAACACTGGTTTGTGGGCTAGAAGACCCTACAGAGGTCCTGTTCTTACGGACCAGCATCGCCAGAACAGCATGCAGTGGGTAAACCAGCGTCGTCAGTGGACCGTTGCGAATGATTGGAGAAGGGTTTGGTTTAGTGATGGATCATTCTTTCTGCTTCAGCGACACGATAGACGGAGGAGAAGAGTTTACCGCAGAGTCCATGAGCGCTACGCCCACAACCGCGTGGATGAGGCTCCTCCACATGGTGGTGGAGGTGTACTGGTGTGGGGGACAATCAACGTCATGGGAAGAAGTGACCTGGTGCAAAATGAAGGACGCCAGAATGCCCAACGATACGTCGCTGAAATTCTTCGTCCTCACGTCTTTCCACTTCTGGCTGCAGCAGAGTCGATTTTTCAGCAGGATAACTCTCTACCTCATGTGGCACAACTCAGCACCCAGTTCCTCGCTGACAACAACGCCCAGTCCATTCCGTGGCCATCCATGTCATCAGACATGAACCCAATATAACACTTATTGGATGAACTCAACAGACAATTCCGTCAGCGAGCCGTGGCGCCAACCAATCTCCAACTGTTGTCTCTTGTACTGCGGGAAGAGTGGGCAGCTTTCCCGCAACAACAGATCCAACGGCTAATTGGATCCATGTCAAGGAGATGTTCTCTGATACAGGCCAGAGGAGGTCATACACCTTACCAAAACGGAGGCCTCAGTCGCAAAGGAAAAAGGTCCAAATCAAATTTAATGAAAATCATTTCATTGTTAAAGTCTTAAAGTGCCTTTCTGCCAAAATTGAAGCATTAATTCCGTAAAATAAAATTTTTTTACAAGTTTGAAATTTGGTGTCAATTACGACTACAGTATATATATATATATATATATATATATATATATACACACACACACACACGATTCCTTTCGATAGTCAGCTTTGCCTGAGTTGGCTCATCACATTATAACGATTCCTAATTTGTCATCTCAGCTCTGCGACTGATTACTCATTTATTTTGCTCTGTGTACAGTTCTATTCTTCAAAGCAGTGATTCTCAGACCGGAAGCAGGTGGCTCCAAGGAGCAGCCTGGGGTTAAGAAAGGATGACTGTGACCTGGGACCTTTGAGAACCAGTAACAGAGAATGACTAAAACAAACTTAATAAATCGGCAAGAGAATAGCTTTGCTTGTAGGTCACCGTGAATTCTGAAAATTCTGTTACCTTATCAGCATCCCCCCCACTGGTGTGATCACCACCAATTATACTGTCAGGATCACCACTGCATTCTTTACAACCACATCTAACCACCTGTCAACATCACTACTACATTCTCTACATCCATATGTTGTTACTACTGTAAACATTCATATTCTTATACTGTTGAGCTCAACAAACCTCGGTATCTGTACAGTCTCCAACCAATAAGGAAACCTCGGTATCTGTACAGTCTCCAGCCAATAAGGAAACCTCGGTATCTGTACAGTCTCCAGCCAATAAGAAAACCTCGGTATCTGTACAGTCTCCAACCAATAAGGAAACCTCGGTATCTGTACAGTCTCCAGCCAATAAGGAAACCTCGGTATCTGTACAGTCTCCAACCAATAAGGAAACCTCGGTATCTGTACAGTCTCCAGCCACTAAGAAAACCTCGGTATCTATACAGTCTCCAGCCACTAAGAAAACCCCGGTATCTATACAGTCTCCAGCCACTAAGAAAACCTCGGTATCTATACAGTCTCCAGCCACTAAGAAAACCTCGGTATCTGTACAGTCTCCAGCCACTAAGAAAACCTCGGTATCTATACAGTCTCCAGCCACTAAGAAAACCTCGGTATCTGTACAGTCTCCAGCCACTAAGAAAACCTCGGTATCTATACAGTCTCCAGCCACTAAGAAAACCTCGGTATCTATACAGTCTCCAGCCACTAAGAAAACCTCGGTATCTGTACAGTCTCCAGCCACTAAGAAAACCTCGGTATCTATACAGTCTCCAGCCACTAAGAAAACCTCGGTATCTATACAGTCTCCAGCCACTAAGAAAACCTCGGTATCTATACAGTCTCCAGCCACTAAGAAAACCTCGGTATCTATACAGTCTCCAGCCACTAAGAAAACCTCGGTATCTATACAGTCTCCAGCCACTAAGAAAACCTCGGTATCTATACAGTCTCCAGCCACTAAGAAAACCTCGGTATCTATACAGTCTCCAGCCACTAAGAAAACCTCGGTATCTATACAGTCTCCAGCCACTAAGAAAACCTCGGTATCTATACAGTCTCCAGCCACTAAGAAAACCTCGGTATCTGTACAGTCTCCAGCCACTAAGAAAACCTCGGTATCTATACAGTCTCCAGCCACTAAGAAAACCTCGGTATCTATACAGTCTCCAGCCACTAAGAAAACCTCGGTATCTATACAGTCTCCAGCCACTAAGAAAACCTCGGTATCTATACAGTCTCCAGCCACTAAGAAAACCTCGGTATCTATACAGTCTCCAGCCACTAAGAAAACCTCGGTATCTGTACAGTCTCCACCGAAACCAACCACTAAATTCACACGAACTTTCTCAAATACTTGTAGGCATCATCATCATCATCATCATCATCATCATCATCATCATCGTCGTCATCATCATCATCATCTCGATTGTCCTTATATTATCAGCAAAAATTATTTCTTCAACAGGTGATCCACTACAGATCGGAATCGAAGTAATTCTAGCCAGCTTTGACAGCATATCAGAGGTAGACATGGTAAGAACTCTCTTATCTTCCATAGTATTTAAAACTCCCTTGTATCTGAACATATTCTTTAGTACTTAGTGAGTGCTACTATCATGATTCTTCTTTAAAGCTATAAAACTAATTTAAAATATCCAGATCAGGAATGTGGAAAATGGCAGATGATGAAAGTAGGGGTCTTCCAGAATGCAGACGACAGGCACTGAAATGAGAACATGATAAGCTGCAGTAGAACTGCTGTCTGACAGCACTGGGCCTTCCTTCTTCTTCTTCTTCTTTTTCCTCTTCTTCTCTTATTTTTCTTTTTCTTCTTATTCTTCTTTTTTTCCTCTTCTTTTTCCTCTTCTTCTTCTTGTTCTTTGTCTTCTTCTTCTTCTTCCTATTCTTCTTCTTGTTCTTCTTCTTTTTCCTCTTCCTTTTCCTCTTCTTCAGCTTTCCGAGCCATTAAGGCTCAATGCTGCAGATAAAGTTTGCCTCCATATTCCTTATTACAGATGTGTAGATTATTAACTTGGTATTCTGGGACGAGATGTTGGATTTTAACATCACATACGCTGAGTGCCTATTCCAGTAGAACTGGTTGATTTGTTTTGTGCATGTGATATCAGAGACCAAGGCGAGACTATGTTATTTGAAAGTTAGATTCCGCTTGAGTCTCAGTTCAGATATTCTGTGCCCTTATAGTGACTCTCCATCGATTTGTGCCCTTTTCTTTTGTATGTACACTGGGTCTAAATCAGTGGCTCTCAAAGTGGGTGTTAGCGCCTCCCCAACCCCCGGGTGGAGGAAGAGAGAGCGGCAGATGACATCAGAATGAACTAAGCTGGGGGGGGGGGGGGAGGCAAGAAGGCGGCAGCTCGAAAAAGTCTGAGAACCACTCATCTAAATTCTCACAATCGAAAATCTTTCTCTATTTTCGCTTTTCAACATCAAGCCTGACTCAACAAATGTCTGCTACTTCTTCAGCTCAACATGTTCTCGTGCCGTCTCTTACAAAAACTAAGTTTTGAAAAACAAAAAAAAAGTACATTTCCTCCATCTTCATTAATGTTTTCTTTCACCTTCTGGAAAAAAAAAACAACTGGGAATATCTTTACATTAATTGGGGCCCTGGAGTGTTCCCCGTAGCACTGGGGTTTAATTTTTACGTGCAATCACACGGGTTGAATAGATTTGAGGTTATAATCCTACATTCCAAGTTGTTATAATCTTTCTGTGTCATTTTCAATTTTAGCATACTTGTCACTTCCTATATAACATTACACTTGAATTTAGTGCATTGTTTAGTCGACAGTTCAAAGTAAATTATATATATATATGTACAGTAAATAATTTATATGTTTCAGAGGTACATGTTCAAGAATTACAGATACTCCCCACTTTATGACGATTCGTTTTCCCGACTTTCAGCTCATTGAATTAAGAGGGATTCCGATAGTAAATGTACAAACATTTGTTAAGATTATGCAGTACTTGTTTAATGTATATCAATTTATTTTTAAGTTTATGTACAGATTGCAAGGTCGCTCTAGTTTATGTTATATTTTTGTAACATTCTGCTGACAGTAAAGTACTTTCATTCCTATGAGATTCGCTTTACGTTCGCTTCCCATTTCGACGCGGCCGTCTGAGAGCCAGGACTATCTATATATGCTTTTATATGTCAACCTTAAAGTGTCTGACCATAAGATAGAATTTTAAAATCTTTTCTATTAACTTACAAAGCTTAGAATAGAATCAAGTCTTTTTTTTTAAACATTCTGTTAAAACTCTGTGACTTACACGTACATTAAAATATTACATGCTTGTGTACTTTATTGTTTCCCGAACATTTTGATTATCTCCAGTACCAGATTTATTTCTGTCTGACTCCAAGATGCAGCCACGTTTTATGTTCTTCCCAAATTCTTCAGAGTCTCCAGCGTCCTATGTTTTATATGCTGTAACATTCTACAGCTTTACATCTTCAGCTTTCCCCATACAGAGGTTATCCATTACATAGTCATACTTCCCTGTAATTTCTAACTTGGTCGTACTTCGCCTTTAATATCTAACTTGGTCGTACATCCTCCCGTGATTTGTAACTTAATTTAGTATAACCTGATGTTCAATATTTCTTTAGTAGCAGAAACAATTTCTTCATAGAGCTTGCGCAGAACACAGGATTTGGACACAAATTGCGACACATCTTGGTGTAGGATCAAAGAAATGGAAATAAAATGCCATCATGCTAGAAATGAACGTCATTTGTGAACCAACATAGAACTGGTATTATCAGTGGCTGTAGGCTGAGAGGCATATTAAGGGAGATTATGGGAGCATCAGTGGACCTCCTGTGAGAACGGATCACATTCATATCTAACCGACTCGGAAGCTACCAAGACCAGCAGGGCTGATGAAAGCTTGTCAGGATATTGTTCAGTTCAAATAGCCATTAAATTCTGTCCAATATGGGCAGAGAACATCCTCACATTAAGCTCATGGTAGGTAATACGATGTTGAAGCTACACAGACTTGACCTACGAACTTGATTCCACAGTTGCAGAATTGGCTTACAAGTCTCCTTCTTATGTCGGCTTCGCATAGTCCCGACTCTGTTGTCCTTCAAAACAAGAAACAACGAAAGCTTGTATTTTCTGAAATCATAAGATTGCTTTTGTTTTATAAAAACGCCATACCACCCAACATCTTAAGTTAATCCAATAGCAACTTAAGTAACTGTTGTTATTCTATATCACATCTTTTCTTCTATTTCCAGTATCCTCGTATATTTATACGAAATCCTATAACACATTATGCTTTCCTATGTCCTATATTCCCCAGTCTTATGCTACGCTTTATTTATTTGCCCTATTTTCCCGCTAACTTTAAGTAAATTCCCATATAATAATGCTACATTTTATTAACGGAGTTCCATTCGATTTCCTATTTTCATAACTATGATCAAATGAACGAAATACTAAGCGAATCATTTCAAATACATCCTTAACCCAGATGACCCCAGATGTCGCTGTTTTGATAAACAGAAAAGATCGGAACAGAATCCCCAGCCCAAGTCAGATTTTCGTGCTGGAACGGACTTACCCATCTTCTGAGAGATCTTTCTGTATTTATTTTCTGTTTTTTTAACATATGAGAGTGCTATCTGATCACATAGAGAATTCAATACCGACTACCGCAGCAATAGACATTTAGCCTAACCCTAGTCTACAGATTTCCAACGGCAGTGGCGGTTCTTGGCACGGACAACGTATGAAAAATCAAACACCGCCACGCTGGGGCAGATTTTGATGGCTGTTTGGACGGCGCCGTATAATCAACACGAACTGGCACGTTGCCCTACACCAAAGATATTTACTTGTCTTCAGCAAATACGACTCGCTCACGAGTTCGGAAACAGTGAAGTTAATCATTGGTGTAACTGAGATCATGAATCTATTCACTTCATTAATCTGCGGAGATTGGAAAGAATTTCTCCTGCAAATATTGCAGTCAGAAATGTTTGGTTTCAGGATTTGGGCGAAGGCTAAAACAATCCCGTGCATAAACGTTTTGTTGTTATTGTTAATATGGTGAATAAGACTGAGTATTTTACATTGTAATTGATTAAACATTCAGAAAATTAAGGGTTAATATTAGTGGAGCTAAGACAGAAACTAATGAACAAATATAACCGACAAAGAAAATTCTGAATTGTGTTTTGGGGCAGGTCAGTAGATTTATCATTATTTGGTATTTGAATACTGTTGAAGAAGAAGAAGAAGAAGAAATTATTGCACTGAAAATAATCCAGATTGTATATCGATTAAAAACAAAGGCACGATGGTATTTCGATTTTATTGGTCTCTGATATCTACGAGTATAATTAAAAGACGTTGGAGATGGAAAGGACACACACTTCTAAAGCCTACCACAAACATGACCAGACACGCTCTCACCTGGAATGCCCCGGGAAAGAGGAAAACCTAGAAACACCTGGCGAAGAAAACTTGAAGCAGTGATTAAAAAAAAAGATCGATTACCTGCGGACGAATAGATGAAACGCCCCCCCCCCCAAAAAAAAAAAAGAAATCGAGAGCCCTTATTGATAGCTGTGCCTCTGGTAGTAGTGATGAAGACTAGGAAGGAAGGATCAGTCATTTGCATGTCCCGTGCGGAACTTTGCCTCCCTAACAGCTCTCCTGCAGGCCTCTCGGTTGCAAGCAAGATGGCCTGCTGCTGATGCATCTATTAGCAGATCATCAGCGATGTCTTGCAGCCATCTTCGCCTTGGTCTTCCTCTCTTTCTTTTCCCCCATTATGTGGCTTTCTTAGACTGTCAGGGAATGATATTCGTTTTGAAAAAGAAGCGAAGTAACTATGTTATCATCAAACCGGGCTTGAAGCAATACTTACACTGAATGATCAGATTATAATTTTGCATTGTGTACCTGGTAAATATATTTGGACATTATTCGCCAACATTACAATAAATAATATCAAGCAGAGAACTTGTGCGCAGACTAATACATCTTATTTAGTCGTACTTGGACAAAAAAAAAACATACTAAAAAATCTGAATAAATTATTGAAATGCGAAAAACTCTGCTCCAGAAACTTTCCTACCTGCATTATCTCACACTAAAACTAAACACTGTTCTAAGGAAACCGCTTTTAAACAGAAGCCACATAGGCGGTAGAGCCCCCGTTCTCACACTGTTAAGGCATTTTGGGAATACGATGTTAGGCCCGTAATTCCAACACTTTAGGTACATGAAAATTTGATTCGGCCTGTATCACGCCTGGAAGTATTTACCTTCCCGGGCGCTTCTGATGTCCATTTATTAGAGGCTGGGTGGACCCATGGACCTTTTTGATGTGATGGAACCATAAAAGAAATCCCAACTGCAGGGACTAGAACTCGGTACCACTGGATCACAGACCGAGCGCCTAAACACTCAGCCAGCCAGGCTAGTTTCACGGTGCGTTATTCAAATGCCTAGTCCTACAGGTACAACACAGGTAAGAAAAGGAGAGGAGACTTAGAGGGAAACTGTCGAAACAAAGTATTGCTGGGGGAGATAGGAGTGGTATGTGGAGAGAGAGGGGGAGAGAGAGAGAATTAGTACATACAGATGAAGAAGAGTGAATAGGCTTGTTGTATGTTCTTCATTTGTATGTACTTATCCTGCTGTCTGCCATTCTTGCTTCTGCCTGCTTTCCTCGTTCTTTCTATATTTTTGTAAAACTCAACCACACACCTGCATCTACTTTCGTGTGTACATGGGTCATTTTCAGCTCGGCTTTGCGTTAAACATTGATTGTTAGAACTAAAGACCAGTGATCGTGATGGATCGTATTTGGTTACGCGCTAGAAACTGAACTGCATAGGAAAGTGATGGATGATTATTTTTTTTACAGGAAAGAGAAATTCCATTAATTGTTTCCTGGAATTCTGGGCTCCTCTTCTTCGTCCGTGATCTCTTGTTGTTTATTCCTCAATTCTGTCTCTGTTGTTGAGAAATTTAAATTCTTGTATGTGTGTGCGTGTATAATATAATTCTCGTATATATATATATATATATATATATATATATATATATATATATACTTGCAATCTATTATTTTATTTATAATAAAAGCATTGCACACAAAAATCATCTATCAGAAGCTACATACACAAGGAAACAAACAAAAAGTTGATGTTGGAATTTAAATCACAGCGAAATTGACACCATTGATCGCTATTAAAACACGTTGTTTTAGACAGAAAAAAATACCTTCTAAAGCAGGCGGCAAAAATTTACATCAAAATATGGTTGATACCTCATGAGATATCCGCCTTTAGTAGCGATCTTGAGAGAAAAACTGAGAAATGAAGTAATTTTAAAGGTTCTAGAATTGTAAAAATGAACTCAAGTGCTGAACCTTTTTTTTTTTGTTTCTATAAATTTGGTGAAGTATAAGATTCCAATTCTATATGAATGTCGGTGTTGGAATGTTTGAGGAAACTCGGAATGTTTTGTTTCGATTTCTTGTTTTGATGTTTAAATGTATAATGCTGAATGTTTTTCAATCCCCTACACACACGACAAAGTCTGTTGTATGTCTACGGTATTCAATACTTCGTATATTTCCAGCTTGTAAAAAGGTATATGTTTCCAGCTTGTAAAAAGGTGTGTGTTTCCAGCTTGTAAAAGGGTGTGTGTTTCCTGCTTGTAAAAGGGTGTGCGTTTCCAGCTTGTAAAAGGTATATGTTTCCAGCTTGTAAAAAGGTATATGTTTCCAGCTTGTAAAAAGGTATATGTTTCCAGCTTGTAAAAAGGTATATGTTTCCAGCTTGTAAAAAGGTATATGTTTCCAGCTTGTAAAAAGGTGTGTGTTTCCAGCTTGTAAAAAGGTACATGTTTCCAGCTTGTAAGAAGGTGTGTGTTTCCAGCTTGTAAAAAGGTATATGTTTCCAGCTTGTAAAAAGGTTTGTGTTTCCAGCTTGTAAAAAGGTATATGTTTCCAGCTTGTAAAAAGGTGTGTGTTTCCAGCTTGTAAAAAGGTATATGTTTCCAGCTTGTAAGAAGGTGTATGTTTCCAGCTTGTAAGGTATATGTTTCCAGCTTGTAAAAGGTATATGTTTCCAGTTTGTAAAAAGGTATATGTTTCCAGGTTGTACGAGGGTGTGTGTTTCCAGCTTGTACGAGGGTGTGTGTTTCCAGCTTGTACGAGGGTGTGTGTTTCCAGCTTCTAAGAAGGATATGTTTCAAGCTTGTAAGAAGGTTTGTGTTTCCAGCTTGTACGAAAGTGTGTGTTTCTAGCTTGTAAGAAAGTGTGTGTTTCTAGCTTGTAAGAAAGTGTGTGTTTGCAGCTTCTAAGAAGATATATGTTTCCAGCTTCTAAGAAGATATATGTTTCCAGCTTGTAAGAAGATGTGTTTCCAGCTTGTAAGAAGATATATGTTTCCAGTTTGTAAGAAGATGTGTTTCCAGCTTGTAAGAAGATATATGTTTCCAGCTTGTAAGAAGATGTGTTTCCAGCTTGTAAGAAAGTATATGTTTCCAGTTTGTAAGAAGGTATGTGTTTCCAGCTTGGAAGAATGTGTGTGTTTCCAGCTTGTATGAAGGTGTGTGTTTCCAGCGTGTAAGAAAGTGTGTGTTTCCGGCTTATAAGAAGATGTGTGTTTCCAACTTATAAGAAGGTATATGTTTCCAACTTATAAGAAGGTGTGTGTTTCAAGGTTATAAGAAGGTGTATGTTTCCAACTTGTAAGACGTTGTAAGTTTCAGCTTGTAAGAAGTTGTATGTTTCCAGCTTGTAAGTGGGTGTATGTTTCTAGTTTGTTAGAAAGTGCGTGTTTCCAGCATGTAATGGGGTTATGTTTCTAGCTTGTTAGAAAGTGTGTGTTTTAAGCTTGTAGGAAGGTGTATGTTTCAGCTTGTTAGAAAGTGTGTTTTTCCAGCTTGTTAGAAAGTGTGTGTTTTAAGCTTGTAGGAAGGTGTATGTTTCTAGCTTGTTAGAAAGTGTGTGTTTTAAGCTTGTAGGAGACTGTATGTTTCAGCTTGTTAGAAAGTGGTTGTTTCCAGCTTGTAATAAGGTGTATGTTTCTAGCCTGTAAGAAAGTGTATGTTTCTAGCATGTAAGAAGGTATATGTTTCTAGCCTGTAAGAAAGTGTATGTTTCTAGCTTGTAAGAAGGTATATGTTTCTAGCCTGTAAGAAAGTGTATGTTTCTAGCTTGTAAGAAGGTATATGTTTCTAGCCTGTAAGAAAGTGTATGTTTCTAGCTTGTAAGAAGGTATATGTTTCTAGCCTGTAAGGAAGTGTATGTTTCTAGCTTGTAAGAAGGTATATGTTTCTAGCCTGTAGAAAGTGTATGTTTCTAGCTTGTAAGAAGGTATATGTTTCTAGCCTGTAAGAAAGTGTATGTTTCTAGCTTGTAAGAAGGTATATGTTTCTAGCCTGTAAGAAAGTGTATGTTTCTAGCTTGTAAGAAGGTATGTGTTTCCAGCTTGTAAGAAAGTGTATGTTTCTAGTTGTAAGAAGGTATATGTTTCTAGCCTGTAAGAAAGTGTATGTTTCTAGCTTGTAAGAAGGTATATGTTTCTAGCCTGTAAGAAAGTGTATGTTTCTAGCTTGTAAGAAGGTATATGTTTCTAGCCTGTAAGAAAGTGTATGTTTCTAGCTTGTAAGAAGGTATATGTTTCTAGCCTGTAAGAAAGTGTGTGTTTCTAGCTTGTAAGAAGGTATATGTTTCTAGCCTGTAAGAAAGTGTATGTTTCTAGCTTGTAAGAAGGTATATGTTTCTAGCCTGTAAGAAAGTGTATGTTTCTAGCTTGTAAGAAGGTATATGTTTCTAGCCTGTAAGAAAGTGTATGTTTCTAGCTTGTAAGAAGGTATATGTTTCTAGCCTGTAAGAAAGTGTATGTTTCTAGCTTGTAAGAAGGTATATGTTTCTAGCCTGTAAGAAAGTGTATGTTTCTAGCTTGTAAGAAGGTATATGTTTCTAGCCTGTAAGAAAGTGTATGTTTCTAGCTTGTAAGAAGGTATATGTTTCTAGCCTGTAAGAAAGTGTATGTTTCTAGCTTGTAAGAAGGTATATGTTTCTAGCCTGTAAGAAAGTGTATGTTTCTAGCCTGTAAGAAAGTGTATGTTTCTAGCTTGTAAGAAGGTATATGTTTCTAGCCTGTAAGAAAGTGTATGTTTCTAGCTTGTAAGAAGGTATATGTTTCTAGCTTGTAAGAAAGTGTATGTTTCCAGCATGTAAGAAGGTGTATGTTTCTAGCTTGTAAGAAGGTGTATGTTTCTAGCTTGTAAGAAGGTATATTTTTCTAGCTTGTAAGGTGTAAGTTTATAGCTTGTAAGAAAGTGTATGTTCTAGCTTGTAAGAAAGTGTATGTTTCTAGCTTGTAAAAAGGTATATTTTTCTAGCTTGTAAGGTGTATGTTTCTAGCTTGTAAGAAAGTGTATGTTTCTAGTTTGTAAGAAAGTGTGTGTTTCTAGCTTGTAAGAAAGTGTATGTTTCCAGCTTGTAAGAAGGTGTATGTTTCTAGCCTGTAAGAAAGTGTGTGTTTCTAGCTTGTAAGAAAGTGTATGTTTCTAGTTTGTAAGAAAGTGTATGTTTCTAGCTTGTAAGAAGGTATATTTTTCTAGCTTGTAAGGTGTAAGTTTCTAGCTTGTAAGAAAGTGTATGTTCTAGCTTGTAAAAAGGTGTATGTTTCTAGCTTATAAAAAGGTGTACGTTTCCAGTTATTAAGAAGGTATAATTTTCCACCTTGTAGGAGGGTGAATGTTTCCAGCTTGTTAGAAAGTGTATCTTTCTAGCTTGTAAAAAGGTGTATATTTCTAGCTTGTAAGAAAGTGTACGTTTTCAGCTTGTTAGAAGGTGTAATTTTCCAGCTTGTAAGAAAGTGGTTGTTTCTATCTTGTAAGAAGGTGTAAGTTTCGAGCTCATAATAAAGTGTAGATTTCCAGCTCTTAATAAGTTGTAAGTTCCTAGGTTTTAAGAAGGTCTAGGTTTCTATCTTGTAAGAAGTTGTATGTTTCCAGCTTGTAAGAAAGTGGTTGTTTCTATCTTGTAAGAAGGTGTGAGTTTCCAGCTTGTAAAAAGGTGTATGTTTCTACCTTGTAAGAAGGTGTATGTTTCCAGCTTGTAAAAAGGTGTATGTTTCCTGCTTGTAAGAAGGTGTATGTTTCCTGCTTGTAAAAAGGTGTATGTTTCCTGCTTGTAAGAAGGTGTATGTTTCTACCTTGTAAGAAGATGTATGTTTCCAACATTAACGTGAAAGATACATGTTACTTACAATTCAGCCTTTATTTCGACAAATAAAAACTTTTATTTAAGTAAAGGAAAAGAAAAAAAAAGTTTCTTTATGTTTTTACATGTGATTTTTTTTTTTTCAGCAGAGAATATACTTTCAAAATTTTACTTTAAAATTATTTTTAAAAAAATAGATACACAGAAAGCTGAATATGGATGAGCTGTGAGATACCATCTTATTAAGTTATATTTAAATATTTTGTTAGCTTTCACCCTGAGAAGTTAGCGGATATTCACAATATAGGAACACACTATAAGACACATACAGCAGCATTGGAACTATTTGCAAGATTTTGTTGCTTATCTCCACTGAATTAATCAATACCTTACAGATAAAGCCCTGCAGACATGTGAGCCTAACAGACGAATACAAATGAAGAGCTACGAGTATTTGAACTAAAGAGAAAGAGGAAACAGAAATGATAATGAAGGATAAAGAGAGATTCGGTGCTGTAATCAGCATCTCATGCATGCGTATAATGCTCGGCTTTATGTTGATATACTGCACAGTCGAGTCGTACTAGAGAGAGTGAGAGAGAGAGAGAGAGAGAGATGTAGGATGAGATAACAGGAAGAAGTAAATATTAGATCAGGCAAAGAGAATGAGAAAGTAAAAAGGGGCAAATAAAGAAAGAATTAATTTTATTTTAAAAGGTGAGAAATTGGGCATGGGCAGAGAGAGACAGAGAGAGACAGAGAGGGACAGAGACATTCAGAGAAAGAGAGAGAGACAAACAGATAGAGAAAGAGAGAGAGACAGACAGACAAAGAAAGAGAGAGAGAGACAAAGGCAGAGAGACAGACAGACAGATAAATAGGGACAGAGCCAGAGAGAGACAGAGAGAGAGACAGAAAGAGACAGAGAGAGAAAGAGAGACAGAGACAGAGAAAGAGCTACAGATAGACAGAGAAAGAGACAGAAAGAAAAACACACAGAGAGAGAGAGAGAGAGAGAAAGTAATGAATATAATCTTATGTGAGGCCAAGTAAACATATTTTGCTATGGAGGCCCTGAACGGGAGCAGATGACATGAGAAAATCCGAACCCCAAAATAACATCGAGGTTTTATTTTTGTTAATATCAACAGCAAATCTCGTGGCGTTTGGCTCTGTTAAAGATGACGTTTAGAATTTTTGGTTGTCGCTCAGCAATGCCGCAAGTTTGAAGATGTTTGTGATCGTGTTTCCTAATCCATATGTTGTTTATATGTACAGATCCATTCTTCCATCCATCATTCGTTCTTTCTTTCCTCCAACCGTCTATGCATCCATCCATCCATCCATCCATCCATCCATCCATCCATCCATCCATCCATCCATCCATCCATCCATCCATCCATTGATCTTCTATTCAGTTCTCTATCCAAACATTCTATCTATCTATCTATCTATCTATCTATCTATCTATCTATCTATCTATCTATCTATCTATCTATCTATGCATTCATCCACCCGTTCATTCTTTATCCATCTATCTACCCATCCATTCTTCTGTCTATCCGTTCATAATCCGTTCATTCTTCTATCTACCTATCTATCCATTTATTCTTCTATCCATCCATTCATCCATATATTCATTAATTCATTCTATCCATCTATCCATTGATTCTGTTATCCATCCATTCATCCACCCATTCATCCTTCTATGAATATATGTATCTGTCTATCCACTTATTCTTCTGTTCATTCATTCATTCATTCATTCATCCATCCATTCATTCTTCTTTCCATCCATCCATCCATACATCTCTGCGGAGATGCAGTTTTTATCTAGTACAAACTAGTCATAAAATCATGATATTTCTTTATAAAGTCGCGTAACTTTTCACTTCTTCTCTTCGTGAAAAGGCCGTGACAACCGATGAAGATATTACTCCGCCTAACTAACCAATGGCATTGTTAATCTCGCCACACCAGGACTACACCATCACGATGTACCTGAACCAGTACTGGAGGGACGAGAGGCTGCAGTACATCAACGACAACTCCATCGACCTCTTACCAAACAAGACCATCACGACCATGACCTTGACCGGAGCCTTCGCGGAGAAGATCTGGGTTCCAGACACGTTCCTAGCAAACGACAAGAATTCTTTTCTTCACGACATTACAGAGAAGAACAAGATGGTTCGCCTCTATGGCAACGGCTCTCTCGTGTACGGAATGAGGTACCTTTACTGTCTCTCTTCACTAGATACTAAATATTCACTCATTAAGCTTCTGTTTTCTATGTGTGTTTAAAAAGATGTGTTTCTTTGTTTATACTGTGGAACTATGGTTTTGTTTTCACTAGTTTTCCACGTTTAGAAGATCGAGGACACTAGCAGATTGTTTCACATCTGTGGTTTTGTTTCTTGTCCCGTAACTCTTCAGTTCACCTGCTTCTTCTTTCTATGGTTTCATCTCAGCAGAGAAGAATTAGCCAGCTTCCAGACCCCTTAGCTAAATTTAAATTGGACCACATTTGACACATACCCATAATCTCCTGATATCATCATCATCATCTACACGTGCCATGTCAGACAGTATGGGCGGTCATACTCCTTCACAAATCTCGGTCCTTGACATTTCTTAGTAAATCTGCTGGTGATTTCTTTCCATGCCACAATGTCAGGTCTTCTGACATCTGTTCCCTTGGTCGTCCTCTGCCTCTCCTGCCTTCAGTTTTGCCCACTGTTATGATGCTCTCCAGCAGCTTCTCATCACATGCCCCAAGAAGGATGATTGTCTTTTCCTTATCTTTGTTATTATACCACCTTCTTCTTCAGCTTCTCTTAAACACTGCTCCATGGGATCCTCATCATTCTTCTCAGGAATCACATCTCTGTTGCCTCCAGTGATTTACTCATTTGTCTGGTAATTGTCCATTATTCACATCCGTAAAGTAAAAAAGGTTCAATATTGTGATGTAATACTTTCTTTCTCATTATTCAATGACAGTGAGTTACAGCACAAGATGGTTGTCGGTTTCTGAAATGCTACTTTTGCCTGGCATATTCTGATATAAATTTTTTTAAAGAAAGTCAATAATCAATATTCATATCTTTTCCACAATGCCAGCTCCCGTAGACGTTAGCCTGTTCAGCCTAACTGATATCCGCTACAGCATCTCATTAGTGTTTTCTGTAGTGATTTCTGTAGTGTCTTTTATAATTTCTGTAATTATTTATATTGTGTCTTCTGTAGTGTTTTATGTATTGATTTTTGTAGTGTTTCTGTAGTGTTTTCTGTTGTGATTTCTGCAGCACATTAATTTGTGTACACAGATCAATGATCGGTTTTTACCTGATCTCTCCATGGCATCAAATATGTACATGTCTATAAATCGGACATACATTCTAACAGACAGATATATAGGCAGCCAGTGAGCCAGTCAGACAGAGAGGCAGACAGATGGATGGATGGATGGATGGATGGATGGATGGATGGATGGATGGATGGATGGATGGATGGATGGATGGATGGATGGACAGACAGGCAGGGATGGATGGATAGATGGATGGATGGATGGATGGATGGATGGATGAATGGGCGGACAGATGGATGAACAGACAGACAGGCCCACAAAACGCACATACAAGGCAGATCTTACTGATTGATAGAAGGATGAAATGGTCTACCAATATACTGATCGATCGATTAATTGATTCCTTAAGAGGGACGGCTGTATAGCTGTAGATAAACAGTGTTTTTAATAATCTGCTTTCCATTTCTTTCATCTTCGTCTGCACATGCCCATTACACATTCTGCCTTATAAAGTTTTCCATGTCTTATTTATAAGTTGTTTTTTTTTATATATTATCAGACTGTTCTTCAAATCTAAGAAAATCTTGTGATAGTGTTCTCTTTGTTTCACATAGATTCACAACAACTCTAGCCTGCATGAGTGTTCTCTTTGTTTCACATAGATTCACAACAACTCTAGCCTGCATGATGGACTTACACAATTACCCGCTGGATCATCAAGAATGTACTGTGGAGATTGAGAGCTGTAAGTATTGTTTTGTGTATGTTTTTTTTCTCTTTCTTTAGTTCATTTTCTAGCTGAGATATAAATAGCTGATCACTGTTTTTAGCGGTACTCTGTTTTCAATCATTTGTTTATAGTTCCGAGAAATATGAATCGAATTGTTCCCATTTGTATGTATATTTTTGCTTGCTTACCGCCAGTCTATCTATCTGCCTGCTTATCTGTCTGTTTGTCTGTCTGTTTGTGTGCTTGTCTGTCTGTCTACCTGCTGTTGTGTTTATCTACATGCTTGTCTGTCTGTCTGTCTCTCTGTCAACCTGCTGTCTTGTCTTTCTGTCTGCTTCTCTGTCTGTCTGCTTGTCTGTCTGTCTCTCTGTCTACCTGCTGTCTCGTCTTTCTACCTGCTTGTCTGTCTGTCTGCTTGTCTGTCTGTCTGTCTCTCTCTACCTGCTGTCTTGTTTTTCTACCTGATTGTCTGTCTGCTTATCAGTCTTCCAGTCTGTTTATCTACCTGCTTGCCTGCCTGTCTCTTTGTTTACTTATCTATTTATTTGTCTATATGTCTACCTGCTGTCTTGTCTTTTCATCTGCTTGGCTGCTTGTCTCTTTGTTTGCTTATCTATTTATTTGTGTCTCCGTGTACCTGTCTGTCTAATTATCTATCTGCTTTAGTGCTCTTCTAGGGGACCTGATAATTGAGTATAGATGGATATATTCTCCACAGGACAATTCTGAGAAATCTATTTACCATGGCAAATTTGAGAATATATCAAAACCAACAAAACACTCATTAAAATCTTCTTTAATACTCCTCTCCCTTCTAAAATAAATAAAGACAAAACACGGGTTCTCACTGCTTAAAGCTTTTATACAAGAAGACAATGTTGATGATGATGTTGATGGTGATGGTGATGGTGGTAGTGAGGTTCTGAAACATGACGTCTTTAACGTGCTGAAGACCATTTGGAATCTCTACTTCAGACACAAAATACATGTCATTTTTTTTTCTTTAGTTTAATCTTTCAGTGTTTAATTTCATCACATTTTACAAAAGCCACAAGTCAGATGAATGAATATTTAAACTATCGTGCTCTTGGCGCATCTGGTCTCCCACCGATACCCGGGATCAGGGGCGGCAATAATTCTTTTACTGAGGGAGACCTGGTACATGTGGCAGTACAGCCCAGGGCCACACCCGCAGTAGCCGTTTGTTGCTTCAAAGATGTCACAGACTTCGTTCAGCGCTTTGTATTTCTGACAGGTAGCTGGGAATGTCAGTCATAAAGAATGTACTAAACACCTGAGCTAATAATGACGGAGAATAAACAAAAACAACAACAACAACAATAATAATAACAACAACAACAACAACAAAATAACCAAGGTAAGAATGATGAAGAATAAACTAAAAAAAAACTAAGATAAAAAATGATGGAGGATAAACTAAAAAAAAAACTAAGATAAAAAATGATGGAGGATAAACTAAAAAAAAAACTAAGATAAAAAATGATGGAGGATAAACTAAAAAAAAAACTAAGATAAAAAATGATGAAGAATAAACTAAAAAAAAAACTAAGATAAAAAATGATGGAGGATAAACTAAAAAAAAAACTAAGATAAAAAATGATGGAGGATAAACTAAAAAAAAAACTAAGGTAAAAAATGATAGAGGATAAACTAAAAACAAAACTAAGGTAAAAATGATGAAGAATAAACTAAAACAAACAAAGGTAAATATGATGGGGAATAAACTGAAAAAAAAACACGGTTAGGAATGATGGAAGATAAACTATAAAGCACAATAAAACAACGGTTAAAAACGACTGATAATAAAAAGAAAAGCTAATCGAAAGAAGTTGAGAATAACGGACAATAAAGCTAGGAAACTCTTCTAGTAGTTGTCCACACTAAATGTTTTTGTTTCAGTTCAGATCCGTATAATCGTTTTCATTACGATTTTTTTTTCTTCAAAAAATCACCAATTTTGTCCACTGCCGAGTGGTAAATATACAGACAGATTTGTATTCTAATCAAATAGTTTCAAACACTTCAAGTTCTGAGTGATAACGAGGAAAGAACAATAACCATTTAACGTGGAGCTCATGAAAAAACAAGACCAACAATACTAACGAAGCTTCTGAATTAAACGAAACAAGTATCTATGAAGGAACTAAAAGCCAGGATTACTATACGTTTTGAACAATGTGGACAATGAAGAAGAGAGAAAGTGCAAAACTGAATAACAGAGAAAGCTGAAAATTGAAGCGTTAGAAACATGGTTTTGGAGAAAGATGCATCATATACACTGTGGACGACCAGAAAAACATAAGAAGATCTCAAAGAAGTTGCTGAACATCAACAACCTAATTAAAACTAATAGCAAACATGACAAAACCTCAGGTTCTATGAACGCACATTCAGTCATAAGTTAGGCAGCATGACATTCAGCTGGAAATCCAAAGGAAAATGTAGCAGAAGGAACGCAAGGAAACTTTTTTAACAGGCTTACAACAAAAAAAAAAGGCCGGATAAGAAAGTCAACAATTCTGTTTAGGTATAGCAGAACAATGTAAACTTAAGAAGCATGAATATAACTATTCTGATGTTTGTGTTTCAGATAACACTGAGTTCTGAACTCATGAAAGAAATGGAAAGCAAAATTTGAAAAAAAAGGACAGACGGGTTCTCATATTTTAACTCTTTCACACAAAGACAACACTGACAGTATTTGCATATCTTGCATAGCCATGTCGGTCAATGTCAAGAGTGATATTAACCAGTCTAAATACAACGAAAAATAGCACATTTCTAATCGTGTCTATATTTTTAAATTTTAAAGTAACTTCCTTCCAGTTTCTTTCTATCAAAATTTCTCATAAAAATTTATTCTAGGAGAGTATGGAAATTAATTCTGAAGTAAGAGAGTTAAACCGACATCTCGCAAAAAGCAGAAATAAGCTGGAAACTTGTGACAAAACTCATGAATCTTTGCCACATAAATCTACCTTTTTCTTCTTAGCTCCTTTCATAATTCTGGACATGAAAGATTGTTTTATTTTCTTTTTATTCAAGAATTTGAGATTTCCTGTGTATTTCCATTTATATAAAAGTACAGTTTTACATCACAACTGGTGTAGCTATTTGTACAAACCTGCTGGCTGCTGTAGAAGATCCCTACCATCGACCTGTCTGCTGACAATGACGGATAAATTCAGAATCTGACAGCACTCTCCAGCATCACAGTCGGCCTCAGTCTTGCATGTATTACCCACGAGACCCTGATGATTCAAGACAGACAGGATTGAAGATTGAACAATGATAAACGTTTTAAATTATAATTCTAAAATGCTGAATCAGAATTTCAAATTCATATTCTGGTCTCGTATTAGACAGAGCTCTTCTACCCTGCTCGATTTGACATTGAACTGGGTTATTTAGAAAATTACGCTCAGCATAATCTTTCTGGAAACTGGCGGGTCTCGTTTCCAGGAACCCCACAAATTTCAGATGCTGAATATCGCTCATCATCATCATCATCAGGTGCCGCGCCGACTGGCGTTGGCTATTATGCTTCTCCAGAGTACCCGATCCTTCATGCAGGCCATCAGTTCAGTTGGTGATCTCCTCTCACACCATCCTGTCAGACTGTCCAGTATCATTTCTCTTGGTCTTCCTCTTGATCTTCTTCCTTCTATTTTTCCTGTTGTTATAATATTTTCAATGCCCCTCTTCTCATTGCATGTCCTATGAAAGTACATTGTCTCTTTCTTATCTTTTTGACAAGGTTTTTTTGTCTCTCCAGCTCTTCTCATACATTCTTCATTAATTTTTGCTGTCCAGGGGATTCGCAACATTCTTCTAATAAACCACATTTCTGCTGCTTCCAATGATTTTTGTGCAGACTTGCCTATTGTCCATGATTCACTTCCATATAACAAGATAGGTTCAATATAGCATTTTAAGACTCGTTTTCTAACATTCATTGATAAAGATGTGTTGGTTGATATGTTTCTCATTCTCTGAATATCGCTGTAAAAACTAATTTTCTACCCCCCTCCCACAGCAAATTAAATACATAAAACTGAAATTGTTGAACACATTTTACTGACCTTATCATACTAGCTGCTGTTAGAACCAACCAACCAAAGTAGAATAAACAAATGTTGCTCACTTACTTGGCTGGTCACTATGAAACACATTAAGAGCACAAGAGTGAGCATCTTGGAATAGTAAAACTGCTGTCTGACCAAGGCGACAGAGTTTAGTATGTCTGATTTCTGATTTTATATCTTATCAGCCAAACATCTTGTCTTACATGAACTCAGCCTATTTTCTTATCAGCCAAACATTTCATGAAACAAGTACGAATTTTTATTTCTTCTATTAATTTTTAAAAAGAAGTAAAATGGTTTTCTCATAAGTTTTATCAGCTTCTCTTGACTTCCTCTGGCAAACTTGTCGTCTGTACGGCTTCTCCATGTCTGTGTTAGCTTTGTCTATGTTTTGTCTAGTACACGGGGTTCTCAAACTGTGGGGAATTCCTCCCTCCCCGGTGGTGAATTTTAGGGTTTTAGGGAGGAGAGAGAGAGAGAGAGGAGGTGGAGGAGGAGTGGACTACAGATTAACAAACTCAAAGTGTTGAATTATTGTAATATGTATGTTATTTAGAATGCACCCGATCTGAGTCAGACAAACTTGAAAAGGGCGTGGGAGGGAGGGAGAGAGAGAGGGAGGGAAGGAGAGAGAGAGGAAGGAGGGAGGGAGAGAGAGATGAGGAGAAGGAGGAGGAGAATGACATTTGACACTTTGTGAAATTGGTGCATGGGGCAAAAAATTTTGAGAACCACTGGTCTAGCGAGTAGAGTTGTGAGAAACCTCAGGTAAAATTCTAGGATCAGCTTTTGTTCGATCACACGGAATATAAATGAAGCTCATAAACTGTGTCGTCTGCTTGTCTGACAGATAAGGTTAAATTAAGCCTATTTTTTAAAATCTGTTAAATAGTGTGAAATTTGAAACAAACAAAACAAAACAAAAGCCGCACTAGTAATGCTACATTTCTCATCACCATAGTTACTTGTGTTACATTGCCGGTGGAGATAAATGAGTGAATGATGTCAAGAAGCACGGCGACTGCTCTCAGGACATTCCCATATCTCTACCGCCGCCAGTTCCAGTACAGAACCTAAGGCGTGTCCACCGACTGTCCCTGTCGTGTGTTGATTGTGGGATCTTCGCTTACGCCATCAGAGTGATCTTGTCCTTCCCTTACCCAGCCTAACCCACCACCCCCCCCCCCTCACTAGTTCCTTCATTCTCAGATAAGGGGATTATTCTTCCACACGAGCTCTTCATTCCTGCCAGATTTGTACACAACAGCCTTCGATGTGTCCGTTTTGTCAGTTTCCAATACGCCATGACTGTGTCTTGTGTGACAGTAAATAACAGCTGAAAGTGTAGTATGGTAGGAACACATTACTAATGGTAATACGGAAAAAAATGTGTAATGTATCAGCTTCAGCCTTCTACTTACGAGAATTTAAAAAACAACAATATAAACTATGAAGAGAAAACGGTTGGGATCAGATACTGCAGGTAAAGATAGATAAATTAAAATGTACTAGTTTAAAGCAACGCATTAAATGCATGTAATACACAGAATAAGACAATTACATAATCAGCTAAAGTATCAAGGGGAAGTAACCCACAAGACAAGTGTTTCTATCCTTTTAACAGCCGAAAGTCTTATTAATCTTCAGTGATGGGAAATCTTGGATCAGTGATAGTACAGGCTTCAGAAATATGGTCTTTTCTTCTCATCTTTACTGTCCTAGAGCTAACCCACAGTCTCGTACTCAACGGCCCATCTTGAAACACAGCTATTCTTCCGTACGTTGCCGGTGTTAGAAATGACAGCGCCAGTTATTTAGCTTTCATCGCTGCTTATCGCGCATGCTCAGTACACATCATGAAGCTGTCTTTGCTATTTCTGAAAGGTTTTTCCGATGTCTGTCGCTTTATCTGTCTGTCAACATTTTCTTCCAGGATTAGCGATACCGGACATTTGCTGTGTTAAAACATGGTCATCATTTGTGAATGGACATGTTTTTTTTTTCGTGGTAAGAACGAAACTATGGTTGGCTGCCACGTCACTTTTCTTGTGTGTTTTTGTTGGAAGCCTTTCCCCTAGAAGATTTTAGCACAGAAACAGTTTGGTGAGATCTTTAAGCTCGAAATGTTTCAGAAAATGGATCTGCAACCAATACCACCAATGTAATAGACAACCAACAATACAGACAACCGTCAACACTAACAATATAGACAAACAACACCAAAAATATAGACAACCAACAACACCAACAATATAGACAACTACAACACCAACAATATAGACAGCCAACCAATACCAACAGTGTAGACAAACAACACCAACAATAAAGACAACCAACATCAACAATACAGATAACAAACAGCACCAACAATATAGACAACCAACACCAGCAATATAGACAAACAGCACCAGCAATATAGACAACCAAAAACACCAACAACATAGACAAAAAACACCAACAGTATAGACAACAAACAACAATATATATATATATATATATATATAACAAATAACACCAACAACATCAACAATATAGACAAACAACACCAGCAATATAGACAAACAACACCAGCAATATAGACAAACAAAACACCAACAACATAGACAAAAAACACCAACAGTATAGACAACAAACAACAATATATATATATATATATATATATAACAAATAACACCAACAACATCAACAATATAGACAACCAACAACTCCAACAATATAGACAATCAGCAACACCAACATTATAGACAACCAACAACACTAACAATATAGGCAACCAACAACTTCAAAAATATAGACAACCAACACCAACAATATGGACAACCAACAACTCCATCAATATGGACAACCAACAACACCAAAAAACATAAACTTTATGGACTTACTGTCAATGTTCAAGTTGCTTTTAATCTTCACCGATCCACCCCTTCTTCCCCCCCCCCCCCTCATTTTCCCTGTACACACTTTCTCTATAAGAGATTTAACGCCACGTAAAACAAAAGTAGGAATAACAGGAGAAGTATTTTATATACTAAAATGTTCTAAAATATTCTAAATATACTAAAATTTTTTTTTTATCTCAGTATAAAAGTGTTTTCTTGTGTTGTCTTCCAAACTGTAAAGGGTTTATTAGTCAGTCAGTCATTTACATGTCCCTTGCGGAACTTTGCCTCCTAACAGCATTCCTGTAGGCCTCTCGGTTGTAAGCAAGATGCCCTGCTGCTGATGCATCCATTTGCAGATTATCAACGGTGTCTTGCAGCCATCTTCGCTTTGGTCTTCCTCTCTTTCTTTCTCCCATTATGTATCCCTCCAAAAGGGTCTTCTCTAGATTATCATGACGTGTCCAAGAATATTTAAGTTTTCTTTGTTTAATCCTCTTTACTAGCCAACCTTCTTCAATATTAAGACAGTTTTTTTCTCTGTTTTAAGACAGTTTTTCTCCCTATCATGAATTCCATGTGCCTATTTTTTACAACTGGGTTTGACAGAGTCGGATCAGAAGCTGCATCCTTTTGCTGTCGGAAGCTGGTTTGCTAAAAAAAAATGTTAAAATATTACCATTACTGCAGTTTAGACGAATCCTTAAGTGCTTTGATCTTTCTGTGAAGGAGAATCATAGCCTGGTAGATGTGCTCTGTACCACCAGTGAGAAACCTAATGAACCAGTGACAAGCCAAGACAGAACACATAACTTCAGGGAAGAAAGCCTCACAGATGTTAATTTAGCCATTCCTAGTCCATTTCACCGTCAGTCATTATTCCTACAACTTTGACTTTGACTTTTCCGATCCCCGGGTTTGCGAGTTTTCACTCTTGTCTCCCTTGTGCCAGATCATGAAACGCACAGGTCCTCTTCAACTGTTCTACATCTCAATACAAAATGTCGGTGATTGGGGAGTTTGGTGGTATCAGGTTCATCCGAAGGTCCTTTAAGTTCTTGTTGTATGGATATATTTGTTCTTATTTTGTGTCCATGCAACATGAAGGGTTTATTACTTTTATTATTACGACCCCTGGCAGATAGTTTTGGCCATTTTGCTCCAGCAGTTCTTGGGGTTCTTTGTGCTTCCATTCAGTTCAGATGCTCTTTCATTTTCCATGCCACTTGGTCAGTTCACCGAGATATTTGGGCTTTCTTTGGCTTTTCTTTCTTATTTTTCGCCTTGAATTATCCAGTCACTGTTGAGTTCTCCAACTTCTGCCTTCTTATGACGCACCCAAGAAATTTTTGACCGTCTTTTTCTTAACATTTGAACTAGTAAAGCAGGATCACGGCGCCACTAAAGCAGGATTCCCCTTACAAGGAGACTACTGGTTTGATTGAATCTTCTTGTGGAGTACAGTTTCAACTTATAAGTTTCTTCTTGTTGCTGGTGTTCTAACCATCACCTAATTTTCTGTATTATACACTAAGAAAATACAACAAGACACCCAGGCTTTCCACTCCACAAAAATTAGTACGAATACAACAACTTAAACATAACTTGGCAGTCTTCCGACCAAAACAAACTGGTCAACAATGAGAATTTCCACAAAGCCGATTTGTTGTAGTTTATCATCAGACAACACACATTTATTACAGAAATTCACAGCAACAAATGCCCGGCGTGAAATATCTACGCCACATGGGCAAGGAAAACCTTACAATGATTTATTCATATCAAAAACCATACTTACAGGCTTACCAAGGACTGCAGCCACACAGAAAAAACAAACTAAACTAATTCTGACAACAAGACTCGCTCTACCCCATTCTCGTTCGCCCAACACGTCCTTCCAGTTCAACGTTCCACACATAGACTGCCTAACGACCGGCTTTTTCCACACGGACCTTTCTAACGACTTTTTGCACACGGGCCTTCCTAATGACGTAGTCTACGCAACACAATTTATTAGCGCTACACAATTAATCTCTGAACAGAATTGCTATTCTGTTACAGAATATCTCCCCACCCCCTAAAGGTAGATATTTGGCCATCAAATATCTCCAACAAAAAATTACTGACTTTTTCAGAAAACTCTCAAAAAAAAAATTAATCAAACTAATCACTATCCAACACAACCCTAATTCTACCCACAAGGTGTACCAAGGTGTACAATATTCAAATAACTACCTACTCTTATGTGTATATTCAACGCTATGAGTAGTAACGTATAACATATGCAATCTCCATAACAACCCATCCTATATCTGGCGCATGAGACTGTCCGCAACATGGACATAACAGGAAAATGAGTAAAAGGCAATCCACTTACAATAAGTCCTATACACATGAAATCATACTCACAACATTCCACTTAAAACCTCAGCCATCAAGAAACCTAACTCCTCCACTACCAACAAATTTCCACTGCTAGAAACTCTTCCTAAACGAGATTCCATCTACATCAAAATGACAAAAATTCTTCCTACAACAAAACAAGTAAGGCTCTTGCTACACAAAACAAGTAAGGCTCTTGCCTTTAGACTAATCGTGAGTGGTATTTATACTATTCCTACCCACTCAGTTTTCTCCATGCTGCAAGCTTTTCCCAAGACCCCCGCTCAATGGTCTCAACCAACCTACCTCTCAAACAAGGGTACTCACTCTAGTAATTATTTCCTAAGTACCAATCCTGGGTATAACCCCTAGCCTGTACTGCTATAATATTCTCCCATCCCAAAAAGTGGAGTTTTGCATGTCAAAACTTTCCAAAAAAAAACCAATCTACTTATCTAAATCATACTCCAGGCTAAATCAGAGATAATAATCGACTCTCAACATAGAACTTCATACTCTGACTATACCCATAAACTGTTCGTGTGACATTCGGCTATACTCAGCCCATGTCCACTTCATATACAATCATCTATTTCTATTATGTGTGACTCCTCAATACACATACATAGAATAGGTAAACTCTGGTACCATATATAATCTGCTATTACAGACAAATGCAGCCATATGCTGTACATACGCAGAATAGGTCCATCTGGGTTACAATTATTAATCATCCATTCGTAAACATATGTAAATATCCATTAAACATATGCCGAACAGGCAAATCTTCAGGTATCATATATAATCATCCATTCTTAACATATGTAATCATCCATTAAACATATGCAGAATAGGCAAATCTTTAGTATCATATATAATCATCCATTCTTAACATATGTAATTATCCATTAACATATGCAGAACAGGCAAAACTTTGGTATCAGGCTAATCCACCTTTTATTTATCCCCAAAGGGACTGTGCCACGTACCATATGTACGCGCAACAAAACAATGTAATATCTAGGTCCTTAAAAAAAAGAGACCCCCTCTGGTAATTTCACCTTAGGCTCGGTTACATGGAATCTCCATGTTCCGGCCTAGGTACCCAATCAGAGAACCACACCCGTTTGTGTAATCTCCTCATAACATCACATCCGTGGTAATAATGTCACATCCAAGGCAATGCTGTCACATCAAAGATAATTAACCAATTTGAACATAGTAAATGCCATAACAATTGGCTATTAATAAGTCATCATCAGTAATGTCACCTTATTCAAGGCTACATGATCTATCATCCATCCTACTTAACTACTAATAAATCCGTTATACAAAAAATAAACAGAGGAAAAAAAAATACATTCACTAATTGCTGCACAAGAACTATACGATCTATAAAAAATTATGCTTAATAGAATCTCCACTGCAGCCTTCATCTCCCAGGGACTTCCCATATGTAGCCCTGTACCAGGGCTTCTGGTACATTTCCAATGCACTGCATGACAAAGCCTAACCTCTTCCATAGTAACATGACTCTTTCTGGAAAAACTCAGACATGGAACCAATAATCTATAATAAAACAAAAAAAAAACAATATTAGCATTATCCAATCCACTCAAAATAATCCAACCATACTGGCACCTAATACAGTCCAGAATAATTACTGTACTTTTTAGTTAAATAAGTTATAACAGCAAATGGCAATCTTCCAGAAAAATTTTAACTAAGAATCCTCAGTTTTCTAGCACCTATCAGAGTAAAAAAACTGGAATTAATTACATATACACTAATGTCAAATATCCATATCATCCTTGCTAATGCAAAATCACAACAAAATGGTAAACTAAATGCTAATTAATTGCAATCCAGCAAAATTCCACATCAGAACAAATTAACTGTCCCTAATGTATAAACACAACAATGTTCCTGAAATTTCTAGATAATCTATCCAGAAGAGCATATCCGGCAACTTCCAATCAACAGAATGTTCATTTCCAAAAACAAATTTTTTCCACAGGTGAAGGTAGTCCAAAAAGTTACTATATCCCTTCGTATGAATGTCTGGCGACTGGATGAATCAGAACTACTCAATTGTCCAACAAACTTCCAAAGAGAATGACAGTAAATAAATCCAACATTCACTATTTGCTATAATTAATAATGTTCAGTCTGCATGATCTGGCTTGACTTCTTGCTGAAATTTCAGAGGTCACAGTTAAGCTACAAATTGTTACCTGTTTCCTCCTACATAGTACCAGCGAAATGTACCGTACAAGCTGCACTGGTTCCTGGCAGGATGCTGGTTCAGGATCAGCTTCACTGGACTGGATACAAGCTACTGGTATGGCTTTATCCACCATGCTGCCTAGGGCACAGGAGCTAGAGGTGCCCCCCAAGATTCTGAGCAAGCTGGACATCGTCGCCGCCTTGAGTAGACGCCACCAAAGACTCGTCAACACACCCCTGACGCCAATTCGAAGGAAGAAAAGGACGCCAATGCAACTCAACTCTGTCCTAATCTAGACTCCTTGTCTTCTCCGGCAGAAGATGTCGGGAAGCCAATGCTGACAGAACTACCAACCGAAATTCGAACACTAGCTAGCTAACCAACTCCAATCTTGACTCCTTAACTAACTACAAACCTATCAACTCCTAATCTATCTGCAATCAGCTTCCAACACCTAAGCTAGCTATCCTTACTCTACAACATATCTGCTGTTGACCAAAACAGTAGTCTGCCATGTTTGATAGCCGAAAACGAGGCAGGTCATCGACAAGGTAAGCAGGTCATCGATCGACAATCGTAATCTAGGGCATGGTACAATAGACAAAACTTTGTGGGTACTACACAACTGGAGACAAAAATACTACAACCTGGAGACTTGTCAAGACTGCACAATTAGAAGTATGAGCCGTGCAAGAAACCAGCAGCCCACGAGCAACAACCAAAACACTTTGTGACAGACCGTGAAGGAAAGCGCTGGTCACGGCGCCATTGAAGCAGTATCAACGGCACCAGTGTAACAGGATTCCCCTTACAAGGAGACTACTGGTTTGATTGAATCTTCTTGTGGAGTACAGTTTCAACTTATAAGTTTCTTCTTGTTGCTGGTGTTCTAACCATCACCTAATTTTCTGTATTATACACTAAGAAAATACAACAAGACACCCAGGCTTTCCACTCCACAAAAATTAGTACGAATACAACAACTTAAACATAACTTGGCAGTCTTCCGACCAAAACAAACTGGTCAACAATGAGAATTTCCACAAAGCCGATTTGTTGTAGTTTATCATCAGACAACACACATTTATTACAGAAATTCACAGCAACAAATGCCCGGCGTGAAATATCTACGCCACATGGGCAAGGAAAACCTTACAATGATTTATTCATATCAAAAACCATACTTACAGGCTTACCAAGGACTGCAGCCACACAGAAAAAACAAACTAAACTAATTCTGACAACAAGACTCGCTCTACCCCATTCTCGTTCGCCCAACACGTCCTTCCAGTTCAACGTTCCACACATAGACTGCCTAACGACCGGCTTTTTCCACACGGACCTTTCTAACGACTTTTTGCACACGGGCCTTCCTAATGACGTAGTCTACGCAACACAATTTATTAGCGCTACACAATTAATCTCTGAACAGAATTGCTATTCTGTTACACTAGTTTCCTTTATTCTGAAACTTTTGGGAACCTCTTCGTTTGTTTGTTTTTTTTTCCAGGATATTTGCTGCTTCTTCATCCCCAAAAAAGCACATCTCTGTTGTTTCCGATTTCTTTGTCATCTTTTTATTGACTGTCCAAGTTTCACAATCACATAGTAAAACTGAATGAATATGCCACTGTAATACTGTGAATGATATGCCACTGCAATACTGTGAATGAATAAGCCACTGTAATACTGTCTTCCTCATTTTTAGGGTAAGGTTGCTCATTTTACAGCTTAAACCCTCGTTATGGTATCGTTGATTCTATCGTCTATGACATATTGTTTATGTATCACTGAATCTATTGTCTATGATATGTTGTTTATGTATCACTGATTCTATCGTCTATGACATATAGTTCCATGCTATTTGTATTCTTTTCACAGTAGTGAATGTTTTTTTTTATAATCCAGTTTGATTTGATTAGCGAGTCTTACATTTGAATCTGCGCTAACGGAACTTTTGAAGTAACAAAATAAGATGGACGAATTATAACATATATCGGCTGTAGGCAGGAAACTGCCGCAGAGAGCGAAACACCACAACTCCTCCCATCATCAATACCTTTCACGGCCTCCCCACTTCCCTACTCCAGGTAAGAGTTTTGGCCCTTGAAATGTCTTACACTAAGGGATAGGGTACTGACTCCCAAAGGTCTGTGAGTTGCTGGTTAGCAACCCCTTAATGAGGCTGAATATTCTTTGTGAACGTTCTCCCTCATAATTTAACACTGTTCATTATTTGCTTACTCTGATACTCCTCTTTATATTCAGTCACAGACTGTTACCAAAGTCCTGTTGTTCTTCCCACGCTGATGTAGGCGTTGAACCTCTCTCTTGACCTACTAGTCTTGTCTTAATATCTTATTCATTCCGTCGAGCGTCGCGCCACACACTGACCGGTTTTACTTGAACCACCCTAAGGGAGACAAGCGAATAATTAGTGTGTAAGTATACATAACAGATTTTCCTCTGTGGTTTGGTCTAGGAAGTGGAGGTGGATTGGTCACACTCTGAGGAAATCCGACACCAACATAGCAAGACAGGCACTGACATGGAATCCGCAAGGAAATAGAAAACGAAGGCCTAGACTTAACTTCGTTAAACGTCACATAGGGCTCGTAAAGTAGTTCGCCAATTAGACTTAACTTGGAGAAGAGAAATTATGACAGTGCTCAGAGACAAGGGATACACATGGAAGGAAGCAGAGAATAATTCCAAGAACAGGGATGACTAGAGAGCCTTTATCCGTGGTCTATGCTCTCAAGGGAGTGAAAGGCGATGATGATGATGATGATGATGCATAACTAAGTATATAGCTATAAGTATATAAAATTGAGTACATAACTATAAGTATATAAAACTAAGTATATAACTATACACGAATCACTCCAGTAAAGCTGTGATAACAAAATGTATAAAGTAAGAAAAAAAGGTAGGAACAGATTTATTACTTAACGAGTACACAGTTCTGGCGTTTCGGCGTGAGCCTTAATCATATAAAAACACAGAGGACGAAGAAATAGAGAGAGAAGATAAACTATAAATTCACATGAATGCTATGTAAAAAGTAGGAATGGAAATAAATAGAATACATAAAATAAATGGAGCACTTAGCTTAGTTGTGGCTGTGCTAAGAAATGCGCATGGTGGAGTGTTGAGAATGTTTAAATGGAGACTTGTAATGTGTGATAGATCGGTCGTAAAAAAGGGGGGGGGTGAGGGGGAACCGCAGAAAGAGGAGATAGTGGTATAATGGTAAGCTAGCCTGGAGAAGGTGGAATAGGTGATGGCGGGTGGGGTAGAGGGGTTATAATCTGACGCCGTGATGAGGTTTTGAAATATGTGTAGCAAGTGAGAAAGGAGTGGAACTTGGTACAGAGAGAATATGCTTGTAGGAGAGGGGAATGTTAGGTGTAACTGAACTGCGAATTGAAACCATGTGGTTCCATTTTCCCATATTCCTGAATGTAGTGGTTCTCAAGCGCTATGCGTCTTCTGTCATCGTCGTGGCATTGTTTGACGGGTCAGAAAATCAGATTTTCTTCTGTGGTTTGGGCCATTGAAATGATTAGGGACTGATTTCGAAGCATGATGGGTGATATCATACAGATGATTCTGCATGCGGTCATCTAATCGGAGGCCAGTTTCACCAGTATAAGTTATCCTGCATCTTTTGCATCTTACATCTTACATCTTTCCCGTGCCGTTAAACGCATGGTAGTTCGCAAAGTTTTCCTGTCCTCGGTGAACTTTTCAACCTCATCAAGGGATTTTATGCGTACTAATTTGGCCTCTCTTAACAGTGTCCTCTTTAGAGTTTCACGTGGTCGACCTCTTTTTCTTTGGCCTGTTGTGTTCCACTTGACAGCTTGTTTTGGGATTCATATCTTTTGCATAAGATGGCAGGGATTCGCATGTGAAACCCTCATGGAGAGTGAGGATTGTTTTGGGAAAGGTGATCGTTTTCATTTCTGAGACTACAAGGCAGATAACACAGCGAGGGCCTTTACATCTTCTGGTGCCAACATATGTAAGATTCCGCTTCAGGTGCCTGTGGACGAGAATGTCCTTAAGATTTGGTTCCCGTTTGTATGCTAATAGGGGTAGATCAGAAAAGATGTCGCGAGTGTCGAGGTCGAGTTGGATCAGTGGCAGATGGCGATGAAGAATTTTCTTAACCATCTGACCATGGGTGAAATGGAAGTACTAATTTGACTCAGTCGGATGGGGTAACAGGGTTTTTTTCCCCTGAATGTCTCTTCGCGGCTCACTAGTTGGATACGGTGAAATGCTTTCCGAAGGACATTTTTCTGGGTAGTGGTGATGACGGAAAAAAATTCTAATAATTTATTCGATTGATCCCTAAAGTCCAAGTTATCCTCGAAGACTGAGAGTTGGGAGTATGTGATGGAGTTCTTACAAGTTACATAATGGAAGGAGGCGTAAAGTAAATGCGAGTAGGTGTCAGCGGGTTTATAAAATTCAGAGGTGGTAAGACGTCATACGTCTCATCATACGCTTCTAGTAGCTTTCTCAACTCGACTAAATACAAAGCTTAATCTTTGTGCCCACTCCATGTCATCGCGCGAGCCACTAAGAAGCCACTCTCCCGACTGAGGCGAAGGTGGTACTTTGACATCGCCACAGCAGCGACCTCTAGGGCCCGCGTCTCAAGGGAGATAAAGCAGCAACAACAACGACTGAAAGTCACATCAGGGTTAATAACATTTGCAACGTTATGAACTTTGACCCCATACACAAGGTTATCTTGCTCTGTTAACAAGTGTACAGGGAATGAAAGAAAACGTTGGCTGAAAGTCAGTGTCATTTCTTATTTACGTATAAATCTTCTAAATAAACGTTCTCTGAGTGCGAATATGCAGGCAGCACATGTGATAACATCCGCCTGCATGGAAAGAAAGATAGAACAGGGGAATGGAAGGGAAGAAAGATATAACAGTGGGGAGAGGGTGGAAGGGAAGAAAAATAGAACAGATAGGTGAAAGAAAAGAAAGAACAGTGGAGTGGAAGGAAAGAAAGACAGAACAGGGGGAGGGTGAAAGGGAAGAAAGATAGAACAGGGGGAGGGTGAAAGGGAAGAAAGATAGAACAGTGAGTAGAATGGAAGAAAGAACTTTGCAAGGGGGGTGGAAGGGAAGAAAGATAGAATAGTGGGGGGGGGGGGAGGGGTTAAAGGGAACAAAAGAACAGCGGAGGATGGAAGGGAAGAAAGATAGAACAGAGGGGGAGGGGGTGGAAGGGAAGAAAGATAGAACAGAGGGGTGGAAGGAAAGAAAAATAGAACAGAGGGGGAGGGGGTGGAAGGGAAGAAAGATTGAACAGAGGGGTGGAAGGAAAGAAAAATAGAACAGAGGGGGAGGGGGTGGAAGGGAAGAAAGATTGAACACATATATTTATCACCATTTTAAACAAAGTACATGAAGCACAAACACGTATATTTTATTACCACTTTTAACAAAATACATGAAACACAAATACATATATTTATTATCACTTTTAACAAAATACATGAAGCTCAAACACGTATAATTATTCACTGTTTAACAAAGTACACGAACACAAGTATACCTCTCGCATGTTTTAACAAAATACATAAAGCACAAAGACATATGTGTATTTATCTGGTGCTGAAGGACGGGTGAGTTATGATAACTTTACATACACAGCTTTTATAAAGGAACACGCACTATAAAATGTCTCTCCGCTTATCCATATCTCATTGTTTTAACAATGTTATTTCCGGTTGTTTTATCCAATTTTTGTTAAAAAATATTCTTTCCGGTTGTTTTGTCTATCTCAAATTCTGACTGAAATGTAAAATTTTTTTTTTTTTCATGAAAACCAGACTTGCGATAACTACAAAACTAAACTTTATTTTTTTTCCATCTTTATAATTAATTCGTACTTCTTTGTTTATAATCGGACCACTTGTCTCTGTCTCACAAGACACTTTGATGCAGAACGGATATGTTGCTGAATTACTGCATTTACGTCAAAGGAAAGTCAACATCATTTTCATCATATATTTCATTGTTTAATGTATTGTTTTCGTCGCAAAATCCGGTGGCAAAAAAAGCACTAGTTAAAACTTAAACCTCAATGACTTTTGCGCATTTACTCTACCAGTGATAGCTGGGCTGTGGAGCCACAATCAGTCTCTTCCTGGTGTCGTCTGGCACCTGATACATGTGGCAGTACAGACCAGCTCCACATCCGCAGTAGCCCATTCTTAATTCAAAGATGTCGCAGGGCTCGTTCAGTACCTTGTATTTTTGACAAGTAGCTGAAATTAACATGGCGGAGAGTTGAATTAAATAGTTTAAACTTAGAGTAAAGAATAAACAAATAAACTCATGTAGTAAAGGAGAAACAAACTGAACTCAGATAGTAAAGGAGAAACAAACTAAACTCATTTAGTAAAGGAGAAACACACTAAACTCATATAGTAAGGGACAAACAAACTGAACTCATTTAGTAAAAGAGAAACAAACTGAATTCAGATAGTAAAGGAGAAACAAACTGAACTCAGATAGTAAAGGAGAAACACACTGAACTCAGATAGTAAAGGAGAAACAAACTGAACTCAGATAGTAAAGGAGAAACAAAGTGAACTCATATAGTAAAGGAGAAACAAAGTGAACTCAGATAGTAAAGGAGAAACAAAGTGAACTCAGATAGTAAAGGAGAAACAAACTGAACTCAGATAGTAAAGGAGAAACAAACTGAACTCAGATAGTAAAGGAGAAACAAAGTGAACTCATATAGTAATGGAGAAACAAAGTGAACTCATATAGTAAAGGAGAAACAAAGTGAACTCAGATAGTAAAGGAGAAACAAACTGAACTCAGATAGTAAAGGAGAAACAAACTGAACTCAGATAATAAAGGAGAAGCAAAGTGAACTCATATAGTAATGGAGAAACAAAGTGAACTCATATAGTAAAGGAGAAACAAAGTGAACTCAGATAATAAAGGAGAAAGAAAGTGAACTCAGATAGTAAAGGAGAAACAAACTGAACTCAGATAGTAAAGGAGAAACAAAGTGAACTCAGATAGTAAAGGAGAAACAAAGTGAACTCAGATAGTAAAGGAAAAACACAGTGAACTCATATAGTAATGGAGAAACAAAGTGAACTCGTATAGTAAAGGAGAAACACAGTGAACTCAGACAGTAAAGGAAAAACATAGTGAACTCAGATAGTAAAGGAGAAACAAACTGAACTCATGAACGGCAAGGAAAGGCTTAAACAAAACTGATTGATGGCTGTTAGTACTTGCGACTTCTTGATCTAATAGTTATTTTTTTTAAAATCTGGAAGCAGTACAAACTTTAGTTGTCATTAACTTTTACTCACATTAATATTACACACTCGTTGTTCTCTGTATAGTGTGTAATATTAATGTAAGTAAAAGTAACTAAACTTTATTTTCAGTTAGTGTATTTTACATAGACACTGAAGGACTTCAGAAAACATTAAATGTCCATCTAAATTATGATACGAAGATCAAAGTACATAAAACAGTACATAAAAGACAGCCGAGAATTTCTAGATTTGTTATATCAAACAGAAAAAAGCAAGGAATTGACGTACTGGTCTGCACTTTAACCACTGACAGAAAGTGAGCTTAAAGTCTATGAAGCTAGGATTAATGCTCTTTGCTTCTCAATATGTTCTTCAAGTATTATTCTTAAAGTAAAGATCTGGTTGAGACAGCTTCTCCCTATTCGAAATCCTGCCTGCTCTTCTCTCTTGAGTTGGTTTTGCTGTCTTTTTGTTTGATTCTGTGTAACAATGATTATGAAGAAATAAATATGTTATGAGCTGTATAATGTGGCTTATTATATAAGTCTCGGCGTGGAGGCGAGAGTAGAAGAACATTTTTTATTTTCTATTGATAAAAAAACATCATCAGCACCGCCGATGCGTCTTAGATTTTGAGACGTCGAAAAAGAACTTCAGCGCTGGGTGAAAGGACTTGAAATTAACGAGAATAAAACAAAAATAATGAAGGTTCTCATTAACGACGAAGGACAAATATACGTAGAAGGAACAGCTGGTGAAGAAGTAAACCATTTTTCATATCTCGGCAGCTATATAGACCACAATGGTGACACCAGAAAAGAAGTTAGAATTCGAATTGCCAAAGCAGCACTGACCTTCAAGAATCTTGAGAACATATGACATACAAAAGTTATAAGCACAAAAAACAAGTTTAGACTATTCAATTCAAATGTAATATCCACCCTCATTTATGCATGTGACAGCTGGAAAACAACTAAAGAAATAGACAAGAAATTAGACTCTTTCGAAAACAAATGCCTAAGGAAAAATACTCGGTATAAAGTGGAATGAATTCAAGAACAACGCAGAGATCAGACAGATAAACAAACAACCTTTCTCATGGTTGATCAGATGAACATATGTCGGTCATGTGATGAGAAGAAACAATCAGAAAATCCCCAAACAAGCTATCAAATGGAACACAACAGGCCGAAGAAAAGAGATCGACCACGTGAAACTCTAAAGAGGTCATTGTTAAGAGAAACCAATTCAGTGAGCATAACATTCCTTGAAGAGATTGAAAAACTCGTCGAAGACAGGACATCTTGGCGAACTACAATGCGAGCCATATGTGACATTTTAACGGCACGGGAAGTATGTAAGATGTAAGACTGGGTGAAAGTAGGCCAGCGAAGTATTCAGCACATCAGGAACCTGTTCTCGAGAAGTATATAGCAGCGAAAAGTATGTTTTTTTTTTAAATGCGAGAAACTCTTACAACGTCATCAGGATAGAAAATTATCAACCGAACTGATATCAGATCTCACCAGAATGTAATGAGTGCTTAAATGTAAGTCAAATAAGGAGCAGACATACTGCTCTACGCTTCTAAACCTTGGGGAAATAAACATAATAAAACGGAAAATCGGAAGTCGGAGACGCGGTTTCTTTAGATTAAGGTGCAAATTTTACCGTAGGCTATCAGAAAAATAGGTCAAGGATTTATCGGAGAAGTTATAGAAAATCTAAAACTAATTTCAGCCACGAGAAAGCACATTCCAATTACATTAAACACTTCATGAGAAGACAGAAGTCTGAGAATCTAACACTCACTGACAAACTCACGAGCAAAATGAGAAAATTAATAGGAGAAAAATATCTAAGCAGACTGACCAGCTGGCAGAGGAAAGAACAGTCAGCACATCTAACTATGTATACCAAACTGTCATAAAATGAAGAAATATGAAAGCAGTTAATTTCAAGTTTCAAGAAATGTTGAACGCGAACATGAACAAAATGTCTCGAGGAACTTATAAATGACAGTCAGATACAAATAAGATTTGTGCAGACAGAAAAAAAAGTCAACTGCTCAGAAACTTAAGAAATAAAATTCAACCATTGCCACTTCTGTGCCTTGTTCTTTTATCTTACATTTTCAACAGCTGGACATTTTTGTGTGATTTTATCTTTGTTTTTATTTTCACACAAACGCATTTCTTTATATTGATTTACATAAAAACTGCCTTTCAAGTATTTTGGTCACGCTGGCAGCACACACACACCTGTCAGCACACACACACCTGTCAGCACACACCTGTCAGCACACACCTGTCAGCACACACCTGTCAGCACACACACTTGTCAGCACACACACACCTGTCAGCACACACACCTGTCAGCACACACACACCTGTCAGCACACACCTGTCAGCACACATCTGTCAGCACACACCTGTCAGCACACACACACCTGTCAGCACACACACCTGTCAGCACACACACACCTGTCAGCACACACACACACCTGTCAGCACACACACCTGTCAGCACACATACACCTGTCAGCACACACACACCTGTCAGCACACACACACACACACCTGTCAGCACACACCACCTGTCAGCACACATACACCTGTCAGCACACACACACACTTGTCAGCACACACACACCTGTCAGCACACACACCTATCAGCACACACACACCTGTCAGCACACACACACACCTGTCAGCACACACACACCTGTCAGCACACACACACCTGTCAGCACATACACACCTGTCAGCACACACCTGTCAGCACACACCTGTCAGCACACACACCTATCAGCACACACCTGTCAGCACACACTTGTCAGCACACACCTGTCGGCTGCTGTAAAAGACTTGTGCCATCGGCTGTCTTGCTCAGGATGACAGAGACTCTCAGATTTTGACAGCACTCACGGCCTGGCATGTATCGCCCACAAGTCCCTGTCATCGAAGATATTAAAATCGATCATTTCATTCTCAACAGTTTTTCACAGGAATTTTTCCTTTAGGACAAAAAGAGAATGTTTAATTAGTCTTATTTCCCTGACTAAGCTGCCGAGAGTGGACTTCCCAGCGACCAAGTTACTGTAACTCGCTATTGCAGCTCATGTCCTATGGGACTGTTCAGTGTGTTGTCTTACATTTTGTCAGTAATTTCCACATAGCTACTGCGCTATGTATTCTGCTAGTATTTTAAAGTGTTAGGAAACATGTCTGTTCATCGTTTAACATATTTTAGTAGCGAGCTGTACTTAGCGTCTGATCTCCCTTTATAACGACCAACTTACGGCCAAATCAACAGCCGAACCCAGCGGTCCCAAAATTAGGCCGTAAGTGGGCCAATACTGTATTTTGTCGATAGAAAAGGCTCCACTAGCCGGTTAGATTCAGCACCATTCGTTGAGTGAAACTCCGAAATTCTCTCTGTTTAATCAGTGCTTCTAAAACTTCCTTTGCCGAGCCATGTAGTATATTTCAGTACACAGAGTTTAGAATTGTGTATACATTTTACTCGTTGCCATTGTGAACTTCTGTTAGAGCGCACCTCTAAATAGAAATCCTACTTACATGGCTGGCCATAATACCGGAAGCCAAGAACACAAGAACAAGCATCCTGGAAGTTTTTAAAGTGCTCCAAGACAAACGAAACGGAACTGCTTAAATACGAATAAAATTAAACTCTTGTCTTTTATTTTTATTGAGGGCAACATCTGATCTCTTCCTGAACGCACTTAAAACTTACCTTCTTATCAGTCGGACTGACCCAGAAATCGTGGCTTTGTTTCAGTTGTTTCTTCAAGAACATATCACACAGAATGTTGTCGCAACGCCCACAGTGTTTTCCCCTGAACTCTACCAGCAAATCAAAGTGTGTTATAAAAGACACTGACAAAACAAAAGACTCCACTGACAGGTAATGAATCAGCATCCTTTTACCAGAATACATGAGCTAGATATGAAACTTGGTGTGGCAAAACAAAAAGAGCTAACTGAAAGCACCAGAGGAAGATCACTCAACTTAGGATGGTTTTCTCAGTTTTTGGATCGTGAGATAGTGAGGAGGAGAATGGAGCACCTTTCTAACCAACCAACTAACCAACAGGCGAATTGCCTGAACCGGCTTAACCCAGTGGTTAAACTATGACACTAATGGCGAGATTCTTCGTCTGCCGCGAGTGGAGTGAAACTCCTCCCGGCCAATGAAGAAAATGCGAAAAGTATTGCAGTACGGCGCCGATGTGAAAAGGTGATGGAAAGAATAAAGTAAAGATTACTCGGTATGTCCAATAGTATCGCGACGAGAGCTACTCATACCACGGCACCTCTGCTCTAGAGGCCGGCCCCGTCCGATATACACCCATACTGGTGAAATATGCCTAAACCGGCCTAACCCAGGGGTGAAACTTGATGACTACTCATGTCATGGTACCTCCGCTCTAGAGCTCGAATACGTCCTAAACGCGCCCATACTGGGATAATACGCCTAAATCGGCTTAACCCAGGGGTGAAACCTACTAGAGGCGAGGATGTATCCTCTTGGACAAAAGCTCCGTCCTGGTCACAACTAGGAAGGGTAGCGGCTGTAAGGAGTGGACAAATAAGCAAGCAGTGACCCGGTTTTGAATGGAAAATCCCCAGGCCTTCGAGTCCGGCGATGACCAGGTATATAAGTCGAGAATAGAAAAAAAGGGAGAGAAGTTGAGCACGTGGAAGTCCAGCGGCAGACGTGGACCAGGAGGGTCATTCGATAGATGGAGGCTGACGTGTATAGTTTAGTTGTGTGCATTTGTAATCAGGATTGAAATCATACTATTCAAGGAACCTTTTTTTTATGAATCAATAACGCGTATGGAAATATATAAACATATGGACTTCGTGCGCATAGGTTTTATTTTGATTCGCATTGCCTTGTGGATCAGAACTTTGTAAATACATTGATCGTGATTTTAAGAAAAAGGATTGTTGTTTCGTGTTCCTGTTATATATATGTAAGGTGTGAATGTATGGTATAGTCATCCTTCCACCACTCAGTACGACGACGGCCAGACAAAATACAAGAATTAAATAATAATTGTCATCAATCTAGTAAAGAAATATCTATTACCACACGGCCACAACAACAAAATGCTAAAGTCGGAGACACTGGACCTGTGCAGTCTAGATAGGCAACCATAGATTTTATGTAAAAACTCTTTCTACATGTTTTGAGAAGACAGACGTTACAGAATGTCACGAGAACACAGAAGTTGCGAAACCAGATAATCACTGAAAATCTCAAAGGAAAAGAAAAGACAGGGATATTGAGAAAAAGAAATAACAGTCTAACTGAACATAGGGTAAGCGACAGCACGAAAACGACAACTAATGTCGTTAGCACCGTTTGGTACAGAATCAAAGTAAATGAACGCCACCAGAGATCAGCGATTCTCAAACCTTCTTGGACAGCTGCTTATTTGTTTTCCACACCAAATCCCTAGTGTCCCCAAAAACGTTTCCATCAATTATTTCCAACACCATCTGTCGCCACAATTTCCTTGACCACATCCCCAGATTTTTCCAGGATCACCAATATGTAATAATTTGGGGACCCTTGAACTATACGCCACAGTTCATATTCTTCGTTTTAACCGCAGTCATTCCACTGAACACTTGTCCCTTGTCTTCTCCTACAGATGGCTACACGATGGACGATATAGTTCTCTACTGGTTGAATGACCGGGATGCTGTGACTGGAGTAGAGGAGGTGTCACTTCCGCAGTTCTCTATCTCTAACTACGAAATTATCAACAAAGTGGAGGGGCTCCTGACAGGTAAGTTGCTGATGAATGTTCTTATTTTAATCATCATCATCATCATCATCATCATCGTCGTCATTGTTATTTTTGTCGTCGACGTCATTATCACATCACCACCATATCCGCTGTCTTCGACTGGTGTTATCTTCATCGTCGCATCACCACGGTCGTCATCACTATCATCTTGGTCCACAGAGAGCCAGTCAGTCGGTGCGGCACTCCGCGGCCCGAGAGATAAAGAATGGAATCAGGTGCCAGGTAGAGAGATAAAGCATGGATCCAGGTGCCAAATAGAGAGATAAAGCATGATCCAGGTGCCAAGTAGAGAGATAAAGCATGGATCCACGTGCCAAGTAGAGAGAGAGAGAGGTCCGATGACAAAAAGAAGAATAGGGTAGAGGGGGCCCGAAAATAGTTTTGCATCACCTGATGCAGCTCTCCGCCGTGTGGTACCCGGGACCTGGGCACGCGCCTGGGAAGCAAAGAATAGGACCACTGTACCCTACCACGCATGATCGTATAAGGCGATTAAAGAGGGTTCGGCATAGGGCCCGTAACTCTATCCGGTTAAAAAAACATCAGACTGCTACAGAAACAGAACAAGGGAAAAAACAAAAATGTAGATAGAAGGAGAAATGCTTATCAGGAAACTGAGCCCATGAAGGTTGTGGATGAAAGCCAGCCACTGGAAGTCCCCAGCCCGACTGCAGACCTCCTGGAACCTAAACACAAGATGCAAATAGGCAGCTGGAATGTAAGAACACTTAACCAGACTGGAAAACTAGCACAAACCATCAAGGAAATGCACAAACTAGACATATTAAGGATACAAGATTCAAGATGGACAGGACAAGTCGGAAGGAAATTAGCAACACAGCAGACAGAAGATACAATAATACGGTCAGGTAAAGAAGATCATCATGAATTAGGAGTAGCATTGATTATAACAAAAGAAGCATCAAGAGCATTGCTGAAATGTACCTCTATAAATGATAGAATGTTATATGCGCGGTTAAACTCAAGATTCACGAAGCTGTCTATTATAGTTTGTTATACACCAACAGAAGCAGCTGAAGAGGAATTAAAGAATCTTTTTACAACAGCCTCCAAGCCACAGTAGAAACAATACCCAAGCATGGTATGCTACTCATATTAGGCGACTTCAATGCAAAAGTAGGTGAGGGAAATGAAGATAGAAGACGAATCGTGGAAAGAGAAGGAATCGGAGAAATAAATGAAAATGGAGAAAGACTGTGCAGTTTCTGTGAAGAAAACATGATGACCATCAGAGGGACAATTTTCCAACATAAAAACATCCATAAAGTGACTTGGAGGTCCCCAGACAAAACAACAGAAACCAGATTGATCACATACTGATAAACCAGTGGAAACGGTCACTACAAGATGTGAGAGCAAGGGAATGAGCAGATGTAGGAAGTGATCAGAACCTTCTGGTATCGAAAAATAGGACTTAAATTAAGCAGAGCCAAAATCGGAGAACAAAGAAAGACATGCATTGATACAACAAAACTGAAAGACCAGCAAAGAAGAAATGAATTCTCGATAGTACTTAAGGACTGCTTCAGTGTCCTACAAGACAAAGAAGAAATGTTCACACTAGAGTTCAGTGAAACACTACAAGAAACAGCAAAACAGGTGCTGGGATATCGGAAAAGGAGAAAAGAAGAATGGATAAACAAGACCATATGGGAAAAGATAGAGGAAAGAGAAAGGAAAGCAAGAAAAAATTCTTCTTACATCTTACATCCTTCCCGTGCCGTTAAACGTCACATAGGACTCTCGCCAGGAACTCTGGGAGAGTTGAAGCCCTTGGCCAGATGATGGATACGACACAGCTTCCCCTTTAGATACTTCACTGTCCTTCCATTCTTGGGAAATGTTTCTGTCATGAGTTACTTCCCTTAGCTTCTGACGCCACAACATTCACAAGCACTTCAGTGGGTTTAACAAGAGCAGGTAATCAGGTTTACTGTCACATAACAACAGACGAACTTCACCCGACAATGTGAGAAAAAAAATGTGATCTAGACGTGACATTTATAATATGACAGTTAAAACATGTTACATTTATATGACGTTACAATTATCGAAGAGTGATAAGCTATATATACTGTCCAAAAAAAAAGAAACGCATAGCTTATATAAGCTTCATTTTATGTTATGACAAAAAAATTTTCCCGGATATCTCAAACCAAACCAAAAATTGTCACCAAGATATCAGGTCCATGATTTAGCGTGAATTTGGCTATTCTCGTGTGTAGTCAAAACGCAGTAGCTGCACTTGCTAATCACGCATTTTGTTTTACCATAATTCACTTTGCGTTTATGGAAAAGTCGAGAACTTTATGGTGAGCACAACTCACTTCCCACGCAAATGAAACCCTATAAAAGGATGAGGTTACACAAATAATTCAGTTAATTTTCAGATAGACAATTATGGCGCGTCTATCGCAAAATTTACGAAACATTGCTATTGGTCGCCTGCAAGCAGGCAAAAGCCAAAGTCAGGTTGCCAGGCATTTAAACGTACAACAGAGTACTATCAGTCGACTTTGGTACCGTTTGCAAGCCACTGGCTCAGCTGAAGACTGGCACCGCAGTGGACAACCCAGGGTGACAACAGCACCTGATGATCGCTTTATTCTGGTTCATCACCTCAGAAACAGGTTCACAACAGCTTCCTCAAGTGCCCAGTCATTGCTTGCAGGACGTCATGTGTCTGATCAAACTGTCCGGAATAGACTGCATGAAGATGGACTGGTGGCACGATGACCTCACCGAGGTCCTGTCTTAACAAGACACCATCGTCAAAATCGACTTGTTTAGGCCAACCAGCATCGGCCCTGGACAACTGACAATCAATGGAGATGTGTCTGGTTTAGTAACGAATCTTCCTTTTTGTTGCACCGACATGATATTCGGAGAAGGGTCTACCGTAGGCCAAATGAACGTTTTGCCCAAAATGTGCGTTGATGAAGCTTCGCTGCACGGTGGTGGTGGTGTAATAGTATGGGGAATGATCAATTTCAACGGAAGGAGTCCATTGGTGCAGATTTAAGGAGGCTTGAATGCACAACGTTACGTCAATGAAATTCTTCGACCCCATGTCCTTCTATTTTTGGCTGCGCAAATGTCTGTGTTTCAACAGGACAACTCCAGACCCCATTCTGCACGGTTCACCACACAGTTCCTGAATGCCAACAACATTCTCACCCTTGCCTGGCCTTCCCTGTCTCCAGACATGAATCCTATCGAGCACCTATGGGATGAGCTGCAAAGACGTGTTTGTTGGCGAAAAGTTTCTCCAGCCAATCGTCGTGATCTGTGGCAGGCACTCCAGGAAGAGTGGGCAGCTATCCCACAGGCGCACATCAAACATCTGATCGCATCTATGCCCAGGAGATGCCAGTCGCTGATCGATGCAAGCGGAGGCCACACACCATACTAACTTGAGGATCCTTGGTATTAACAAATTCTCGTCACACAGATGCAAGAAACTGTCAAGTGAGTGTTTATACCCTTAGGTATTATTATGTGCAATTTGAAAATTTTATTCTTTCAATTTAAAAAGCTTTAGAATATCAAAGTTATGGCTAAAATTGGGTCATCAGTAGTTATGCGTTTCTTCTTTTTTGGACATATATATATATATATATATATATATATATATATATATAAACATCTAAACCAAACAAATTCCTAAACGTCCTATTAATATAAAGCAAGACCAGTCATGTATGTAGTACCAGGCATGTGACTTTAATTTTTTTTAAAAATAATACTTTTGTTCATTTTCAGGAGATTACCAAAGGCTGTCTCTGGTATTTCAGCTTCAGCGGAACATTGGCTACTTCATCTTCCAGACTTACCTCCCTTCTATTCTCATAGTTATGCTCTCCTGGGTTTCGTTTTGGATAAACCACGAGGCAACATCGGCGAGAGTTGCCCTAGGTTGGTCAGGCTGTTGTCCTGTGATTAAGAAACAGTAAATTGTGGTGATAGAAGCGGGTAACATGGTTGTTTTGTTATCTGTGTACATGCATGTTGTTGAAGCGCAGTGGGAGATTCCGTGGTGCTTTGAGCAAGAAGTGTTGAGTGATGATGATTCACTCTGTAAGTTTTCTTGTATTTCACAAAATAATCCCAGATCGTCCTTATCTCTTTACAACACTTTGTTGCTTACACGTTCGCCTGGAAATATCCAAAGACAAGGGGGAAAAAAACCTAACCGCAAATCAAGGGACGTAACTAGTGAAAATATGAAAAAAAATTGTCAACCCACCCCCACCCCTCTTCTAGATTTGTCATGTATCTCCGTTAACCGGAACTCAAGCAACCGACAAGAAAAAACAATTCGAAGAAATAATACGTGAAATAAATCTTTCTAACGAAAATGAACATTTAAACTTAGCGAGCCTCAAAATAAGCTGATGCGATTTCATTTCTTCAAGAAAGCTGCACGCAATGTTGCCAGTACAGCATCATCTACTAATGTCCACACCCACTTCTCCTGATCCTCTCCCAGCTACATCCTCATCAGATCCTGATGCAGTGTCTACCCAGCAAATTCCCTGTCCTGTAAAATCTCTACCCAGTAAATTCTCTACCCATTCTTTAACAATCTTATGTGTGTGTATGTATGTGTGTGTGTGTTTTCTATGTTACTTGAAGTTTTAAAAAACAAATTATGTTTGTGAAGTTCCTTAAGTTGAAAAATTTATTGACTGCCATTTAACTAAAACTGTACACTGCATTCTCAAATAAAACTCTGTTACATTAAGTTAAGTTTGTCTTTATTTGCTTTTAATTATTGTGTTTTAGTATTAATATACAGGCAACAGAATTTATGATATGGTATGGTATGGTATGGTATGGTATGGTATGGTATGGTATGGTATGGTATGGTATGGTATGGTATGGTATGGTATGGAGTATAGTAATAGTTAGGTCTATTTTTAATAGTAACTCTCAAGCAACCATAAACCTCATTTATCCGGCACCTATCAGTCCCAGTGAGCGCCCGGTTAACCGAGTCTACTCAGCGCTTACGTCCCTTGGTTTGTGGTTACTTTCTACTGGGCCTCGTATTTAAAATAAGGAGATTGACTTCCTAGTTTTATTTATATACCATTAATTTTATCTACTGTCATTAATGACATTAAAATTTTCGTAGATCTGTCATGGCAGTTAGAAAAGTTATTACTGTTAAATAACTCATTACAGTTAAATCAGTCATTACAATCAGATCAGTCATTGATATTAACTGATCTGCAATCTTATTTGAATGTGGATTAGTTTTCAATCTGCCCAATTTGTTCACGGTACCACACCCCCCCCCCCCAATGTTTTTAACTTCCATTTACAATGTAAATGTTCTATGTTCCAGGTATCACAACTGTTCTGACAATGACTACAATCAGCAATGGCGTGAGGTCGTCGCTGCCCCGCATATCTTACGTCAAAGCTATAGATATCTATCTGGTCATGTGTTTTGTGTTCGTCTTCGCTGCCCTCCTGGAGTACGCCGCTGTCAACTACACGTACTGGGGCGCCAGGGCCAAGAGGAAGGCCAAGAGGCTACGAGAAAGAGTTGCCAGTGCCAGGAGACGACCAGGCGACGGAGAGCCACTGGTAAGTCCTGGTAGATGCAGAGTTATCTTTCTTTGATGTAACCATGAGACTGGGAATCTCGCGTCCCTTGCGACGGCCGATACGATTATAGGGTTCATTCTCTTAAACAGAACTTAATCTCTCGTTACATGTGGTTGTATGTGTCTGTTTTCTGTTTCTACAGGAGAATATGTTGTAGTGCGTTTGGGTAGCGAAGCAGTTAGAGAATCTCTTGGAATTCATGTTTCTTTTCAACACGGCGCGTTCCTGTCAAACACGTGTCACACTAAAAAAAAAAAAATTCTGACATGCGCAGTGTTGACCTTGAAAGGGACAGCTTTATAAAGATTGGCCAAGGGAAGATCGGGGAGTTGGCGCAGGTACTTAGTCTAGTCTCAGGCACACATGCTCATTCCACTCCCAGTCATATTTGGAGTCTTTAGTTGTCGTAAAGTATTTTGCGACATTTCCACTAAGATAGATAACAGATAACTGTGCGAAAATTTGTTGACCTGAGAGGAGGAGATTTTATCCTTGCTGAAGTCGCTGAGAGGCGCCCAGTCTAGAGAATAAACAAATGTTCTTGTTAAAAAAACTTAAGTGAAAACAAATAAAATCTAACAGCGACAGCCTACTTACACTCCAGCCAGCTGTACTGGGGTCAGCCTGTGCTGGGATCAGCCTGTACTGGGGTCAGCCTGTGTGTAAGGACGGGGTCAGTGGTTTTCTATTAGCTACATTTCTTTTCCTCAGAACACGCGGGAACGGCATTTCGATCACTTTTTTGTGGAAATAAAATTTTAGAATATTATCTGCTGCAAATCTGGTCAAATCTCTCTCTCTCTCTCTCTCTGTCTTGGAAGGGCAGAATGTAAGACGGGCCTGCGTGCCCAATGTTTTACCCTTTAAAAATAAAGATTATTCATTCACTCTCTCGCTCTTTCTCTCTTCCCCTTCTGTGGGGATGACACAGGACAAGATGGAACGTTTCATTCTCAGTCTTTGCCTGTATTTTCTGGTCCTCACACGTTATTTATAATTATGCCAGTGTTCTATCTATCTATCTATCTATCTATCTATCTATCTATCTATCTATCTATCTATCTATCTATCTATCTATCTATCTATCTATCTATCTATCTATCTGTCTGTCTGTCTGTCTGTCTGTCTGTCTGTCTATCTATCTATCTGTCTATCTGTCTGTCTGTCTGTCTATCTATCTATCTGTCTGTCTGTCTGTCTATCTGTCTGTCTGTCTGTCTGTCTGTCTGTTTGTCTGTCGGTCTGTCGGTCTGTCTATCTGTCTATCTATCTATCTATCTATCTATCTATATCTATCTATCTATCTATCTATCTATCTATCTATCTATCTATCTATCTGTCTGTCTGTCTGTCTGTAAAACGTATTTGTTCAAACAAACACAAACAAGTTTAACAAAATCTTCAAGGACGTGCTACAGAGACAAATTTACTCACCCCTTCCTCGATCTATTCTCCTTGCTACAGTACTCACCCGTGCTCGTACGTTTACAACACCACCCCACCCCCGCCCAATGGAAAAAAAAAAAGAAATCAAGTAATGTTTAACAGATATTTACGACGTGGCCACGATGTAGTGTAGAACATAGCTTTTCCATTTATTTACATAGAAAAAAAAAATCCTGTTTCCGTGCCATTAAGGCATATTGAGGATACGGTATTAGGCCATTATTTCCAAGATTATAGGCACATGAAAGTGTGATATGGTCAGTATCACGCTTGGCTGCATTTAACTTCTCAGATTTCTCTGGTACCCATTATTAGAGGCTGGCAGACTCCGTGGCCTTTTTGGTGCGTACCAGGAAAAATCCCACTGCTGGGACTCGAACCCTGTACCACCGGATTAGTAAAACGAGCCATCTATTTACACAGTAAGAAGGAGTAAAGCAATGTTACAGACATCTCCCTGCTGGCTTGTAAAAAAAAAAAGTTCTACCTGGCTACCGGAGATTTTTTCAACATATCCCTCGGCGCTAGTACATATACATATTTTTACCTGAATGACAGAATTCATGCTTCCATTTATAATGTTCATGTGTCGGATAGCGTGGGCTATCACGCTTCGCCATCTTGTGCAGTCCAAGGTGTTTCCTATTAGATCTGATGTTTTTTTTCTCCATGCCAGTTGGTCATTCCACCTAGACTTTCCTCTTGGCTTTCCTCTGTTGCTTCTTATCTTGAATTTTCCAGCTATTACCAGGTTCTCCGACTTCTGTCTTCTAATGACATGCCTGTGAAATTTTAATCTTTTTTCTTGTCATTTTAACTTTTTTTCTTATCATTTTAACTAGTTTTCGTTGTTGTGAAACTTCTTTCAGGACCTCTTCGTTTGTTTTTCTGTCTGTCCAGGGTATGTGCTGCATTTTTCTCCAAAACCTCGTCTCTCTTGCTTCAAATTTGTCACCTTTTTGTTGACTGTCCAAATTTCACAATCACATAGCATTGGTTCTGTACAGCAGTGTAATACGCTTTTCCTCACTTTTAGGGACATTTGCTTATTTTTAGTAACTTCTTCATGTCATAAAAGCTGTCTTTATCTCATCTATTCGCAATTTTACTTCATTTGTACACTTGCCATCAGCTGCTAATGTTCCAAGGTAATTGAATTTATTTATCTGTGTCAGTGGCAGTGTCAGACAGACTTGTGAACCTGAAATAGAGGAACCAGACTTAGAAGATGTCATTTACTGTATCATGTTTCTATGGAACAACAAAGCAACAGGTTCAGATGGAATTGCTGAAGAACTGATTAAGGAAAGAGGTCTAAGTCTACATGAACAGATATGTGCACTAATACAACAAATATGGAGAGAAGAAAAACTCCCTAGTGAATGGAGAGAATCATTACTGATCTCAGTATTAAAAAAAGGTGATAAGAGCAAGTGTTAAAACTACAGATTAATATCATTACTACAAACAAGCTACAAAATACTATCTATTATGCTTTTCAATAGGTTAAAACCATACAGCGGTAGCATACTGGGAGACTATCAAACAGGTTTTTGGAAGACTAGATCAACCACAGACCAAATATTTTATCTACGTCAAAGAGCAGAAAAGTACTGGGAATATGGAAAAGAACTACATAATATCTTCATTGACATCAAGAGAGCCTATGACAGCATAGATATGAGCAGCTTATGGAAAATTATGAAAGAATTTGAGATACCTAATAAATTAATCAATGTGACCAGAATATGTATGGAGGATGCACAAAATATAGTAGTATATAAAGGAAGAAAGTCACAACATTTCGCTACAAGAACTGGTTTACAACAAGGTGATAAATGATCTCCATTACTATTCAACCTAGTTCTATAAAAGGTAATCAGAAAAGTGAAAGAAGAAAAGAGTACAGAAGAACAAGCCAAAATATTAGGATACGCTGATGACATGGACGTGGTGGGGGAAAGTATGCACGAAGTCATCAATACCTGCATACACCTGAGAGATGTAGCACTAAAAGTAGAGTTGACCATTAACCAAGATAAGACAGAGTATATGAAGATATCAAGAGACCAGAGGCAGAATGATCCAGATTATATAAATGTTGGAGAGATGATTATTAGGAAAGCAGAAACATACACATATATAGACACAACCTTCAACAGAAGCAACACAGTAAGCGAGGAAGTTAAAAACCGAGAACAGATTTCATTCATTCATTTGCATTTCCATTGCGGAACTTTGCCTCCCTAAAAGCATTCCTCTCGGTTCTGAGCAAGATGGCCTGTTGCTGATGCAATCATTTGCGGATTATCAACGATGTCTTGCAGCCATCTTCGCCTTGGTCTTCCTCTCTTTCTTTTCCCCATTATGTACCCTTCCAAGACGGTTTTCTCTAGATTATCATGACGTATACTATTAGGTGTCCAAAATATTTAAGGTTTCTCTCTTTAATCCTCTTTACTAGCCAGCCTTCTTCAGTATTAAGTTCTTGTAGTATGGATATATTTGTTTTTTTGTGTGTGTGTGTCCATGATATTTGAAGAACTCTTCTGTAGCATTTACATTCAAAGGCATTTATGTGTTTCTCAGCTGTTTTGTTAAGTGTCCACGTCTCACAGGCATACGTTGCAATGGGAAAGACAGGGAATAAAATATACTTTGAATTGCAACACCTGTTAAAATCCAAAATCCTCTCCCAAAACACCAAAATAACAATCTACAAAACTATAATAAGACCAGCCGTCATGTATGGATCAGAAACGTGGAGTACAACAAAGAAAGATGAACAACAATTGCAGATCTTTGAGAACAAGATACGAAGAAGAATCTTTGGGCGGATAAAGGATACCATCAGTGGAGAATGGAGAGCTAGAAAGAACACTGAACTGAACAGCTTATTTAAATCCCAACGAATTATAAATGTCTTGAAACTGAACAGACTACGCTGGCTGGGGCATGTAGAAAGATTAGAAGAGAACATACAAACGAAAATGATGTATGCACAAGAGATGAGGGAAAAAAAAGACTAAGACAGATATGGAAAGACAATATAAAAGAGGATATAAAAGAAAATGGCATCACAAACTGGAGAGAGAAGATTAGGAACAGAGATGAATGGAGGCGAACTTTATCTGCATCAGTGATCCTTAATGGTTAGGAAAGCTGAAGAAGAAGAAGAAGAAGAAGAAGAAGTGTCATTGTTTTCACTTTTTAAAGGATGTTACACTTTGATATTTTTATTCTTTGTCGACTGTTTCTGTCTTGTTGCTACTTGGCTCTAGGCCTCTTTTACTGTTCACTTCAATAATCTCATTTACAAGTTTCTGCAAAATGCTTTCGCTTTCTGCCATTAAAACAGTGTCACCCGCACTTGCCAGGTTCTTGATGTTGTGGCCTCCACTTTAACCAGAGAGCAGAATGCGAGACCTGGTGTGATGATTGTCATCGGTCTCTTTTTCTCTTTGTTCTTGTTTTTATTTTTGTCAGTTATCGTCCATTTCTTCGTCATCGTAGAAGAGTTAAGTGAAGCTAAATCTAGAGAACTAGGCTCGCCCCCCCCCCCTCCACCGTTTCAAGATTTTGGTGACCAGCCTACATCTTCTGCTCAACACTCAAATCTTCTTCTCGTCTTTAGGGACCTACTTTTCGTGAGGTTAGCAAATTAATGAGAAGATAATGGCGATGAACATGAATGATGAAGATAACCTGACCAACAAAAAAAAAAAGAAGTTCAAAGCATATACTTGGAAGCAAAACCGACATATAGCTGCTAACTGATGATCAGCATTGTCTCCCTTAGCAAGCGGTGAATGTCTTCATTCAAATCTTGAAGCTAAAGAGACCGTACGTTGTTCTAGAGCCCAGCTGGTGCGTCTGCTGATAACGAATATGATGTGAAGTGTAAAGTGTCAGACCACAAACAACAAACAGGAAAAAAAATATTTCCTAATTTTCCACTTTTACACTGAATGCTTCCTGTACATGAATATATTTATGTACTTTTCATGGACATAACTAGTTAATTTCTATCTATTTTTACGTCCATGATTACTCGAATAACAAATATTGTTCAGTGTTCTCCCCCAAGCCATTCGCAGTCTGTTACGAAACAAATAAATTTCACATGAATTTGAACTGACTTTTGTCGACCAAGCATTTATACTGTGACATCGCATAAAGTCGAGGTCAGAGGTCATGGAGGCAGTCGCTGTAGTAGTTACGTGGCTGACCGCGTGTGATACATCGCACAAGTGCTTGTGACAGATTACCAAAGCATACTCCCTAAGAAGCGAACAGATCTCCTTGATCGATGAGATATCTAGAGTCACACATGAACATACTGTCTGGGCCATTCCAGAGTCATACTTGGATGTACTGTCTACATTATGCCAGAGTCCGAGGTAATGGAACTACGGGTAGATTGGCTATTATTTCTGAAACTGATAACACTGTGATTTTGGCCAAAGATCTGGAATGATTCATCGACAAGGCTGGAACATGATTTTGACAACGTAAGTGAGGATAACGCTTATATCAAAATAGTAATGGGGAATGAACACATTATTAAAGAATTGGAAAGATCATACCCGCTTTCAGGTCCTACCAGACAGTCTTCTAATCAAAGACCTGGTTGACTTACTCTTCCATGGTTACTGAGACGGGCAGTTGAGCAGACGTGTCTGCAGTGTCCTCCTCGACGCACTGAAGCAGTTTCCTATGACTGTACTGGCTATCTAATCAAATCAGAGGTCAGGATAGTTAGTTTGGTCAGAGGTTATTTCAAAGAACCCCAATGGAAGAACGGATCTCAGATGTCTAACGAAATCTATCATTATTAAAGACGGGAAAAGATTTCGCTAGACGGGGGGCAGACAGAAAAGATTTCGCTAGAAGATTTCCTTAGACGGCAGGAGACAGAAAAGATTTCGCTAGAAGATTTCCCTAGACGGCAGGAGACAGAAAAGATTTCGCTAGAAGATTTCCTTGGACGGCAGGAGACAGAACAGATTTCCCTAGACTGGGGCAGACAGAAAAGATTTCGCTAGAAGATTTCCCTAGACAGCAGGAGACAGAAAAGATTTCCCTAGACTGGGGCAGACAGAAAAGATTTCCCTAGACTGGGGCAGACAGAAAAGATTTCGCTAGAAGATTTCCTTAGACGGCAGGAGACAGAAAAGATTTCCCTAGACTGGGGCAGACAGAAAAGATTTCGCTAGAAGATTTCCTTAGACTGCAGGGGACAGAAAAGATTTCCCTAGACTGGGGCAGACAGAAGATTTCGCTAGGCGAGGGAAGGCACAATTAGAAAGACAAGCATTTATCACAACAGTAACATTAAATCAAACATGTCGTGCTACTCTCGTCCTTCTATCATTTGCTAGAGCAGTGTCTCACCATTCAAACATGGAAAGGCTATGGTATTAGTGTTTTCTACGGTCTGTCTACACACAGAAGATCACGTGATCAGCACAACACCCGGCCACCTCAAACTCCCCCACTCCAAGAGGAGCTGGTACCTTTTTTTTTGCAGTTGAGTCATCTTAGGCCAGAATCGAACCATTGACCACTAGCGAGAGAGATCAGTGCACAAGCCTCTTCGCTTTTCAAACACAACTTTAGATTAATATTTCGTTTCTTCTTCTTCTTCTTCTTCTTCTTCTTTTCTTCTTCTTCTTTGTCTGATGCTATTTTTAAGCTATCACAACTTGTGATGTACATATAGGTCCTTCACAATTTTCTCATACAACGACCGAAGCCTCTCAGGTCTTGACCTCTGCTCATCTCTGCCATCCGTTGCTCATCTTCAGATTTCACAAAGTCTGACATGATTCATTGTCTGCTCTTTTTCGCTATTACTCGGATATCTTAGATTCTTTGCTATCTCTTGCCAATGCTCGGAAATCATGTACACTCTTGCATTATCTCAGATACCAAAAACTCTAGCCAGTATTTTTTTGCTATAACCCGCCTTTGCTCTTGTTTATTTTTGCTACGAATACATTGACATTTTTTTCCTATTTCGTTCTTGCTGATATTCCTTCATTAGCTGGACTATGTCCTTCTCTTTCTGAAGAAACGCCAACGCAACTTTTAACATTCGTATTATCTACTCATGTCATATCTTCTAGTAATTGATAAAATAATGCAACATAATTTTTTAAAAAAATACATTCTTTGATGACATGGATTTCTGGAAGAGTTATTTCGTCTTCACTTCAAACACTTGTTGCATCTCGCCATCTTGTATTGAATGCCGGGATTATGAGATATCGATCTTCTCTCTGGCCGGGTATCGAAATTTTGGTTGAAGAATCTCCGACAAAATTCGATTCTGCATTACATTCCCAGCGTGGGATTTTTTTTTTCTGTTGGGGAAAATAAGTTGATGTTAGGAAAATAACTTGATGAAAGCACTTCTGAATGAAACGATGAAATCGAGTTTCGTATCGAATACATGAGAGAAAGAGGACGATCGATCTATTGAAATTGTTGGTTGATGATGCCTCTTTCCATACATAAGAGGTTTTGAAGCAGGTATACAGTACTTGTTGTCTAAGTTTACAAACACCATTTTATTATTTAACAGCTTCTCTCACAGCTGATCCTAGGAATATTTTATTGGCAAAATAAGTTTCTGTAACAGCCAACCATGTTTGTATTGTAAGGTAATGTCTGTTAGTGCGTCTTTTGCCTTCAAGTGTGGCCCCTATTTCCTCCTCAGAAACCCCTGTGAAGAATTGCTGTCCACGTGACATTGTCTTTAGACAGGTCTTTCCAGTACGCGTGGCTGATGGAAAGGCTGTCAAGGATGAATTACAAATATCCTCTATGCCATCTCGTTCTGCCGTGTAGTCTCTTCATGCTCAGAAATTCTCTTCAATTTGCATACAAAGATGGCTGCCATTCAATGCTTATAACATTCTTCAGCCAACTTGATCTGCTTCTGTTGAGTCTTGTCATCATGGATGGAAGCTTTTCCACCATACTCTCTCATGATGTAGCTGCTCAGAGTCCATTATTTTCTCTTGCCACTTGATATTCATTATTTTCTTTAAGTGGAAGTTTGTTTTGTGCAAGAAGAAATGTGAATAGCGATGCTTCATTTGAAACATTCAAACTTCATATGAAGTATAAAAAATGAACATGAAAACTCTAGAGCACAGTAGAATCAAGATTATAATTTCTTTTCCTATAGCGTATGATAGGATGGACTGGTTTTGGTTGGTGACCTCACTGTCAGTTAGCGTATGATAGGATGGACTGGTTTTGGCTGGTGACCTCACTGTCAGCTAGCGTATGATAGAGTGGACTGGTTTTGGCTGGTGACCTCACTGTCAGTTAGCGTATGATAGGGTGGACTGGTTTTGGCTGGTGACCTCACTGTCAGCTAGCGTATGATAGAGTGGACTGGTTTTGGCTGGTGACCTCACTGTCAGCTAGCGTATGATAGGGTGGACTGGTTTTGGCTGGTGACCTCACTGTCAGCTAGCGTATGATAGGGTGGACTGGTTTTGGCTGGTGACCTCACTGTCAGCTAGCGTATGATAGAGTGGACTGGTTTTGGCTGGTGACCTCACTGTCAGCTAGCGTATGATAGAGTGGACTGGTTTTGGTTGGTGACCTCACTGTCAGCTAGCTATGATAGGGTGGACTGGTTTTGGTTGGTGACCTCACTGTCAGCGCTGTTTTGTGACAGGCGGCTTTTGTGAAGGGTTCAGAACGAGAGCATCGATTCCCTTTGGAGTATGCTATATTGACTTTGTATAATACCCAGAGGTGGTTCGAAGAAGCAGATTTCTTGATAGGATCATTAACCATCTCTTTAACCAGCATCGGAAACAGGTAAGCGGGTCTTGACCAACTCTAGCCTCTTGTATTATTGTTGGCTAATTTGTGATCTTCTTATTATCCAGTCCTTAAATTAAAATTATTGTTTTTTGCATCAGATGTCAAGGATGACTGTCCTCTTCGTGATATCGTCTGTCTATCATCTACGCTGAATGACTGTGACTGAGTGAAAAGCTGATGGGGGGGGGGGGGGGGGGGGGGGAGGGGACAAAATGTTAGACGGGCTTGCGTGCCAAATTCTTAAACATTTGAAAATAAAGTATGATCGTTCGTTCATTCGTTCCCTCTTCCACAAAACTGATCGATTCAAGAGGAAGGCAAAACGCAAACTCTCTGACATCACCAACACCACAGGAGACTCTAGTTCAGTGACCCTAGTAACTGTACAGTCCTTCTAGGTGACCCTAGTAACTGTACAGTCCCTCTAGGTGACCCTAGTAACTGTAAGTCCCTCTAGGTCACCCTAGTAACTGTAAGTCCCTCTAGGTGACCCCAGTAATTGTACAGTCCCTCTAGGTGACCCTAGTAACTGTAAGTCCCTCTAGGTGACCCTAGTAACTGTACAGCCCTTCTAGGCGACCCTAGTAACTGTACAGTCCTTCTAGGTGACCCTAGTAACTGTACAGCCCTTCTATGCGACCCTAGTAACTGTACAGTCCTTCTAGGTGACCCTAGTAACTGTACAGTCCCTCTAGGTGACCCTAGTAAAAGTTAATCCCTCTAGGTGACCCCAGTAACTGTACAGTCCCTCTAGGTGACCCCAGTAACTGTACAGTCCCTGTAGGTGACCCTAGTAACTGTACAGTCCCTCTAGGTGACCCTAGTAACTGTACAGTCCCTCTAGCGAAAGGTTTCTCATCCCCGTTCGGGACATGTAATGTTTTCCTCGTCCTGTATTCCAGGGAAGCACAGCCATGGAGATAATGGAGATGAAAGAAGTTCAGCTGATTGAGGCTGTGGGGATCGCCAACAATCAAGGCTTCAACGTCGACCCAGAGGATTGTTCCGTGGAGGCGTCTGGTTTTCGAACTGCATCGTCCCTTCCGAGGTATCCTGCTTGTTTGTTTATTTGCTTATTAGTTTGTTTGTTTGCTTGCTTGCTTGTTTGTGTGTTTGTTTGTTTGCTTGTTTGTTTGTTTGTGTGCTTGCTTGCTTGTTTGTTTGTTTGTTTGTGTGCTTGTTTGTTTGTTTGTTTGCTTGTTTATTTGTCTGTTTGCTTGCTTGTTTATTTGTCTGTTTGCTTGCTTGTTTATTTGTTTGTTTGCTTGCTTGTTTGTTTGTGTGCTTGGTTGCTTGTTTATGTGTTTGTTTGTTTGCTTGCTTGTTTGTTTGTTTTTCTCTAACCTGCTTTTTGAGCGAGTTGTGGTCGCAGATAAACATAAACAGTATAAAGTTTGTGTCGGCATTCGCCACACTAATGTTATTTATGTCTGAATATAATCTTTGAAAATTATCCTCTTACTTTTGCCTTGCAAACTAAAGCATTCTACTTTGAAGGTTGTAAAACGTCATTATTCTAATCATTGTTGTCATTATCAGCTCATCATCATCATTGATCGACGGTACGGCCAATTATTATAATCAAACACATTTTTTTTACAGTCCAATCATTGATAACCATTCTAATTCCGCCCCCCCCCCCCATTCTCTCTCTCTCTCTCTCTCTCTCTCTCTCTCCCTTTACACAGTCTCTACAGTTTTTGATTATCTTATCCATCATTTATATTATTTCTTTGTATTGTATTCCAGAACTGACAGCCCGTCTCTAAATTGTATCCCCAGATCCTATACGTCCAACGCGTCTCACGGATATACCCCGTCCACGGTTGCTAGGCGACGCAGTGGTTCCCACGTTCCACAGCGCAGGCGCAGACTTCTCTCTCAGTTCCGGCAGAAGGCAAAATCTATCAAAGTGAAAATACCTCGAGTGCAGGACGTGAACACAATAGATAAATACGCGCGACTGGTTTTTCCTTTGCTATTTATAATCTTCAATACGAGCTACTGGGCCGTTTATCTTCTGACATAAAGGAACCCAATACTCCATATCAGTCATGGAAATCGCACCCGTCATGGATGATATCCACCCACGCTCAGACTCCAAAAAAAAAAAAAGATTGAAATCAGACTCCGTAAAGACTGAAAGTATTGACATAAAACAGATTTTCGTGAATTTCTCTTGTTGGCAAGAAAGATTTCTCATAGAATATGTCACCAATTTCACGAACAATAGCATATTTTTGTGCATAACGTTTTTTTGCTAAATGACACTCATTCATTGAGAAACTACACTTCTCTAACTGAACATCATTACAAAAATGAATAAAAAAAAAATTCTAATACGTTTGAAATGTTAATGATGTTCTGAGAAATCTAAATAGAGTGGTTTGTAAATGAGCACAATTTTTAGAGCAAAAACTGAGAGAGGAGAAAAAAAAAGAGAATGAAAGTAATTGGAAGTTGCAGAAAAAAGAGCAACGATTGTTTGAAGTTTGTATCGCCGGAGACTTGAAACATGAATGCAGCCAGATCAGCCAGGTACAGAGCAATGAAAACTTCGTAGTGACTCTCTGCAGGCACATGGAAAAATCTCAAGATGATTTCTTCACCATCCAGCTTTCGCTCTTTGTTTTCATCATGCCTGGTGTTTTGATCTGTTATCTGATGCCATTTGTGAACAAGTTTATGTGATTTTTTTTTACACATCCATGAAGTTTGAGAACTACTCCGCTGCACTTTCTTAACTTGTACGATCACTTTACCCAGTGATGTTGCGGCCTATGTTCATTCAAGATAAAATTTTGAATAAGTAATACTTTTTTATATATTACCAGATAATATAACTTAAACAATTAATGAATGTTTAGAGAATATTGGAACAAATGATTGATGCAATTCATATTATGATTTAAATAATATCTAAATATACAGGGTGTTTTTAAAGTCTCACTATACTATCTATGAAAAAAAATCGAAAAATGAAGTAAATGACGTCATCACAAAATGTGCTAAAAAAGTCATGTAATTAGTTACAATAGTGACTGCTATGATACAACGCTGTTTTGGGTTAGCTGGAATGTACCACTGAAATATTCATTATAACAGGTGTTTCACGGGCTTCAAGACATGACAGTACACGTCTCTTCATATTGTCAAATACCTTGTCTCTTGTTATTTCTTGAATGGTAATTCTGATTGCTTCTTTCGGGTCCTCAATTGTTTGTACATTATTTTTGTAACCATTTCCTTTCAAGAAACTCCATAGATAATAATCTAATGGATTTAGATCTGGAGAACGAGCAGGCCAAATTCCACGAGATATTATGCGATTTGCGAAAATTTCTTACAAAAAAATAACCATGTGTTGCTCTAGCTGCATGTGCAGTTGCAACATCTTGCTGGAACCACGCTTCTTCAATTTCACGTTCGTTCAGCTGTTCTAAAAAAAAAAGGTTCCAAAATGTCAGTACGGTACCGATTGCCATTTATAGTGTTGTTGAAGAAAATTGGTCCAATTAAACATTTTCTTCTGACGGCACACCATATCACAATTTTCGCACCGTGTAGCGGCGCTTCATGAAATGCTTTGGGATTAACACTGCTCCAGATACAATTATTTTGGTTATTAACGTATCCAGATAGATGAAACCATGCCTCATCAGAGAAGAATATTAAATCGAGAACTGACTCGTCTTCTTCAGCTAAAAATGCTTGAAACTACGTGGAGTAGTTGACTCTGGGTTGACTGTCACACTCTTTTAGTTCAGACAGAACAGAAATCTTGTATGGATGAAAATGTAACCGATGTTTAAGAATTTCCTGCACTATGCTCAGTGATACGTTCACTTCTTGCGACATTTTCCTTAAGGACTTGCATGGACTTTTCAGGATTCTGTCTTGGATATCCAGACATTTTTCTTCAGACACAGCAGGCCTACCAGATCTTCCACAGTTCCCGTATCACGAAACTTATTCAACAAATTTCTAACCGTAGTGCGATGAGGAGGTTGTTTATCAGGAAATTTTGCTATAAATCTTTGAACAACCATCAGTGTGTATCGACCGCCATTTCAAACACTTGTTCAACCAAAAAAAATCTTTCTTCCGTTGATAACACCATTCTGTTTTGAATGCAAAAAATTATTCTAGCAGATGGCAACCATTCACTGCATTTTTCTTCACGACTGACTGTGCAGCACATTTTTATGACATCATTTTCTTCATTTTTACATAGAAAGTGTAGTGAGACTGTAAAAATACAATGTATCTAACTGAACTCATCATGAACGTGACGTCATCATTGAATGAGCGTGCGCATAACGGACAAACATTTCTGACTTCCTGTTCCGGCAAAGATGTTGATGTTCATTACTTACAGACTTTTTTATGATCTGGTGATTATCCAGTGATGCAGACAGCCATGGTCAGAGAAGCTCAGTGGAAAATTTAAAAAAAAAAAAGAGGCGAACGAAGACATGAATTTCTAAACAAGATAATGAAGTGATGAAGGAACCGACAACCGATCTGACTGCAAATACCAGAAAAACCACACATACGAGAAAGAAGACACATGAAAGTCTGTTAATACGGCCCCTGACAACCGAGATAATCCTCATAGTTGTTCACGTTTTGTGTGTCATTATGTCGGAAACATTTTTGCTGGTTTCAACTTTGTACTTGCTAGTTTGTTTAGTTGTAATCTGTTATACATCTCTACCGTAGATGTTTCCTTATTTGTGTGTACATGTATCCACATCTTTATCACGAGATGTTTCCTCAGTTGTTTATGTGTACAAGTATCCACACAAAGACTATGTGATAAAATATGTGTGTGTTTGACCTAATACATGTGGTTATAAGCTTACATATATAAATATATGACTCTGATAATTTAATTTTAATGCATGTTTATGTATTTTATGTAAGTGTATATAAATGTGCGTGTATGCTTGATGAATACAGAACTGCTCACATTACATGAAAACTATATGTATATTTAACATATATTCAAGGAACAGGGGTGCTTACGAAATCATGTATATGCATTTTAAAAATGTTATATTTCGTGAACAGCTTTCACAATTATGTTTCTTTTATTTATCACGTTCTAGGGTGGCTGAGTAGAGTAGAGCGGCTGAGTGGTGTAACTGTCAGTGTGCTTGTCTTTGAAGGCGAGGTCAGTCGTTCAAGTCTGGCCAGTAGCGTCCCAGTTATCCATTTGTTAAAATGGGTTCCTGGAAACATCTACAGACTGGGACAGATATCGGCCAAACGTGATGCTGACCACATCACCCTCTAGTATGCTGACAGGTCAATGAAAATTTGCACCACATCATACCTCCTTGATGCCTCCATCTCATGTTGGGGCCACCTTTTTTTTATGCCACATTTTATAGGCTAAGAGGTAGAATATGTGTTCACAATATCATAATTTCCTAATTCTGTTTAATAATTTCTGAATTCTCGTTCATAAATTCTTAATCATGTTTCATAACTTTCTAATGCTGTTTCATAACTTTCTAATCATGATTCATAATTTTCTAATCATGTTTAATAACTTTCTAATCCAGCTTCATAACTTTATAATCATGCTTCACAACTTTCTAATCATGTTTTATAACTTTCTAATCCCGTTAATAATACTGATCCACAACTTTCTAATCATATTTTATAACTTTCTAATTCCATAATTCGAACAACATAGGACTAAAGATCAACGTAGGAAAGACAAAGTTAATGAAACAAAATGTGAACAACAGAAATGTACTCAGAGTAGATAGCAAGTTAGTGGAGGAGGTCATCGATTTAGTATATCTTGGCAGTAGAATAGTAGAAAATGGAGACAACACAGAGGACATCAACAGCAGACTTACTAGAGTAAACCAGGCATTTGCAGTGCTGCAGACTATATGGAAATTAAAAAAGCTAAGCGTGAATACGAAAATCAGGATATTTAAAAACAATCTTCTAAATGTACTACTCTATGGAAGTGAATGCTGGAAAATCACCAAAACCATAGAAAACAAGTTGAATTCTTTCCAGACTAAATGTTTACGAAGAATTAGAAAAAATGTTTTGGCCAAGCACCGTAAGAAATAACATCTTGTTGGCAGAAATGCAGATGAAGCCACTGACAGCAATTATTGAGGAAAGACGCTAGCGATGGTTGGGACATGTGCTCCGAATAAATGACAACTCACTACCAAAAATAGCACTAAGATGGACACCACAGGGGAACAGAAGTAAGGGTAGACCAAAAGAGACATGGAGAAGAACAACAGAAAGGATGTTGAGCAATAGAGGGCTCACCTGGGCAAGAGCAGAAAAAAAGGCAAAGGACAGGCATTTGTGGAAAACCCTTGCAGAAGTCCCATGTGCCCTGAGCACTTAAGGTTCAGAGAGAGAGAGAGAGAGAGAGAGAGAGAGAGAGAGAGAGAGAGAGTTCCATAATTGTTTTTTAAAATCCTGTTTCTTACTTTTGTTTCATAATTTCACAATTCCAAAAATACCACTTGTTGATTACAATGTGCACCCTCGGTATTATTTCTCTGTCGTGGCAAAGAAAAATAAGGAAAGGGATGTCGCACAAAATTATCAGAAATTCTTATTCTAACAACTACTCACACATTTCCCAATATCATATTCCTAAAAGATGAAAATTTCTAACGCTTCATGACTCTCATTTTCATTTGTAACAGAATATGCATATTCATAGTTTGTTCCCCTGCATTATGAGTTAAAGTTAAAGCTCTTGGCTGTTGTTTTTTTCTTATTTATATAGTTAAACTTTTGGGGTGATTTCCCTGTAGTTATCCAGACAGAGCTTTGACTTACAAGAAGGTCATGTGCTGTGAGCGCTTGTCAAAGCATGAGAATTGTTGGAAACCCTTGGGGGAAGTGATATTTTTGGTCTGAGAGATCAGACAGTCTTTGTTCAATGTCGTATGAGAGAGATCAGACAGTCTTTGTTCAATGTCGTATGAGAGAGATCAGACAGTCTTTGTTCAATGTCGTATGAGAGAGATCAGACAGTCTTTGTTCAATGTCGTATGAGAGAGATCAGACAGTCTTTGTTCAATGTCGTATGAGAGAGATCAGACAGTCTTTGTTCAACGTCGTATGAGAGAAATCCTGTTTTTTTTGGCAAGCCATGGAGTGAATGGACAAGTAGGAGATCAACATGTCTCCAGTGTTCTCGTTAGATCTTGCAGGAAATCGCTGGCCGTTGTTGCTGTTGCCAGTGATGGTTGTGTGCTCTGTGTCTCCACCATCAGTTTCAGATGAATGACTTTCCATCTATCATCAAGGAATTTCATCATCATCTTGTTCCATGATTAAACCGGTTTTTTTTTTGTTTGTTTGACTTGAAAAGCAGCGGTTTGTTCAGCTATGTGTAATCAGCCGTGAGTTGTAGTTGTCCAACCGGTAAGAGTAGTTTAACCGAGTTGTCTGTACTAGACCTTGCCACATGTATGTGTGCGGGTTTTATCCTGAGTGTGACTTCGTTATCTTTGTCAATCATCCAATCATCTGACAATTTCCTAGAAGGTTAAGGGAGGCGGCCATACTTTCGTCTTACAATTATTTACAAGTAATAAAGTTTTCGTTGCCGAAAGATAATTTTAACACAGCTTCAACAGCCGGAAAAGAGGATGGTAAAAAAATGAGGGGATAATACTTATATAATACAGCGAAGAAGGAAGACGACAGGTGGTTTTGTTTTAGAAAGAAAGACGAGATGATCAGAAAAAAAGAAAGAAAAAAGTGCAATAAGAAAAACATAAAATATTTCAACAAGTGCCTTCTTTGGATACGAAAACTTTTACTCGTGTTTCGTTCTGAATTTAAATTTAAGTCACGTGATGTTTGCTATTCTGCATGTATCCCTTACATAGTCGCAAACACGGCTTATGATTACATAGTCGCAAACACGGCTTATGATTACATAGTCGCAAACACGGCTTATGATTACATAGTCGCAAACGCGGCTTATGATTACATGGTCGCAAACACGGCTTATGATTACAAAAATATGTGGAAAATTAGAGAAATAATCCATTAATGCAAAGGAAGAAAAACTTCAAACTTTCACCCATGTCTGGAATCACATATTTATTAGCATATATGAAGACATTTTCACATTATTCGCCAGATGTGTACATCAAATGATTTATCACCTAAACGTGCACATCACATGATTTAAGAATCAAATTTGTACATCAAATGACTTGTCAACCAAATCGCGTACATGGTTTGTGCAATGCTTCTTCAGCAGAGTCCACAACCAGGAAAATATCACATCTTTCAGCAAGTTGGACTATTATACATGAGATGATATTAAAGTGAATTTTGAGAAGACTACACTGGATGTATCGACCCAGACTGTGATGTTCTGGTCGTGACGAAATGTTCCTGCGTCACTTCCGGTAAATACATCAGTCACGTTGAACGTGCCCGATGCCTGGGGGTCCAGGGTTGACACAGAAAACGTGACCGGAAGCTTGTTTCCCCCGCCAGAGATGTTCAGAACTGCTACGGCGTAGCTGCCTTTTGGAAGAACCTGTCTGATCCAGATCTCTGTGTGAGATGCCTGTTTGGAAAACATTACATTAGCAGTATTTTTCATGACAAAACTATTTGTATTACACATGTAAACAGCTCTTATTCTTCTTTCTCATTCAAGTTGTAGCACACGCTAAACCTGCGAAACTGTGTCGGTAAAGAAACGTCTACAGATTACTCCGGACGTTTGATCCTTGTGGATCCATCTTACAGCCAGGTCTAGCAATGTATATTAGAATTGGTGGGACACTCATGCACTGCAAATTCTATAGTTTTAGATTCACACCAGCATGGACCTTCGATTCAGCATAAACGTAGTCGCCTTTCTTTTTTTGTTTTTGTTTTGAACACTAATTCTGGATTTCATGTGACACATAATATTACACTGAACACTGCTGAAGAAAAGTTGTCATGGTCAAACAAAGCAAAAGACTAACAGCGGTACAAGACTGTGGACAGGATCGTTCAGTAACTATTTCATGCTAGGTCTGGGTTCTAGCGTTTAGTAACTATTTCATGCTAGGTCTGGGTTCTAGGGTTTAGTAACTATTTCATGCTAGGTCTTGGTTCTAGCGTTTAGTAACTATTTCATGCTAGGTCTTGGTTCTAGCGTTTAGTAACTATTTCATGCTAGGTCTGGGTTCTAGCGTTCAGTAACTATTTCATGCTAGGTCTGGGTTCTAGCGTTTAGTAACTATTTCATGCTAGGTCTTGGTTCTAGCGTTTAGTAATTTCATGCTAGGTCTGGGTTCTAGCGTTTAGTAACTATTTCATGCTAGGTCTTGGTTCTAGCGTTTAGTAACTATTTCATGCTAGGTCTTGGTTCTAGCGTTTAGTAACTATTTCATGCTAGGTCTGGGTTCTAGCGTTCAGTAACTATTTCATGCTAGGTCTGGGTTCTAGCGTTTAGTAACTATTTCATGCTAGGTCTTGGTTCTAGCGTTTAGTAACTATTTCATGCTAGGTCTGGGTTCTAGCGTTTAGTAACTATTTCATGCTAGGTCTTGGTTCTAGCGTTTAGTAACTATTTCATGCTAGGTCTTGGTTCTAGCGTTTAGTAACTATTTCATGCTAGGTCTGGGTTCTAGCGTTCAGTAACTATTTCATGCTAGGTCTTGGTTCTAGCGTTCAGTAACTATTTCATGCTAGGTCTGGGTTCTAGCGTTCAGTAACTATTTCATGCTAGGTCTTGGTTCTAGCGTTTAGTAACTATTTCATGCTAGGTCTTGGTTCTAGCGTTTAGTAACTATTTCATGCTAGGTCTGGGTTCTAGCGTTTAGTAATTTCATGCTAGGTCTTGGTTCTAGCGTTTAGTAACTATTTCATGCTAGGTCTTGGTTCTAGCGTTTAGTAACTATTTCATGCTAGGTCTTGGTTCTAGCGTTTAGTAACTATTTCATGCTAGGTCTGGGTTCTAGCGTTCAGTAACTATTTCATGCTAGGTCTGGGTTCTAGCGTTTAGTAACTATTTCATGCTAGGTCTTGGTTCTAGCGTTTAGTAACTATTTCATGCTAGGTCTTGGTTCTAGCGTTTAGTAACTATTTCATGCTAGGTCTGGGTTCTAGCGTTCAGTAACTATTTCATGCTAGGTCTGGGTTCTAGCGTTTAGTAACTATTTCATGCTAGGTCTTGGTTCTAGCGTTTAGTAACTATTTCATGCTAGGTCTGGGTTCTAGCGTTTAGTAACTATTTCATGCTAGGTCTTGGTTCTAGCGTTCAGTAACTATTTCATGCTAGGTCTTGGTTCTAGCGTTTAGTAACTATTTCATGCTAGGTCTGGGTTCTAGCGTTCAGTAACTATTTCATGCTAGGTCTTGGTTCTAGCGTTCAGTAACTATTTCATGCTAGGTCTGGGTTCTAGCGTTCAGTAACTATTTCATGCTAGGTCTTGGTTCTAGCGTTTAGTAACTATTTCATGCTAGGTCTTGGTTCTAGCGTTTAGTAACTATTTCATGCTAGGTCTGGGTTCTAGCGTTTAGTAACTATTTCATGCTAGGTCTTGGTTCTAGCGTTTAGTAACTATTTCATGCTAGGTCTTGGTTCTAGCGTTTAGTAACTATTTCATGCTAGGTCTGGATTCTAGCGTTCAGTAACTATTTCATGCTAGGTCTGGGTTCTGGGGTTATTGAAGCCTCTTCATAACTTCTGACCCACCAGACAAATATGGTTCTGTAATCTGCGAAAGTTGAACATTCCCGTAGTATTTATGCCATCTCGTGAGAGCATTCTTTTATGTGTGATATCTTAAGTCTGTAGACGTGACATCACTAAACCTGGACATACGACGTACCATTAAGATGCGAGACCATGAATGCTGAAGATGCGCTGGAATAAAACTGCGCTTGGGGATATAGCCCAGGATAAGTGTCTGCCCTTTCGGGGAGGGAAAATCTGAGGAGATTCGAACACTGAGAAAGGACAGCGGAAAAGGAAGTCGGGATTGATGTGGTCTTCGCCATGGCCCGGTTAAGTGAGAGAGCATAAATCCCGTTGGTTGGTTGGTTGGTTGGTTGGTTGGTTGGTTGGTTGGTTGGTTGGTTGGTTGGTTGGTTGGTTGGTTGGTTGGTTGGTTGGTTGATGCAGTCTTCCTGTAACTGGGAGATGGTGTTCTTTGCAGCCGATGCTGTAGAGGTGTTGAGGCACAGCATCGTATCGGCGTGGGAGCGGGTTATGACAGCTACTTTTTCAGTCCCCGGAGTACAGCTAAAAAGCAGGGGGGGGGGGGGTGCAATGCTTCTTTAGCAGACTCCACAACCATAGGGACTATGGCGATCCCCGCCCCGTTAGCCAGCCTAGGCCTGTTACTGGGGGTACCACGGAGAGGTGGGACAGGGTCTTTGTCAGCTATGGTTCGCTGGCGCTGGCATGTCGGCTATGGGACGCTGACTGCTTCATCGGACATGCGTTTTCACACCCCACAATTCCCATAATATTGGTAAGTTTATCTTAATATCATTTTTTAAAAAATCCTCATGGATTGAGTTGAATTAATAAGTGGAACTAAATGTGAGTCGATCTCCCTAGGACAGTGTCCTGTTCTCCTGCCCCTGACGTTCAGGGTACACCTACCTTAGCAACTCGCCTTCCCATGATTCCCAGCGCATCCTGGTTGATATCAATAACACGCTTGTTTAAGAGCAGAGCACGAGAGTTCGGGTCCATGTTCCTTAAGTCAGATGATATAAGAAGTGGAGCTGCAAATATGGCCCACATTGCCATCTGGACCTGCTGCTCGCTCACGCTGAGACCTGGGTCACCGACGATCACCTGACAGAAATAAAATAAAATTTAAAAAAAAACAATCAAATAAAATAAGGTGTGTACTTAGATTTCAGGAAACTGGACATTTCTACACCTTTGCTATAGAGATTTCATCCTTGTTGGACATTTCTTAAACACTAAGTGATGAATATTCTCATGAAATGTTTTACATTCTTTTCACGGTATAGATTCCCTGGGGAAATATACCTTCGTTTCACAGTATAGATTCCCGAAAAAAAAAATTATGTACAGCTCTGTCATTTCTCTGAAGCTAGAACAGGGGTGTAAACATTTAAATTATTTGTAAAGTAACAATCATTTATTTCTGGGGGAAAGAATAAGAAAATCTCTGTCTCAGAGATGAAATCATTATGTGATATTAAGAATAAATTGTCTGGCGCCGGTAACTGATCGTTCGCTACTAGTGAAACATTACTGCAAGATCTCAATCTCAGCCTCTGTGTGTGTGTGTGGCTGTGCTTATTTGTTTGTTGTTTGTTTTTGTGTGTGCGTGTGTTTCTCAGGCCTCCTAAAGCCACCTTAAACATGACACAGGCAAAATTCTGCCTCGTCTTTGCTTTCTTACCTATTATCTGGTTATGAGTCATACACTTAAACACATATTTGCTGACAAACAACAGTCTGCAGTACTACGGAAGTTGAAGACCTAGCATCAGCGACCGCTGGTAATGTAGTTAATCAGAATTCGTATTGCCTTCCAGTGCAAGGTTCCGAAGCTCTGTAAAACCACTGGATACATTTCTCATTTTGCGTCCACCAATCACAAAACGACTTACCATATCCGGGTCATTGAAGGCCCCAGGACCGGCGACTTCTATGAACTTTCCCGCGTCAGTCCCGTAAAACTCGATAATGCTCAGGACACTGTCCCAAGTGTCCTGTACGTCGTTGTTGTTTCGCCAGATGTTGCAGTAGTTGGCGATGCGCGTGTAGTTCGGCTGTGAAAATAATAACTATTAATATCGCTGTTATATAATTTTTTGACTGCTGTATACGCTTTGGGATTCCAGTGTAGTGCTAACTAGACATTAATATGACTGCAATTCCTAAGTGTTTTCAACTAGACATTAATATGACTTTAATTCCTGTGTGATTTCAATTAGACTTTAATATGACTTTAATTCCTATGTGATTTCAATTAGACTTTAATATGACTTTAATTCCTATATGATTTCAACTAGACATTAATAGAACTATGTAAATTTTGTAACAAAAACGAATATCAGACAAGTCCAAATAGAAATGTTAATTTCCAACAGTAACCTTTCTTGTTACAAATTAACTCTGAAAAAATTCCCTTCCTCGTGTTTTTTCTCATAAAAGTCAGTTCACAAGAAAAAAAAATCAACTAAGTCCTGGAGGAAAAAAAAACTGGAACACAAAATAAATTACGTAACATTTACGTTAATTCCGGTAAGCCTTTGATAAAGCGGCCATTCGCAGCTGAACAAAATTGGACGTCCAGTTTTGTTGAGATAATCAGTCATCTTTGGGTACACTGGAGACAAAAGGGTTAATGGTGAATATTTTGTGTCAGTAGAGAGAATCTGTCGTTCAGTCCTCATGGGCGCTTTAGATAGGTACAACAACTGCGTGTTTTATTCACTACAGGGCTACCGTACACGCTTGAAAAAAAAAATATGGTATATTATTTTACGGTCCTTGCTTACAGCCAACTTACACTTTTGACAACACGAGGGACATGTCAGTAGCTAGTTATTTTAATCCTTTAGTTTGACCGTGCTTATGAATGTTCCCGGACTATGCCCAAAACAAATAAAAGGCCTGCTGTATTTAAATTAGGTCGCCATCGCCTTGGAAACAGTCTCTTTCGGAACACCCACAGCCATCCCAGCACTTCTTCCACGATACAGAATCACAGCAGAAATCCTTTCCCTCAAAGCTGTCCAATGCTGCCTGCGAAAACTTTTGGATTTCATCTAAGTGTCGATGCAGTGCCACGTCAGCTTCAGTTTCATTCTTTGGGAAGAATGCGAAGAAACAGGGGCTAGGTCAGGCGAAGCGGAGGGTGTAAGATAGCTGCCCCGCTGTTTTCTATAACAAATTGTGTCGTTCTGAGGGACGTGTGAGGAGGTGCGCCGCCTGCGCCAGGGTTCATGTCTTTTTCGCTGCACGTCTTCTCTCAGGCGCGCTAGAATGTTGCAGTAGAGGTTAGAATCACATCTTTTCTCAGGCGCGCTAGAATGTTGCAGTAGAGGTTAGAATTACATCTTTTCTCAGGCGCGCTAGAATGTTGCAGTAGAGGTTAGAATCACATCTTTTCTCAGGCGCGCTAGAATGTTGCAGTAGAGGTTAGAATCACATCTTTTCTCAGGCGCGCTAGAATGTTGCAGTAGAGGTTAGAATCACATCTTTTCTCAGGCGCGCTAGAATGTTGCAGTAGAGGTTAGAATCACATCTTTTCTCAGGCGCGCTAGAATGTTGCAGTAGAGGTTAGAATTACATCTTCTCTCAGGCGCGCTAGAATGTTGCAGTAGAGATTAGAATTGACCGCGCCGGTTAGAACAAATTCTAAATGAACAAAGTCTTTGATACGGAAAGAAAAAACGATCATCATTCATTTCGTCCCACTCCGGACTTGTGCTTTCTTTAGTCTTGGTGACTGCGGACATACCACTCAAAGACCTGGGTTCTACCTAAACAGATGGACCATTTCTAGGGCGTTGGTAGCAGATTTGTTGATATTCAGGCACAATCTGATGCAAACACGTTGCTCGAACTTGGCCATCTTCGGTATCACAGACCGGCCTTCACTCAAGGTCACGTAATCACATGTAAAAACTGAAGACGTGTAGATAGCATTATGTCACTCGACCCAATGAGTTAACACACTTGGGAGACTGAAAACACAGATTCTCGCGCTAATAGGACAAACGATTACATTAATTACTGTTCTTGAACTTTCCGATAGGCTTTCGTATGTCTATATTGCGTTCACTGTTCCCTCTAAGCTGCGCGGGTGCGCACAGAAAAAATCATACCCCGCACAAAATTTTTGGAGCCGCGGGAAAAGAAAAATGAAATTGCTACTTTTATTTTCTAGTTTCCAGATGTTACTCCGTGCTAAAACTGCGATCAAGAAAAATACAATGATGGTACATATTTTTCCATTACTGTTTCTTTCTTGTTGAGAAATTACTTTCGGATCGGATGTTTCAACTGGTCTTTTATGGCGTAGTTTCGGTAGTACTGTAGCAGAATCACTGAATAAGTAAACACAAAAATCATCATTGCAATGATCCAAATACCAGTAACTAAAAAATACAGCAGGTTTAACCTGTTATTAGATTATTAAACGTATATATATATATATATACTGTTAAAAAAATAAAACGCAACACTACTGTAGTTGTAAAGGACACCAAATTTCAAACGTGTATTAAAATTTTATTTTACGGAATTAATGTTTCAATCTTGACATGAAGAAACTTTAAGACTTTAACAGTGAAATGATGTTCATTAAATTTGGTTTGGACTTTTATTCTTTGCGACTGAGGCCTCCGTTTCAGTAAAGTGTACGGCCTCCTCTGGCCTGTATCAGAGAACGACATCTCCTTGACATGGATCCGATTAGCCGTTGGATATGTTGTTGTGAGATGGCTGCCCATTCCTCTCGCAGTGCACGAGACAACTGTCGGAGATTGGTTAGCACCACGTCTCGCTGGCGGACTTGTCTGTCGAGTTCATCCCATAAGTGTTCTATTGGGTTCATTCTGATCACATAGATGGCCACATAATGGTCTGGACGTTGTTGTCAGCGAGGAGCTGGGTGGTGAGTTGTGCCACATGAGGTCGAGCGTTATCCTGCTGAAAAATTGACCCTGGTGCAGCCAGAAGTGGAAAGACGTGAGGACAAAGAATTTCAGCCACGTATCGTTGGGGATTCAGGCGTCCTTCAATTTGCATCACGTCACTTCTTCCCATGAAACTGATCGTCCCTCACGCAAGTACACCTCCACCACCATGTGGAAGAGCCTCATCTACGCAGTTCTGGGCATAGCGCTCATGGACTCTGCGATAAACTCTTCTCCGTCTATCGTGTCGCTGGAGCAGAAAGATTGATTCATTACTAAACCAAACCCTTCTCCAATCATTCGCAACGGCCCATTGACAATGCTGGTTCGCCCACTGCAGTCAGTCCGCAAGAACAGGACCTCTGTAGGGTCTTCTAGCCCAAAGACCAGCGTCGTGCAGCCGGTTCCTGACCGTTTGATCTGAAATTCGACGAACTGCTGTCATTGACTGGACTGTCGAAGACGCAGATGCAAATCGATTCCTGAGGTGACGCAGCCGTATGAAGCGGTCTTCGGCAGGAGTTGTGACTATGGGTCTTCCACTGTGCAGCTGGTCTGCAACTGAGCCCGTTTCTTGAAATCGTCTCCAAAGGCGACTAATGGTGCTTCTAACCACATTAAATTGTCTGGCCACTACACTTTGTGATTATCCAGTCTGTAAACGTCCAATAATGATGAGTCGTTGTTCTGTAGTGTGATGAGCCATACTTACGGATTGAATTTTCAAATGAATTCATTCGAGGAACTTCAATCTTTTATAGGCATTCAATAACATGGTCAGTGAGTTTTGTGTTCAGTAAGTTTCACTGGAATTATCGTGAACCTGTCATGAGTTATTGTCACAAATGCTGTTTTGACTAGTGTCGCTTTTCTGTGCTCATGAATCATCTGCTGAGTACAATTCAGGTCAGCACTTGATGTCCAAGTGAACGTTTCATGCAATTTGCCCTTGTCTGATCAGCAAACTTCAGTTTAAATCGCAACATCCTATTTGTTGCGTTTCTTTATATCATCATCATCATCAGGTGCCGTGCAGACTGGCGTTGGCTATTATGCTTCTCCAGAGTACCCGATCCTTCATGCAGGCCATCAGTTCAGTTGGTGATCTCCTCTCACATCATCCCGTCAGACTGTCCAGTATCATTTCTCTTGGTCTTCCTCTTGATCTTCTTCCTTCTATTTTTCCTGTTGTTATAATATTTTCAATGCCCCCTCTTCTCATTGCATGTCCTATGAAAGTACATTGTCTCTCTCTTATCTTTTTGACAAGGTTTTTTTGTCTCTCCAACTCTTCTCATACATTCTTCATTAGTTATTTTTTGCTGTCCAGGGGATTCGCAACATTCTTCTAATAAACCACATTTCTGCTGCTTCCAATGATTTTTGTGCAGACTTGCCTATTGTCCATGATTCACTTCCATATAACAAGATAGGTTCAATATAGCATTTTAGGAATATATGTATATATATAATTCATTTACATGTTCGTTGGGGAACTTTGCATCCCTAACAGGACTCCTGTAGGCCTCTTGGTTGTAAGCAAGATTCCCTGCTGCTGATGCATCCATTTGTAGATTATCAACGATGACTTGCAGCCATCTTCACTTTGGTCTTCCTCTCTCTCTTTTTCCTGTTTAGTAATACTTCCAAGATGGTCTTCTGTACTGTATGAAATTAACTGTTATCACTGAGTGCTTATGTTCAACTCTTGTGAACATATTATATGAGTTTTTGTGCTACTCAGTGGATGTGCAGTACTGCCTCGTGAATAGAGCAATTATGTAAATGTTTTAAAATATATGTAACATTATACGTACTTGAACTAGTCTGTATACCTAGATCAGTGTATATCCACTGAAAAAATGAATTGTCAGCGAAATTTCTCACATCGCACAGAGGTTAATGGTTAAGAAGTAAAAATTATATAATGTATAAAATTTTGACAATTAAATTTACACGGAGTGTTTTGTTACCTAGGGGACACATGTTGCAGAATAGAGATTGTCCAGGCTTTGTTACCTAGGGGACACATGTTGCAGAATAGAGATTGTCCAGGTTTTGTTACCTAGGGGACACATGTAGCAGAATAGAGATTGTCCAGGCTTTGATCCCCTACAGGTGTAATTTATAAGTTAATGCCATTAGGCAGAAAACAGTGTGACAGGTGTCCAGCTGGTGTAGGCGATGCCCAGGCAGGACTGACCGCGTTTTAGGCATCACTGACTCTAGAGTCAGTCCTAGTAAGGGAGTTGACTCTAGAGTCAGTCGTACTAAGGGAGTTTTTCCTACCTGCTGTAGTGGCATGCTTCTGCACCCGATGAAGGAAAGGCGACCTGGTTCAGTGCTGGCCACATCACTCTAGTGTACCGTTAGGACAAGAAAAATATAGGCACAAACATCATACCCTTAAGTACTTTATGGCAAATAGAACTACGCTTCTTCGCTGCTAAACTGATTTGTTAACACCGCGAAAATTAAAAAGCTGAAATACTTCGACCACTAGACACAGATTTGGAGAGGCTGATAGTAGAAGGCGTAGTGCCCGGGGAAAAGAGAAAAAGGACGACCTGGCCGTAGGTGGACTCAGGACATCAAGGAACAATTTTTTATAAATAGGAAACTACGAGGTTTTGGTACGGTAAAGTAAGATAACAAATATTGTAGGATTAAACCTCGAAAAAATCGTTGACAAAGCACTTTAGTGAGACGTGAGAGAAAGAAAAATCACAAGAGAATTACCTGGAGTTCGAACACGGACTCCGGTAGGACGAGCAGCCGTCTAGCCACGAGAGAACAGCGTACTATCGACTTAGCCAACTAGCACCCCTAGGTGCTGTTCTTTCGTGGCTAGACGGCTGCTCGTCCTACCGGAGTCCGTGTTCGAATCCCAGGTAATTCTCTTGTGATTTTTCTTTCTCTCACGTCTCACTAAAGTGCTTTGTCTACGATTTTTTCGAGGTTTAATCCTACAATATTTGTTATCTTACTTTTCAGGACATCAAGGAAAGTCTGAATGTATCACTGCGAGACGCCAGTCAACTTGGGCAAGACCGCACTGCATTCAGGGAGGCTGTGAGGGGGACAATGTTCTGGAAATGACATTTCACATGAACGAATGAATGAATGAATGAATTCTTCTCTGCTAATTTTTTTCCGAAAAAAAAAGACAGAAGCCGGAAAGTGCTTTGTTTTGTTTTCTTTTGCTTTGCTTTGCTTTGCTTTTTTTGCCTGACTGAACATCGATACTATTAATGTTAGTGTGTTATCAAAAATGAATATAAAATAATTTATTTCAGCAACCGAAGGTAACTTCTGCAGTAAGTTTCGGTTGTTGGTTTACTTTATGAAGCTACATAACGTCTTAAAACTCATAATATTCTAACATTTCAGTGACTGCATGAGTAATATGTACCTGATTGGAAGCAAATGTTCTTGTGAATATAAAACTTCACAGTCTTAAAATAAATTAAAAGTCAAACAATAGGACATACAGTCATCAAACAGTTTGGGATCACAGTTACAGCCATCCATCTTGAAAGAATCGACCTCCCACTCAGCAAAAGTCTGGGCGTCCAGTTCCATTGTGAACTGACTTCCTGGATAACCACCGCAAGTATGGCTCCCCATGTCACCGTAAATACCCAGTTTCAAACCTCTAGCGTGGACCTTTGTTAACAACATAAAAAAGAAGACACGTTAAAACAACCTTCGCAGACAATATAAAAAGAACACGCCGTATAAAGACTGAAGAAACCAGGTCTTGTACTCAAATGAATGGTCATTTTAAACGAAATAATTGAGGAGGGACCTAGAAAAGAAAGAGTTATGAATTCAAGTCGTATATATTTTGATAAGCTATGGCATACATATGTGTCTCTTCAATGACGATTAATAATAATGTCCACTTAACGCTACACACTTGAATGCATGAACACACACACACATATCGCGAAAACGAGAGAAAGAGAGAGAGAGAGAGAGAGAGAGAGAGAGAGAGAGAGAGAGAATGAGAAAACCGAGAATGGGGAGCCTGTGTGTCAAACTCTCTAAAAATAATGTGCGCTCTTTTGTTCTATTTTTTTTAGAAATATCCTAGATCGATGTATGTTTAACCTTTTAACTCACATAGTCTGCCAAAGCTTTTATTCCGCTGGGAAAGCGCTGTGGATCTGGTACAAGTCTGTTCGTATTTGGATCCCTGGTCTTGGTTGACCAACAGTCGTCAATGTTGACGTATTCATAGCCAGCGTCCTTGTAGCCGTCCGACACCATTCTGTCAGCCATTTGCATGTACAGCCTCTCGCTTTTTGAAAAGAAAATCTGTATTATTATTCTCTGCCAAATCTCTATTATGGCTATATCTGTAGGATATTCTAATTTTTTTCGTTTTATTTCAATTTCATGTGCACATTTCAATAAATAACTTCCATCTTCGTTTGCATTTAAATGAGTGACTATACAAGAATCTGTGATGCTGTTGATAATGGCTACAGGAATAAAGAGTTACTAAGTACAGGATCGAGACATACACAGCAGCACATTTTACATTTTGTAAACATTTATTTCTTTTATAGTTTTTTTTTTACACAATACCTAGAATTGTTACAGAATCAACAGAGAACTGAAAGCAATGAACTAGGAGATAGGCTCACCCGGTTGTTATTTTTGAAAGTGTGACGTGGAATTAAAAGATAGCAAGGGCCATTATCTGAGAAGTTTCTCATGTATGCCAAATACTGATATATGAGAAATTTAGCTGGTCAAGATACCATGCTTTCTCCTCTCTTTTTCTCTCTCTTTCTGCCTTTCTCTCTCTCCTTTCGTTCTTTCTCTCTTTTTCTTTTTCTCTCTCTCTCTTTCTTTCTCTCTCTTTATTTCTTTCTTTCTCTCTCTCTCTCTTTCTCTTTTTTCTTTCTTTCTCTCTCTCTTTCTTTCTTTCTCTTTCTTTCTCTCTCTCTTTCTTTCTTTCTCTCTCTCTTTCTTTCTTTCTCTCTCTCTCTTTCTTTCTCCCTTTCTTTCTCTCTCTCCTTCTTTCTCTTTCTTTCTCTCTCTCCTTCTTTCTCTTTCTTTCTTTCTCTTTCTCTCTCTCTCTCACATGGGGCTTCCTCAAGGGTTTTCCACAAATGCTTGTCCTTTGCCTTTTTTTCTGCTCTTGCCCAGGTGATCCTTCTTTCCTCAACATTCCTCTCTATTGTTCTTGTTCATGTCTCTTTTGGTCTACCATTACTTCTGTTCCCCTGTGGTGTCCATCTTAGTGCTATTTTTGAGATATATATATATATATATATATATATATATATATATATATATATATATATAATGTATTTCTAAAAATTCAACCTAGACTACCTTATACAGTTATCTGGTTCCTTATCACAGTCCAGAATACAGCGAAACCTCTGCCAAGACAACCAACCCATTGGCGGCGTGAGGGCAAGGCCGTTGTCCAGGGCAACAGCACTGGCAACTACAGCCAGTAGACAGAAGAGACTGCTGAATGGCATCTTTTGGACTCCTGTAAATACAAGGTTTTCACATCAAAAGACATGCTCTCCAAATTATATCGTAACTTACTAAAGTAAAAAAAGATAGTCCCATAGCATTTCAATGCCGCTCAGCTGGGGATTCGAACCCTCGACCATTTGGTTGCTAGACGAGTGCTCTAACCACTACGCTAGCCGGCCCCTTATCAACACTGCCGGGTTTAATAGTTTACAGTGCCATTCTAATAAACCATCAGCATAAATTATCATGTATTTTCTTGCCAAAACGTAGTCGACTGATTATTTGCTGCCTACTAAACAACGGGCTGGGATTTGAATCCTGTTATTATTGGGACATTTCTACAAATCCAGGATTTCCTGATATCCATGAATTAGCCAGTTTGTGCATCGGGTCTGCTGATATCAGATCATATCTGCATGCAAAAGGGGGGGGGGGGGTCATGTCAACACAGTGCACAGACAGTTGTCAGTGTATTAAGGGAATAGAGAGTACTCATGCAGAGGAAAAAAAATGCCCATGTATGTTGCTCTACGTCTCAAAATACGCGAACGAAAAATTGTACCTCATTTATTGTTTTTCTTTTTTTTTTTAATCGGACATATTCACAAGCAAATCTAATTCAAGTCTTGTGTTTTTCAGTTTGTACATTTTCTGTCTCAACTTTAGAGAGCATCACAAAAACCTCCAACTACTGTATCTAACAAGCTTCGTTTCCTGGTTATACAGCCATGAAGGTTTGTTATCATGCAAGATTTAAACATAAACTGGCCTCAGCTTGGCCCGACGGTAAATATGGCGGTGTGTCTCCCTGGTCTAGTTGATAAGACTAGAGGCAAATAAACCTCAAGCAAGAGACAAAACACTCAAAATATGACTAACGAAACGCTAATGTTAACCATTACAACGTTAGCAGAGGAGATTTAACTCGGTTTAAAACTTAGACTAACAGAAGCCCCAGTGAACTTACCAGATGTAGCTAGAAGTGGTTAATGATTAAACTAATCTAGTAATGTTTACGAGCTCATACGATCAGTGTTTAAATAATTAAAGCTTTGCTAAGCATATTTCTTCTACATAGGAAAGTCTGGAGTTCAAAAACATGAGAAAAGATCCATATGCTGTCAAGGACGCTGTCATTCAGCCGCGTTGCGTTCTGTTTTGGAAAGAATGGCGAACATTACATTTTGTTAACATACAAACCTACACACTTCACATACTAAAACGCTTATCATCTTCCAGCACTTCACTTTTCTGCGATGATAACAAGGTATGAAAAGGCTTTTCTCATTTTCCCAAAGGTGTACACAAGAAAATCACTATTTTGTTTAAAATGGCCTTTCATTTGAGTACAAGTCTTTTTTTTTCTTCAGTCTTTATACAGCGTGTTCTTTTTTACATGAATACGAACAGACCAGATCCACAGCGCTTTCCCAACGGAATAAAAGCGTTGGCAGATTATGTAATTTAAAACGTTAAACATACATCGATCTAGGATATTTAAAAAATACAACTGAGCACACATTATTTTACGAGAATTTGACATAAGCTCCCCATTCATGTATGTATGTATGAGTGTGTGTGTGTGTCGTTCAAGCATTAAAAAGTGTGTATCGTTACGTGGATATTATTCTTATTTGTCACTGAAGAGCCACATATGCCTGTCATAGCTTAGACAAAATGTATACCACTTGAACTCATAACTTTTTCTTTGCTAGGTCCTTCCTCAATTATTTTGTTCAAAATGGCCTTTCATTTGAGTACAAGTCCTGGTTTCTTCAGTCTTTATACGGCGTGTTCTTTTTATATTGTCTGCGAAGGTTGTTTTAGCGTGTGTTCTTTTTTATGTTGTTTGCGAAGGTCCACGCTAGAGATTTGAAACTGGGTATTTACGGTGACATGGGGAGCCATACTTGCGGTGGTTATCCAGGAAGTCAGTTCACAATGGAACTGGACGCCCAGACTTCTGCTGAGTGGGAGGTCGATTCTTTCAAGATGGATGGCTGTAACTGCGACCCCAATCTGTTTGATGAACTCACAGCTAGTTGCAATACCAGAATCCTCTGTACGGTCCACCGCAGTTAAGATGGCATTTATCCTCACCTTCTTTCACAGGCTATTTTGAAACCGGCCGTGTCTAGGGAGCAGTTTGGGGGAAATGCTAGCCGACCGTTTTCATTTGTTGAGATTCATGCTGGGAGTGGAGAAGATATTGTGACGGCCCAGTCCTCAAGAGAAGTGAACTTATAGTTCACCAAGAATCTGTCTCACCTTCTCGCTGGAAAAGCTCTGGCTGACCAACGAGGCGGCGGGGATCGTTATGGTTTCCGTAGCAGCGGAGTCTGTTAAAGAAGCATTCCATCTTTTTTTTTTCTTTTTTAGTTTCACTCTGAGTCTGCCAAAAAATAGCCGCCAAACCCACTTCCAACATGATCCTTGTGCACCGACACCTTCACTGCATCAGCTACAGAGAATATCCTGCTCGCAGTTCTAGACAAACAGAACAACAGACTCAGTTTCTTTTTTGGTTAAAAAAAAGGTCCTATTTCCTGTCAGTGTGGCAATATTTGATGGTTCTTTCCTAGAATGATGGCTCTTTGTCTTGTTTTCTATCCATCTTAGAAAAATGGTCACTTGATGGTTCTTTGTCTTGTTTTCTATCCATCTTAGAATGATGGTCACTCCATGGTTGTCTTGTTTTCTATCCATCTTAGAAATGATAGTCACTTGATGGTTCTTCATCTTGTATTCTATGCATCTTAGAACGTTGTTCATTTGATGGTTATTCATCTTATTTTCTATTAATCTAAGAACATTGTTCATTTGATGGTTGTTCGTTGTTTTGTTGATCAGGCAGAATGCTAGCCTTGCAATGTTTGTGTGGCTTTCTGCCTGCAGAAAATGGTATCAAATGATTTTTACTATCTGCCATAGATTCCCTAACCTTCACTTAGTCAAATGTTGTTGACAGACACAGTTTAAGAAAACAAGTCTATTACCAGGTTAAGGTCAGCTGAACGTACCAATCAACTTAAATTCAGAGATAAGAAATAAAAACTCATTTCTTTCTAAATTTTCCTGATGGTAACACTCTTCAATTTTTTCAGATGTTGGTTAATCACACCATGTTTTCTCTTCTCACAATTTTTTTTTCCAGAACTTGCTGGTTTCTGAAAATATAAAAGCAACTCTTCTTTCCATTCCTTTGATATATTTGTTCCAATCATTCATCTTTTTTTTTTCTTCCAGGAAGAAACATTATTTACTCTTTAAATATTACATTACCCACTTCTTCCTGGAAGAAAAACTACTCTTTAAATATTACATTACCCACTTCTTCCTGGAAGAAAAACTATTTACTCTTTAAATATTACATTACTCACTTCTTCCTGGAAGAAAAACTATTTACTCTTTAAATATTACATTACTCACTTCTTCCTGGCAACAGAAAAAAAAAAAAAGAAATTATATGTAAAGAGAAGTGTAATGATTTTTGTATGTGTTCTGGCATGCACATGCTGTCAGGGTGTCCAGTATTTGAGACTTCACATTTCTACATCACAGAATTGTAGGACAGGTAAAACCAGAACCTGTACTTGTTACCTTCATTTTGTTTTCCCAGAAAAAAAAAAAAGCAAACCAAGAAAAAAAAAACTCCCAATTCAGAATCAAACCCAGGATCTTTTGGTCAAGAAGCTGGTGTTTATCATAGTACACCTGGTAAGTTGGATCAGAGATGACGATATACAGTTGTTGTCCATAAAAAGTGTAAAGATGAAATATGGACATTCTGGCAAGCTACATGCACAGGTAAGAGAAAAGATCATGAATACTCACAATCACAAATCTGCTGCAGGTTATGCTAGGGCCCAAGCACTCTGTAAAACAGAACACACACCTGCATCTGTTTAAGGTTTATTGTTCAAATCCTCAGATAACCACAAAGAGAAAAGATAAACTGAATGTTTATTACAAAGGCATAACTTCATTCCAAGACAATAAAAACTTGAAAACAAATCCCCCCCCCCCCCACCCCCAAACTTCTTCAAGATTTATTTATGTTTCTGATGAAAGCAAGCATATCATCTCTGACATTTAAATCAAAAATCTTTGACAGCAGAACACAAAGACCATGACATCATGTTCTTGATACCTATAAAAAATTTTTTAGAGTTCATCATGTTCAACAAGAGCATTACTATCCTAACATCTAGGTATATTTTGCTTTCTAAAAGCTTCTTATTTTTAAAATCTGGAATAAATATAGATTTGTTTAGAAAAAAACAAAAGCTGAAAAAAAAAACCCAACAAAAAAAAATGCCCGGTCAGAAAAAAATGAGAGCCCCATATTTGTACACAATATCCACACAAGGAATATAAATATACATACACATAAAAATAAAGTAAAAATTCTATAAATTACATCAGTGATCAAGACAGTACACTGACTGATAAACCCCACTTCAGATAAAATAAATAAAAATTAAAACAAACTGTGTATACAATAAAATGACATCAGTCACATATATTTCTTAAGAGATGTAGCCACTGAACTCTGACAGATCACACAAAATCAAGGGATTTCATGACAAAATAGACAAGCACAACAACATCATCGCTCTAAATGTGTCTATGTCTTTTACTGTCAGTCTGAACACAACTTATAAATGGAAACATCCTGAATCAAAGATGACATTCAAGATAGCTGAGACGGGGAAGTCTCTAAAACCTGGACTACGGTGTCATCAAGAACACACAAGCCATAGTTGCAATATAAAAATAAAAACTTTAACAACAAAATTTTACTTGTGCAATGATTCCTAAAAGAACCACATTTAATGCCCTTTTACAAGGTTTGTATGTCAACATTTTCGCAAATTATAACAGACTGTTTAAATGTTTTCAAGTATGAAAGTTCCCTGCACTGAGAATTAACATGGGCTTAACAATGCCTCAAGTCTGGAGTGTGGGCAAAGATTCATGAGGAATGAGACTGTGTTCAGTGACCCCCACAATGACTACTACTATCAGGGTCAGTGACCCCCACAATGACTACTACTATCAGGGTCAGTGACCCCCACAATGACTACTACCAACAGGGTCAGTGACCCCCACAGCTTACTACTACTATCAGGGTCAGTGACCCCCACAGCTTACTACTATCAAGGTCAGTGACCCCCACAGCTTACTACTACTATCAGGGTCAGTGACCCCCACAGCTGACTACTACCAACAGGGTCAGTGACCCCCACAGCTTACTACTACTATCAGGGTCAGTGACCCCCACAGCTTACTACTACTATCAGGGCCAGTGACCCCCACAGCTGACTACTACCAACAGAGTCAGTGACCCCCACAGCTTACTACTACTATCAGGGCCAGTGACCCCCACAGCTTATTACTACTATCAGGGTCAGTGACCCCCACAGCTTACTACTACTATCAGGGTCAGTGAACTAGAGCTGGGTAAGACCCAATTTTACCCCCTCAGTGATGACCCTGGAAACAGACTGTGGTCTGACCAAGTGAAAATGGACTGCTGCGGGAAGACCAACCTGGTCCTAAAAATCCGTTGAGCTAAAGTCAAATGTGGTGGGCCAAGGTTCAAAACCAGACTCTGGCGTCACTGCCATTCAGGAAGCTCCATGTATGCCCCACCTCATGCTGCAGCCTCCATCCAAGCGTATGTCTGCTAACAGTTTTACAATGTGTTTTCTGCCACACATTGTAGCCAAAGGGATTTTGAAGATGACAAAGAAGAATCAGTCCTAGAATTAAATGAACAATGCAGCCATAAAGAATGTAAAAAAGCATTCAGACATCTTCAGAAAAAGAGGACATCAGACCACCCTGATAAGAACAAGCTTATGATTTCATTTATTCTCCAGATATCTTCACATATATATTTTTTTTTAAATACGATGATATTTTCTCAAAATAACTGGACAGTCCTGATGATGGTGCTGATGAAGACATCCTGGTGAAATATGACATCAGGATGAGAAAAAAAGGGTAAAACATGATATATTTCAAACACAACCTGAAATATTTTGAAGAGAACATGCAACAGATTTCATACCACAACAATAAGTTCACTTTGTTTAAGACAATGATTCTCAACCTGGGGTCTCCCTCCCTCCCCATTTCATCTCCCTGATGGTTGGCGGGTCACATACTCGTACTGACTGAAGATGGCTGGTTATGTACTGTGCTTATAAAAACTGAGAAACACTTCGCTAAGAGATAGGAAAGAAAGGATTAGCCTCAAAACTCTGTTCCCTTACTTCACTGCTTCTTCACTACTCAAGGGAGAACAAACAAACATTTTGTTAGAAACCCATGTTCCGAATGCCAATCTGAATTTTCCCACTTGATTTATTGCACAAAACTGCAACAAAACTGACATAACTTTACTTATCATAATAACATAACACAGCTTTATAATAAAGGACAGTGTTAATAAATGAATGCACTCTACAGAACTATAAACGAGTAATTTAGCAATAATAAGGTTAACAACTGGTAGAGCAAAGTATTTATCAAAATGGTGAAACAATATATTCAACAAAATATAACAGGGGATATAACAAATATACAATTATATATGTAAATAAATATAAATCTCCAATGTAACTGTAGCAAACACATTGTATGATTATGCAAAAAAATGGGGCTAATATTCCCCTCCTGAAGCTACATACCAGGGGTTATTGATAAGTTCTCGGCTAAATATGCAGGAAACTCTCTACTGTAGAGAGCGGATCAACAACACAACTCCTTCAGATCATCAGAGGAAGTACCCCCCCCCCCCCAGACAAGTGTTTCAGCCCTATTAAACTCCTGACACTCTAAGGGGGGTGGGACCCTCTGGGTCATGACTCCCAGGGTCTTGTGAGTTGTTGCTTTTTTTTTCCCGGTCCCGGGATTGAACCCATGATCTTCCAGTTGCCACTGCACTTTTTTGAAGTGGTAAAGGTACAACGGATTATTTGTGGAATAACTTTTTGGGGTTATTTCCCAACATAGTCCCCTTGCAAGTTTATGCACTTAGTCCAGCGATCCTAGAGCATACAGATCCCTTCTTTGTAAAAGTTAGCATATTGTGCCAGTAGAAAGTGGTCTATAGCATGAATGACATCATCATCTGAAGCAAATATGCGACCACTGAGCTTCTTTTTGAGTTTGGTAAACAGGTAATAGTCTGAAGGGGCCAAATCTGGGGAATAAGGAGGATTCATGAATGGCAGTCAATGCCACCACCAAATTGTGAATTGGAGCATTGTCTTGATGAAAGATGACTCCTCTCATCAATTTCTCTCGACGCTTCTCCTTCACTTTGACCCGCAGTTGCTTCACAAGATTAGCGTAATAGGGCCCTGTGACCGTTCTATCCTTTTGAAGATAGTCTGAATCCCAAAAGATGGAAGCCATCACTTTGTCTGCAGACAGAACCACCCTTGCTTTCTTTGGAGGTGGGGATACATGATGTTTCCATTGCTTTGACCATTCTTTGGTTTCTGGTTGAAAATGATGAACCCAAGTGTCATCCATAGTCACAAATTGCTTAAGAAACTTTTCAGGATCTGCAGAAAAATGGCAAAAATTGTCTCTTGACATGTTGAGATGTTGTTTGTGATCAGCCTCAAGAAGTTTCGGGACTCATCGAGCAGAGACCTTTGTCATCTGAAGATCACTGTGAATAATGGCATGAACATGTTCCTGGGAAATGCCCACCTCACTAGCAATGTACCGTTCAGTTAGTCATCGATCCTCCATTATCATGTCATGGATTCTGCCAGTGGTTGCTGTTCTTGGTCTTTCTGGATGGGGATCATCTTCCAGCCTCTCCCTTCCATGTTTGAACTGAGCTACCCATTTTTTCACTGTGCTTTAAGAAGGGGCACTCTCCACTAGAGTCTCCACCATATCCTCACGGATCTCTTTCGATGATATGCCCTTGATGCAGAGGCAGTGAGTGACTGCTCGATGAGAAATTTTATCCATTTTCTCAACTTCTGCCACCTTTACCACTTCAGTAGCCTGTGAACAAAAACTGGTTGCAGTTAATTTCTTGAAACTTAGTGTTTAATCTTACATTAACCTGATCTACAAATGCAACTAATATCAACTGTGTGTTTCAAGTATTTGTACCTTATGCCAAGAACTTATCAATCAGCCCTCATATGAGCTAGAGAAATAAAGACTAAATCTTACAGCTTCTTTCAAATTTCTTTGCAATTCTAGATGTTAGAGACTGAGCTGGATATAAGAAAAGAGACAAACTGAACCAACATGGCCAAAGTACCGTGTGGACTAGACCGGTGCCAGAAGAACAGACCTCTTACTGAAGCACGACACACAAAGACCGTGTTAATGAGCTTTGGAGCTCAGAATCTGTAACAAATAAGTGCATAAATTTCACAGCTGAACAAACTCTGTTACTCTAGTCTCCTTCTGCACAAAAGTGAACCTACCAGTAAGCACTGGTACCTAGAACATTTATGTTAGGGAAATGCTAGGGAAAAACAACTAGTGTCTGCCAGCAACGCAAGAATGCCAAAGCACACTATATACTGGACTGTCAGTGTGTTAAGAGTCGAACACAGACAAACAAAAACTAGTCCCCTGTATATGAGAACAGTGTCAATTTCATGGAGGTTTGAACAAAACATAAAAAACAAAACAAAAAAACTTATTCAAGTCAAATCTTCATTATCTCATTCTTTGACTCATTTTTTTCCACGCTTGTGTTAAGTTGACTCATCCAACTCAGGAACAAATTTAAAAAAAAAAACAAAAACAAAGAGATACTGTGGAGTAATAACTTCATAGTAATACAGACAAGCTCCATCAATGAAAGACAAAGTCCGCTTCACAATGGTAGAAGAAAACAACACAACACTGGATCTAGCTTTCTACTAACAAGTTCTATAAAAAAAAAAACCCGAATTATTCAACACAACACTGTGATGATAACTAGAGTCTGCGTAAATATCAAAATAATCACAGAGAAGTGTTAGAGCAAAGTACCCATGACTTATGTATGATACAGATCAGTGGATCCCAACCTTTTTACACTCAAGGACTACTTTCTGCCCCATCAACATGTCAAGTCATCATCTTATATGTAAAATCATAATACAACAAACCCTGAACTGTCTATATGTGTTAATGGCACTTAATACCAAATCAAAAACACACCCGCTGATCACCTGAAGTTGGAAACCACTGATCTAAATACTTCACTCTAACACTTCACTGTGTGTAAGTCTCACTGCAAGCTTTGCTAAAACTGTACTTTAATTAATCAATTGCAAATATTAGCATCAAAACAATGAAAATTCGCATATATATATATATATACACACATTATATTTGACAGTTACCAAATCAGCATTAAAATATGAGAGAGAGCTTCATACAAATGAAGACTTCCGCATGAAAGTAAGCAATATACATAACACCTCCATCAATTTCTCACATTAAATACATGATAGCTTCTGTGAGTTTTAAACACAACAGTACAGCAGAATCTATACTCAACATGACCAACAGCAAAAATTAAGATAATAAGTATGACAAGAACACTGTGCAAGTGGCTGTACAAGCCCCTGACAACTGAGATTATGGCTACATTTCTACAAAAAAAAAAAAAACCAAAAAAAAATTTTTTTACTGGGGTCAGCTTCTTCAGAAAGATGAGTTTAATACAAGAAAGATGACATGTGTTTGCTATGATGCTGGGAGCTGGATAAGACTGTACTGTTTTCTGAGTGTACTTCCTGGATAAGTCTACATTACAAGAGACTGGCAAACAATGACTAGGGGTTCACATATGGTCTTTAGGGGGTGAAGCTTTGAAATCTGCTACTTACTGAATGGACTTCAACACACCTTCTTGTATGTACCCTAAAAATTAAAAAAATTTTAAAAAATGAAATCCTACTGTCACTGCTATCTGCTATCAGTATCACTGCATAGAAGGTCAAGGTGAATAGTCTTAGAGATTAAGACAATCAAAGTTTCTCGGACACGGCAGACATGAAGGTCTCGAAAAATTGGTCATGACTGGAAAGATAAATGGCAAAAGACAGAGAAGGTGGAGAAGACAAATACCTGGATGGTCTGACTACATGGTTTGTCAGGAAAACAGCAATCGATTTGATTAAAGATACAGAGGATCGTGTGAGATGGAGAGAGATGACCATCTATGTACACTGACATGACATCATCTGATCTGACCTGAGCCAGAACATTCATGAAGATTTATTAACCAATCAAAAGACGGTAATGTGTACAGTCAGCACAATCTACAACAATCCTCACTTATGTTAAAAAGTAGTAGGTGTTTTAATAGAATTTAAAGATTGGTATATATGGGCCACGCGATGAGAAGCAACAATCAGAGAATCACAAAGGAAGCTATCAAATGGGAAACAACTGTTTAAAAAAAAACAAAAGGTCAACCTCAAGAGCCCCTAAAGAGAACACTGACAAGAGAGACCAAAATGATGGGCACCAAATCCCTTGATGAGACTGAGAAGCCTGCTAAGAACAGATAATCATGGCAAGACACTGTGTGGTGCCTAACAGTACGGGAACTGACATACTTCTATTACTGAACTAAAATCAACTCTTGAACAAACCACTATAATCTGCAATAAATTAATCCTCTAAATTCAAAATAACAGTGCAATAAATCCAGTGATAAAACAAATACCACACCTGCTTAAAAAAAATGTAATGTAGTATATCAACTTCTAATGCAACCAACTTACAAATCTACGAGAAAAATAACTGATGCTCATACATGCAGCAGTGGGCAGTGGAATGTAATGCAATTCATCAGGTCAACATAAAAAAGAGCTGGTGATGATGATAATGAAAATGTAGCATGAATGTAACACATCATTATAAGCCTTACACAAATGTGATCAGTGTCTGGTTACAAATCTTACAAAGCTTGTAAAGAAGTTAAAAATTGTACAAATTAAAATAACATAAGTTAAAAAAAAAGCATTCATATAGTACTGGTTCTTAACCTGGGGTCCACGGACCAACCAGAAATTCCATGTACCAGCAAATGGACTGCCTCAGTTAAAAAAAATGTTTGTATTATGTGGGTTCTATTTAACACACTATTTTAATTGGGATTACACAGCTGTTTTCAAGCGGATAAGGGGGGTCTACAACTGTTCTCAGGCAGCAAAGGGGGTCCACAGATGTTTGCATGCAGTGAAGGGGGTCCACAGATGTTTGCATGCAGCGAAGGGGGTCCACAGATGTTTGCAGGCAGCAAAGGGGGTCCACAGATGTTTGCAGGCAGCAAAGGGGGTCCACTGATGTCTGCAGGCAGCGAAGAAGGGTCTACAACTTTTCTTGGGTGGGAAAGGGGGTTCACGGCCAAAGAAAGGTCAAGAATGACCTTTAATCAATAATTAGATATTTTATTTAGCAGAAACATGAAACCCATTCAGCTTTGTTTAAAAACATTCCTAGCAGTAAATCACCCTCAATACAAACGCATCCCAAGCAGTAAATCGCTCCCATTATAAACACATCTCATGTAGTACATCACTCCCATTATAAACACATCTCAAGTAGTAAATCACTCCAATTATAAACACATTTTGTAAATCACCCTCATTATAAACACATTTCATAAATCAACCTCATTATAAACACATTCCAAGCAGTAAATCATCATCATTGTAAATACATCCCAAAAAGTAAACCACCCTCATTATAAACACATTCTAAGCATTAAATCATCATCATTGTAAATACATCCCAAAAAGTAAACCACCCTCAATTATAAACACATTCCAAGCATTAAATCATCATCATTGTAAATACATCCCAAAAAGTAAACCAACCTCATTATAAACACATTCTAAGCAGTAAACCACCCTAAACATAAGCACATAAAATATGCCATAGATTGACCAATTTGACTTTTAGAATTCAACAACAACAAAAGAAAGTAACAATAATTACTGGACATGTACCGAACTGTCATAAAACACAAGATGAATAGATTCTTGTGAAATTTCAGAAAGAACTTCCTTAAGAAAGCTGGTTACACTGACTCAGATTTTCCCCCACAGCTCACCCACTGAGCAAGAAAACAACCATGAACTCTCACTGAAACTAGAGTAATGGCACAGAAGACAAGTCTAACATTTCAATGCAGCCAATCAATGAACAGTAACACAACATTTATCTGTGGGTGTTGCTTTTTTTTTTTTTTTTTGGATCCTTTCCTTCTAAAACTTGGTTGTGACAGTTTCACTACTGATCTAACTGTTCATGTTTATTGGCGGCACGACATGACTGTGTGTTCTTTATCTACAGCAGCACAGCTTTTCATGACACACTAAACATAAGTAACAGTTTCCTAAAAGCGCCAAGCTTCTAATACAAAGATCGTTCGTGATGCACATTTATGTGCACATTTATCTTAACATAATGCACAAATGATGGCAGTTTAAAAGTTACAAGCTCCCAACTATATGTTATTAAATTATTAATAAGTAATCTTATATCTTATATCCTTCCTGTGCAGTTGAACGTCACGTAGGGATTGAAAGGTGGTTTGCCAAATTTTCCTGTCTTCGGCGAGTCTTTCAACCTCATCAAGGGATTTTATGCCTATTAATTTGGCCTCTCTTAACAATGTCCTCTTTAGAGTTTCACGCGGTCTGCCTCTTTTTCTTTGGCCTGTTGTGTTCCACTTGATAGCTTGTTTTCGGATTCCCTGACTGTTTCTTCTCATCAAGTGACCAACATATGTCCATCTCCTTTTCCTGATCACCCATGAGACTGGTTGTTGTTCAGTCATCTGTCTTTCTCTGCATTGTTCTTGAATTCATTCCACTAGATGCCAAGTATTTTCCTTAGGATTTGTTTTTAAAAGAGTCTAATTTCTTGTCTTTTTCTTTAGTTGTTTTCCAGCTTTAGCATGCATAAATGAGGGTGGATATTACATCTGAATTGAATAGTTTTAACTTTTTTTTTTTTTTTTTTTGCTTATAACTTTTGAATGCATGTGTTCTCAAGATTCTTAAAGATCGATACTGGTTTTTGCAATTCTAACTTCCTTTCTGGTGTCACCATCCTGATCTATGTACCTGCCAAGGTATGCAAAATTGATTGACTTCTTCAACATCTGTCCCTTCTACGTGTATTTTTCCATTTTGATTAATGAGAAGTTTCATTATTTTTGTTTTGTCCTTGTTAATTTCAAGTCCTATTTATTAATAAGTAATACCTAAGTTATTTAAAAGAAAAACAAACCTTTAGACAGCCATTTTAAAAAGCTCAGGGCTGTTTAAGAGTTAATGTAAGAAAGGTAAACTAGAACACTGATACTATACATAAAAGACATAGGTTGTATATTCTCTACACCATTATCACCAACAAGCTGATATGGCACCCCGAGTATTTTCGACGCCTTCTTTCGGGCAACAGCCTCGTTGGGGTTAGGATAGCTGGGATCAAACCACAAAACAAAACAGTCCTCTGTATCAGGAACCACCTTAAAGGAAAGCCCCATGACGGTTTCACAAAAATCACTGGCCCCAGAGAACATTTTATGAAATGGACGGCATGAGGCTCCTTGAGGACAAGTGTTTATTCCTGAGGAAAAAAAACAAAACAATTACTCTGGTAAATTACCTGCTTGATCATATATCTGAAGCCTTGAATCTAGGAATTAGCATTATCGCACTCAAGACATACCCATACACGTTCTGCTCTGTTTCGGTAATCATCGAAAAGTGTGAGCATTAACTGTGCCAGCCAGTTGCTGGTTCGGACAACCTCAAATTCTACCAGTCAGTCACCTGGCTCTTCTCCCCCACCCCCCTCCTCACACCTCTGTAGTTATATATTATCAGCACATGCCCTTTCCTCTTCCGCACCAGTTCCTCGGCCACCAGCTTCAGTATATCCGTCCTGTCCATAGGAATCATATCTGTTGCAATAGCATTACAGGCAACATGATCGGCTACCTCACTGCCTCTCACTCCCTCATGCCCTGGATAATATATCCACATCAGCCTGGTCACACTGGATTGTCAGGATCTGAACCCATTCAAGACGCAGAAAACACCTCTCTATCTTGCGAAGCATGCTCTTAGAGTCCATCACCAGCACACTGTGTCTATCACCCCGCCAAACTAGCCAAGACAGTCTTGGTCACTGCCTCAATGTCCATCCACATGCTAGATGTTGTATACATCAGAAGTAACTCAGCATCTGCCTGTACTGAAACACTGACAAGCCATGTTTCAAGAACTTTATGACTCTTGTATCTTCTTCTTGCTTTGGAACAGTATTCTGCTTAGTTTTTCCAAGGAAATACAACAGCATATGGGACAATGCTTTTCCTGGCAGTTCACAGAACCAAGCTTCTCAACAAGCTCCATCATGCATGACTGGACACAGATCAAAACTTTGCTACAAACACAATTTATAATTTTCTGGACTGACTTCTGGCACCATTAAAAAAAAAACGACAAAAACCAGAGACAACACTAACCTGTTGACCAGTTAAAACCAACTGCCCAGTTTTTTAGGCATGTGAAATCATCTCTGCAAGCATTCCACCAATTGTTACATACAGTTTGGCACAGCGGAACATTTTTGAATCTCTCGTTCCGGATTTTACGCACATCCTGCACAGAAAATATACCAAAACTTTTAATCAGAAAACAGATCTGGACTGTATATGGCACACTACAACTTCAACTAACTCTGACACCAATTTCACACTTGATCATTTGTCGATGTTTTCAAACAGCAAAATTCTGGTTCCATTATAATACAATGGTGGCATAAATTCACAAATGTATTTTATAGTTCCTGACCAGAAACCAGGAAAGATAAATCAGGCTGCTGTTATCTGTTACTGTCAACTGTACAGGCTGATGTTCTGAAGGTAACAACTTGCAATGCTGACATTAAATCTGACGCGGAAGTGGACTACGTGATCTGACTTCTCAGCATGCTCCACCACCATGGAGAATCCTGCCCCACTTACCCGTGTAAAGTGCACAACAGCCTGATTCTAGGTTGATCATGATGAGGTAAAACAGGCTCTTAGCCTGCTCTGGTCAACTCAATATGGTCACCAAGGTGGTAGCACAGTGGAATAGACAATGGTTTACTGACTGGGCGATCTGGTTTCAATCTCCACTCACCAGTGTGGGGGGGCCAGACTGTGGCTCTCAAAAAAAAAGCACCCGGCCTCATGAAAAACTGGGTATCATGGTTAAGCCTCTGGGGAGTAAAGACACCGCTGGCTAGGGAGTTTGTGCTGATACAATCCACTGTAGCATACGCTCTATCTGGCATGACTCTTCTGCTTCAAATACTGTCTCAGCTATGACTTCATAAACCCACAAAGATGGCTGTGTTGTGTGATAGCATGGCTATCAAATGCTGGCAAACTAAACCTGGCCAAGAACCTAGTCTACCTCTCCATTTGTGTTCCTAGTAACCTAGTAACATGCTTAGCCCTGGATAACAGTACGACATGGTGGACCATACCAAGAAACTTTTTTTTTGGGGGGGGGGGAAGAGTCCATTCTAGGTCTTCATACAAATTACTGAAATCCACTTCAAATTGGACACAATGACTGTATTATTCCAACATCTTCATGATATTCCAACATCTTCATGGCATCACTACTAAGAACATCCTCTTTGCAGCTGAAGTTGACACAACAGTTTACAAGAGATGAACAAACAACTCTGAATGTCCAGCTCCTAACTCAGCAAATGTCCAGAAATGACCTCTAAGCCTGGCAAAATGACTAGTTCAAGGACTGCATACACCAGACATGACATATGACAAAACTGGGTGACAGTAGGCAAAACCTGGAGTGTGGCCAATATGACAAGAGAATGAGAACAAGGCAAAACCTGGAGTGTGGCCAGTATGACAAGAGAATGAGAAGAACACCTGATCACTGCTAAAGACCATGAAAGTGGTCTGACTGCAATCATTTACTCACAGAGTTAGTGTTGAATTACATGATTGGATAGTTCCTGTCTGTCTGTTGTTTTGCATGGTTTTTTTGTTCTCCTGGTCTGTGCAGTGATGGTGGATGAAAATGGTAGCAGTTTGTCAATGCTTTCATTCCCCAGAGCATACACAAAAAAAAAAACAAACTATGAAACACTTTGACGTACCTACTGACACTGATCAAGAAAGTTAAGCTCAACAGTTCTATGCACAAACTACGGGAAAAAAAAACAAAACAAAACAGAAACAGTCCAATTTATCCAAGAGGAAAAAAAGCGGATACAGATATACATCCTTTTGAAGAATATGAACAGAAAGATGGAATGATGTTCCCTCATGTGAGCAACAATACTTGGCTTCTCAGGCAACAACATCAAGACAAACTTCACTTCCCAGTCTGTTTTCAGGTAATGTTGCAAGTAAGTTAAGCAGGGCTTTGACTACAATCAAGAGTAAGTTGTTATAAGTTTTTTTTCTTACACACTGTCTGTCTATATCTGCAGTCCTGTCTCTTGGATAAATTTCACTGTTTTTTGTAATTCATGTATGGAACCATAGAGCTTAGCTTCTTTGCTGGTTGCACTAGGCTAATAATTGCTTCTCAATGTCTCATAGTAGGTGCAGTTTTGGAGGATATGTCCCACAGTTTGGGGCACCTGGGCTCATGTACAAAGAGTAGTAGTAGTACCAACCTTAAACTCTGTATACATATGACTTTGGAGTGTCCTATTTGGAGACGGAAAATGGTAATTTGTTCCTTTCTGTTTAGCAAGTGATAGTCATCATGTGGTGGTATTTGTGGCTTCATGTAGGTTTGTATCATGCTTTTCTTCTGATTATAGGTCATAAGTATGTAAGGTTGCTCCATTCCAGTGGCCTCTCTGGCCAGACAGTCAACTTTCTCATTGCCTGGTATCCCACAGTGAGATGGATCCCCTGAAAGGTGACTGTGTTGTGAGCCAATTTTTGACAGTTGTTGTAACTAAAGAAGCAGGAAAAATTCAACAGAATATAAACCATGTGAATTTACAAAATATAAACCATGACAACCTACAGAATATAAACTACATTAATCTACAGAATATAAAACCATGTGAATCTTACCTCAACAAGCCAAGGTCCAGCATTTGGTGTACACTCATAAAAACACAGATCCATCAGGAAATGTTCACGACAACGAGGTGACAGATTCCTACAGTGATCCCAGTCAAAGTTCAGCCACCTTGGATTAATCTTCATCCCTGCAGCCGTTTCCACAGTACAGCAGGATCGAGTCGCCCAGGGTCTGCATATCTGTGAAGAGTTGTTTGTTAGGCTGGGACAATGTCCTACATAAATATGAGTTACCTTCCTACGATCTCGGAAGGCTCTAGAGCAGTGCCTTGTTTTCCAGGCCGGCTGTCTCCACCAGCTGGAATTAACAATATATTTTGCTTCATTTAAACTTCTTTAGATTTCCACCTGTTTTCTGCTGTTTATACTCTACTTTCTTGTCTGCCCCCCTCTCCCACTGCAATTCTTCATTCATCAGTTTCACGTTATCTCCCGGCTCCCCTTCTTTACCTCACCCCCACCCACTTTCTCTAGCGGCTTAGAGACAAGCATTTACTGCCTCCCGATCTCTTTCTCGAGCCCCCCCCCCCCCCAACCTGTATCATTCTCTCCCTTTCTCCACCACTAACATCTGATTGGTTCAGTTTGTTTTCCTTTGTGGTCTCCCAGCCTTGTCTTTAGGGAGCATTCTGTTGTATTGTGTACAAGGAGGGATGCCACAAAGCTAAGTACTTCATTTTTCTTCTTTTATTTTATATTGTGTTTGTTTCTGTATGTAATCCTTGAAAAGAGGCTCATGCTGAAATATTGGATGTATGTTTTTCATTATTTGTGTTTTTTTCTTACTTTTCTCACTCCTTCTATCACTCTGTAAAACTGTACCATACACCTCTATCTACCTAGTTACCTTCAAGCTGTGAGACAGAGCTCTTGATGGCTGATGCCATCCATAATGAAAAACTTGGAACACAGTCCACAATGTATGCATCACAGTCAAATCCACAGGCATCATGTCCATAGTGAAGGTGCAGTCAATGAAATACAGGCATCATTTCAACATGGAAGATACTGCAGTCAACTGAGAACATAAAAGCATCAACAGGGAACAGGATAGTGATGTTACTCTCCTGAGTTCCCATGTTTTGAAGAAGTAGGTTCCACCACCTGCATGGTACTCATCAGTCCCTAACCTTGTTGGACTGCTGTAACTCTTGTGTTTCCAGAAGCGCCACTGGGAGGATGGAAGGTCTAGAGAAGCTGATTCAGAGCTCTCAGTATCACAAAATTAAATTCAAACCATCATTTGCCATCTCATTTCAGCTCATCTCTGGTTGCATGCAAACACACACAAACAGAGAGAGAGAGACAGAGAGAGACAAACAGAGAGAGAGAGAGAGACAAACAGAGAGAGAGAGAGACAAACAGAGAGAGAGACAGAGAGAGAGAGACAGAGAGAGAGAGACAAACAGAGAGAGAGACAGAGAGAGAGAGGGACAAACAGAGAGACAGAGAGAGAGACAAACAGAGAGAGAGAGAGACAAACTGAGAGAGAGAGACAAAAAGAGGGAGAGAGAGAGACAGAGAGAGAGAGAGACAAACAGAGAAAGAGACAGAGAGAGAGAGAGTGTGAGTGAGAGAGAGAGAGAGCGAAAGTTTTTTTTTTAAAACTCAGTATTCCATTGCTATATTCTCTGATTGGATAAAAATATTTATAATTCTGCTTCCAAAGCACTACAGCCATGTTTCATCTTATTTTCTTGCTCTTCTCCAAAGCACTACAGCCATGTTTCATCTTATTTTCTTGCTCTTCTCCAAAGCACTACAGCCATGTTTCATCTTATTTTCTTCTTCTTCCTCTCTACAGCCATGTTTCATCTTATCTTCTTCTTCTTCCTCTATCTCTCTACAGCCATGTTTCATCTTATCTTCTTCTTCCTCTATCTCTCTACACCCATGTTTCATCTTATCTTCTTCCTCTATCTCTCTACACCCATGTTTCATCTTATCTTCTTCTTCTTCTTCTATCTCCCTACAGCCATGTTTCATCTTATCTTCTTCTTCTTCCTCTATCTCTCTACAGCCATGTTTCATCTTATCTTCTTCTTCTTCCTCTATCTCTCTACACCCATGTTTCATCTTATCTTCTTCTTCTTCCTCTATCTCTCTACAGCCATGTTTCATCTTATCTTCTTCTTCTTCCTCTATCTCTCTACACCCATGTTTCATCTTATCTTCTTCTTCTTCCTCTATCTCTCTACACCCATGTTTCATCTTATCTTCTTCTTCCTCTATCTCCCTACAGCCATGTTTCACCTTATCTTCTTCTTCCTCTATCTCTCTACAGCCATGTTTCACCTTATCTTCTTCTTCTTCCTCTATCTCTCTACAGCCATGTTTCATCTTATCTTCTTCTTCCTCTATCTCCCTACAGCCATGTTTCACCTTATCTTCTTCTTCTTCTTCCTCTATCTCTCTACAGCCATGTTTCACCTTATCTTCTTCTTCTTCCTCTATCTCTCTACAGCCATGTTTCATCTTATCTTCTTCTTCTTCCTCTATCTCTCTACAGCCATGTTTCATCTTATCTTCTTCTTCTTCCTCTATCTCTCTACAGCCATGTTTCACCTTATCTTCTTCTTCTTCCTCTATCTCTCTACAGCCATGTTTCACCTTATCTTCTTCTTCTTCCTCTATCGCTCTACAGCCATGTTTCATCTTATCTTCTTCTTCTTCCTCTACCTCCCTGGGGCTGTTCTTTGCCTGTGTGGTAAAGATGCTGAGGCAAAGCCTTGTGCTGGATGGGGAGCGGGTCAGGGCAGCTATTTTTATTTCTCAGTCCCCAAGTGCAGCTAAAAATCAGGGGGTGTGTACTACTTCTTTAGCAGACTCCACCACCAGGGGGACTACTGGGATTTCTGCCCCATTAGCCAGGCCAGGCCTGTTACTGTGGGGAGGAGGAAGAAAGAAGAGAACAAATCGAGAGGTGCAATAGGGTCTTGGTCAGCTATGGTTCGCCAACCTTGACGCTAGCATTTCAGCTATGAGGCGCTGACTGCCAAACCATACACTGCTCCTTCCCCCCCCCCCCCCCCCATTTTGTTTTTAAAAAAAAAGCATGAGATAATCATCGATCTTAAAGATGTTCTTTACCCCATTATAACAATCCAAACAGCGCCGCCTATGACATAAGTAAGCTACAGGCTAAAACAGAATCACTCTGTTACCTCAGACAACAACTTGGGCTCTGGACCAGGGGCTGACTTGTGATTCTGCCCATCCAGACAAATATTCATGTACTCATCCACAGTTTTCAGTGAACTCAGTCGAGATAGCACGCCACCCTGTTTCAGCATCAGCACAACACAAAGACACACCAGACGCATGATGACGCTCGGGTGTACTGTACTGTCAAGTCCCTGGAGTTGTATGAAATATGCAAGAATGAGAAAATACACACAGTCTGTTAATCATTGAAGAATCCTATGCTAACTCCAAAAACTAAATGTTTAAGATCAGTCAGTCATTTACATGTCCCTTGCGGAACTTTGCCTCCCTAACAGCTCTCCTGTAGACCTCTTGGTTGTAAGCAGGATGCCCTGCTGCTGATGCATCCGTTTGTGGATTATCAATGATTTCTTGCAGCCATCTTTGCCTTGGTCTTCCTCTTTCTTTTTCCCATTATGTACCCTTCTAAGACGGTCTTCTCTAGATTATCATGACATTTAATGTGTCCAAAATATTTAAGTTTTCTCACTTTAATCCTCTTTACTAGCCAGCCTTCTTCACTATTAAGTTCGTGTAGTATGGATATATTTGTTCTTTTTTGTGCCCATGATATCTGAAGAACTCTTACAAATGTTTAAGATACATAATGATAATAAAAAGCAGAATAAAGTTACTGCCTTTATTATACATTTGAAATAATCTACTGAATGTCTTGACAACAACCAAGACATATGAAACCTCAAATCAAATAACTGAAATTTAGAAAGAAGACAGTGAACTTAAGTGTCTGTCAATTAATTTATCTATTCAAGAGAAAGAATAAAATTCAGAAAATGTACAGAGGAGATAAGCTGAAGAGAAAAATAAACAAGAGACAACAAAGATACAACATGATGGACAACAACATTTAAGAGGTGGGCAGAAACAGTCTCAGGAAGGTGCATCATGTATGCAAAAAAAAAAGGGGGGGGGGGGGAAGAGAGAGATATATGACAGTGTTACTTGATGACACTGTTACAAGCCTGTGAATCATTTTCGTTAAATAAAGAAATAAATAAATAATATTTAAAAGAAAAACTGTTTGGACATATACTTTCATTTTCACATTATGAAGAAAGCTTAGTTTCAAAGTACAAAGCTAATATACATGCAGCCTCTGGAAGCAAAGATGACATCTGATTTGACAGTAACCCATAGCTGACATGCTAGTGTCAGGGTTGGTGAATCATAGCAGACCAAGACCCTATACCACCTCTCTAATGTTACCCCCAGTAACAAGTCTAGTCTGGCTAATGTGGTAGTGATCGTCATATTCTCTATGGAAGAAGTCTGCTAAAGAAATACTGTATGCCCATACTTTTAAGCTCCACTGAAGGATTAACAAAAAAAAATGGCCATTGTAACCTGCCAAAAAGATGCTGTGTCTCAATATCTTCACCACATCAAATGCAAAGACCAGCTCATATTCTCAGAGAAAGAGAAGAACAGGATACAACCTCACTCTTAAATTAAAAAGCTACAACACATAGAGAGCCTTACTATCAAGTTACAATTTTACTACATGCATAACTTTGCTTTCAAATCACACAGCAACAGAGCCTCACTTCTGCACTGCTACCCAAGTTAACACAAGACATTCTAAGCATCAAAAGAACTGCCTTGAGTGTTCATTCTTCTTAATTTAAGCATTATTATTATCTCCAATTCACTTAAAACGAATTATCAATATTTCAAAACTCTTCTTTTCTCCAAAGCCTGTTTTCATTCTCTAATGTACTGGAAATTCTTGTTATATTTTGAAAACAACCTGTTTACTGGCACGTTTCCAAACATCCATCCTCTAGCATCCGCACAGCTTTCTCCATCAAAAGTCCCACCAAAACAAGTCAGCCACATGACCAAACGGCCAATGTTCATATTGCTACTTGCTTCAAACCTGTGCTGTAGTAAGGCCAGAACAGCTACAATACACCATACAACCTGTGTACAGCTAAATGACATTCAAATACGACTGCCTATTGTACTAAACTTCTGTCTCTCATGAAGGTAGTTTGCAGTGAATCTACTAGTCAGTGATCATAGCCACTGTCCCTATACTCAGATCATCTGCCTACCATTATAGAATTGTGACTACAACCAACATTATCTGTCGGCTGCTCTCTCATTCAATTCACCAACTGGAAACTAAAGAAGCTGTGGAGAGGAATAGACAGAGCTACAAAAATAAGATTTTTATGGGCATGCATCTTTCCCATCATAACATGCCTATGAGACTTGGACAATTAACAAAACAGCTGAGAAATACATAAATGCCTTTGAATGTAAACGCTATAGAAGAGTCCTTCAAATATGTTTATTAAAAAAAAAACAAAAAGAACAATTATATCCATATTATAAGAACGTAATATTGAAGAAGTTAGGCTAGTAAATAAGATTAAACAGAGAAAACAAATATTTTGGGAATATTAAATGTCATGAGAATTTAGAGAAGACTGTCTTGGAAGGGTAAAAAAAGTAAAGATAGTCCCATAGCATTTCAAATGCCGTAGGGGGTGAAGCGTTAGAGACCTCATTATGCTGGGTCACTTGGAAGGGTACATAATGGGAAAAAAAAGAAAGGAGGACCAAGGTGAAGATGGCTGCAAGACATCACTGATGATCTGCAAATGGATGCATCAGCAGCAGGGCATCTTGCTTACAACCAAAAGGCCTACAGGAAAACTATAAGGAGGCAAAATTCCACAAGGGACATGCAAATGACTGATTATACTAAACCATGTCATTCATATATATATGAACATACTACATATAAGTTTCTAATTCTGAATCCCTACTATGCATTCTCTACTTCAGCTGCCCCTATTTTTTCCTTCCTTGATGTTTGTTTCACTATCATCATCATATGTCATGACAATAAATGCTTATAATCCCATTTCAACATTTTCTTTGCATGTATTCCTTGTTATTTCTGATAGGATCAATTACCTGTCTTTTCCTGTGCTACTCTGACAATCCATTCTGAAATTTTTCTGACTTGCTCAGAGACTATAGGTACCTGAATTGGAAAGTGGTTAGTGCACTAGTCTCTTATGGCACAGGGCAGTGGTTCAAATCCAGTTATAGGTGCCTCAGTCACCCAGATGATATGTATCTAGCTTCTTCTGAAGTTAGAAAAGTAAAGGTGGCCAAGTGTAATTCTGACAATGTCAACCTTCAGTGTGTCAGTCTTACGTCTTTCCTCTGCCATAAGGCGTCACACAAGAATCGCAGTGTGTCTTGTCATGAGTTTTTAATGTTTCTGCGAGTTTCCATAACAAGCGGGTTTTCCCCATCTAGAGGTGACTCTAAATGGATCCCTGGGTGAAGGAGGTGACCTCACCCCACCCAACCCCCTTACCTGGAGGACCAGTGGGTAATATCTGTCCAGCTTAGTTGAACTAGTACCCCACTGGTGTAACTCTTGGGATCATAAGGGCAAGCAACCCATCCTGCCACAACAAGGCACTTACCCTGGAACAGCTAATGTGCCAATATGTCAAGGAAAATAATGACACTAACACCATATCCCCATATTGTCTTCATGGCAGTTACCTTTACTTCACAGAACATGAGAAAGTAGTAAACATCGTATCTATAAAATATAATATGTATTAACCTTAAATTATTATTATTTTTAAAGTTTATATATATATGAATTGATATATTGTTTATATTATATATAAATACAACATGTATACTTTGAAGATAATACATGTGCTTTTTAAAAATTATATAAAGATAAAATGTGCTTTTTAAAAATTATATAAAGATAAAATGTGCTTTTAAAAAATTATATAAAGATAAAATGAGCTTTTTTTAAAAAAAATTATATAAAAATAAAATGTGCTTTTTAAAAATTATATAAAGATAAAATGTGCTTTTTAAAAATTATATAAAGATAAAATGTGCTACTGTTGTTTAATTTTTAAATAATTTTAAGCACATTTATTAAAGTACAGATATTCCCCATTTTCTGACAACCTTTATGATGAACACTTTCTCCAACCATCAGTCCTGTGACTTTTTATTGTAAATTTACAAATAATTGTTAGAATATACATTACTTATTTAATGCAAAACTACTTACTTTAAAGTCTGCATACAAATTATAAAGTTATTCCAGCTTACTTTTTAATGTTTTAAACTACACCTATATTCACCCTTTGAAATTCACTTTACATCCATTTCACTTTCTGATGTATAAACATGGGAACATAATCCCATTGGACAGTGAAGACTCTCTCTTTCTGAACCTTAAGTACCCAGGGCACATGGGGCTTCCACAAGGGTTTTCCACAAATGCCTGTCCTTCGCCTTTTTTTTTTTGCTCTTGCCCAGGTGAGCCTTCTATTGCTCAACATCCTCTCTATTGTTCTCCATGTCTCTTTTGGTCTACCCAACCATCGGCAGCGTCTTTCCTCAATAACTGCTGTCAGTGGCATCATCTGCACTGTAGTGAAGACTACCTGTATGTAAATTATATTTACTGACAATGTGTGCAACGTATTTTGCTAAGAGACTTGGTTTTAAGTGTTCTGTCATCTTTTTAAATTCTAGGAATGTCCTTAGGTGTTTCCATATTGCGGGAGCTTAGTGTTGAAGAGGGCTGGCTGGTAAAGAGAGAAAACTTAGATATTTTGGACACATTGAGCGTCATGATAGTCTGGAGAAGACCGTCTTGGAAGGGTGCATGGTGGGAAGGGGAGGGAGAGGAAGACCCGGGGGGGGGGGGTGGGCGGCGGCAGCGGGCCATCTTCTTCGCGGCCGAGAAGCCTGCTTGCTGAAGAGGTGGGGTTCTGCAGGGGACATGCAAATGAATGAATGTCCTTACATATTTAGTATTGTCTGGTGGCCCTAATACAGCCGATGTCTTATGTTGTGACGTAATTTCTTGCTTTTGCTGTGCTATGATTTTTTAAAAATATATTCACTAAAACCTAAAAAAGAAAAACTCTAATCCTACCTTTTCACACACGCTGCCCCCCCCCCCCCCTCCGAATCCCCTATAAATTAATTCCATCATCCATAAAGTATGTTCATTATTATACATTCTTTTACGCTGGCAATTACTGAAACGATGTCAAATTATCAAATAAAAATTCCTGCCCTTTCTTTCTTGGAGAGCCACATGTTCACAAGCTAAGAACCACTGTGATAGATATATTAGGTTACTATGATTATTTTACATATACTCAACCTGAGCGAAAAAAAAAATGTCCACTGATTGCTTAAGAGCTAAGTCGCAGAATTTAATAAACCACTCTGTGATACTAATGCCACTTTCCCTAATGCAGTTTTACTTTGATGTCATCTGATGCAATCCGTGCTCTCTCTCTCTCTCTCTTAACATAAAAAGCTAAGACATACGTGAACCACGTGGGTAAGTTTAAATCCAAACGTCCTTTGAGTTTCTGCGCCACAGTACACGGCCACTAGTCAGTCACGATGTCTGGGAGAATTTGTAAGATGTACTGAGAACTGGCTTTTCCCCCATCAGACAAACAAGAGTAGATCTTTAACAAAGTACCACATAGAACAGCCGTGGAGACTGCCCTAGCATTGCCCGCCTGACATCAGAACCGTAACCATAACATCCGGTACTATTCACACGGCTCTCGTTTGTGTGACGACAAAATGTATGTTTGTCTCTAAAACTGATTATGTACAGTATTTATATTCGGGGGGACAGCAGTTGATTATCTTTTGTAACTGTTTACTTTAAAATAAAGTAAGGGTGGGGGTGATGGTACGGCTAGTTTTATTCAGTAATGAATCATACAGCCGCAATACCAAATAGTGTTTCTCAACCTTTTTTCAAGCGTGGATCACATTCTGAGCTTGATTCCACCCACTAAATCCCAAATCCCATTACTGGCGAAACACTTACAGTACACTTTTCTCATAAACAGACTATATGGTTCTTTTTATACTACTTTTAGTAATACAGTCTACAGCACACATACAAAGTTTTACTAGCGTAATTTATTACTTGGTCAATGTGACCCTTGAATTTGATAAAGTGATGCAAGATTTTTTTTTATGTCAGGTTCCAATAAGTTTAGTGATAAGCGAAGATCGCCTCCGCTCATTATGTCCTGGCTTGCGCACATTTGTTTTAACAAATAGCTTACTCGACTGAAATATGATTCCATCAAATATGACGTGGGAAATCCTATGAAAAACAGTTTTCTCTTCTCCCAAAATTGTGCAAAATCTTTGAAAACTGCAGTTTTTACCCAAATATAGTTTTTTTTCATGTAAAACATTCTCGGGCTTCTTATATTGCTCTGTAGTTCATCACGAATGGTCCAATATCTACACTGGAATATCCACATCTGGTAGACACAGAAACAAACTTCCACACAATAAATTTAGCTGCTTCAAGGGGTCCACATACAGGAGTGTGTCATTATATTTTCATTCATAACTTATTACCGCAAAAAAAAAAACGTAAATAAAAAGAAAATTGGGCAAATTTCCGACGTCCAATATTGTTTTCTAGGACTTCAGTTTTCCAAGAAATGTAATAATCTCTTTACATGATAAACCGAGAACTATAGACAGTTCTTCTTTGCCTGGCTAGCCATGTCTGCTCTGATAAGAGAGCAAACAAAATAGCACCACATCCTATTTTTATATATTGGCATTTTTGCTACTATACATAATATGTAATATAAATTATCGCATTTAAAAAAAAATGAAAACACAAAGATTCGCTGCTCTTTTAAGAAACTCCAGGAGCTTATTATTATTTCTAATAAAACAAAAATTAAAGATTTCTTCTTCTTCTTCTTCTTCTGCTTCTTATTCTTATTCTTCTTCTTCGTTCGCTTCTACCAGCAAGACCGCCCCGTGATCCTACTGAATTTACTCCTGTGGTCCTCGATAGGTCCCGAATCCCCGAGAGGACCACAAGAGGTTCAGAATATCACAGGGCTTGAGCCTGTATTCTCGGTGGGTCTCAGAAGCGGGATTGTGTGACACCGTGGTTTTCGTTGCATCAGTTTAATCTAGAGTTGGACTTTCTCACCGGAAAACCTCGACGTGTCATGGATATCAGTATATCCCCGCTGGACGAGAGGTGGTTGCCCATCCAGCCTAGAGTTGGACTTTCTCACCGGAAAACCTCGACGTGTTTTGAGATACTCGTGTACCCCCGCCGGTGAGAGGTGGTTGCCTATCTAGACTGCACTGGTCCAAAATCTCCGACTTCAGCATTTTGTGGTCGTGATGCTACCCTTCCTAGTTGTGACCAGGACGGAGCTTTTGTCCAGGAGGACGAATCCTCGCCACTAGTAAATTTCACCCCTTGGTTGAGCCAGTTTAGGCGTATTATCCCAGTATGGGCGTGTTTAGGACGTGGCCGATCTCTAGAGCGTAGCACCGTGACATGTGTATCCATCAAGTTTCATCCCTGGTTTAAGCCAGTTTAGGCATATTTCACCAGTATGGGTGTATATCGGACGTGGCCGGCCTCTAGAGCAGAGGTGCCGTGGTATGAGTATCTCTCGTCGCGATACTACTGGACATACCGATTAAGCTTCACTTTATCCTTTCCATCACCTTTTCACATCGGCGCCGCACGGCAACCCTAATTGCTTTTCCGCATTATCTTCACTGGCCGGGAGGAGTTTCACTCCAATCGCGGCATCTGAAGAATCTCGCCAGCAGTGTCTTAACCCCTGTATTAAGCCGGTTCAGGCAATTTGCCCGGTATGAGTGCATGTAAGACGTGGCCGACCTCCAAGGCAGAAGTGCTGTGATTTGAGCAGTCATGACCTCGAGATTACTGATTGCTTCACTTAATCCTTTCTTTCACCTTTTCCACAATGCGCCGCGAGGCAACCCCATTCGCACCTTTCTTCACTGGCCGGGAGGAGCCCCACTCCATGCACGGCAGCTGAAGAATCTCGCCAGCAGCGGTAGATGAGCTACCAAACAAGACTCTCATCTACCCGAAGCATCTGGTTTTCAGGCGCCAGATATTAACCCTCGCCCCTTCTCCTGTCAGTTTGAACAGTTCTACCACGAGAAGACCAGGAGCTGGACTTGACTGTCAGAGGCTATTTGAGACACACGCCTTGGGGACATTTCATTTTAGAGCGTATCCCCTACTCCACCTCCGGCTATAACAGTTCTTAGAACCAAAGATTTATTCAGTATTGACTAGCTTTCTGGAAATTATCTGCTTCAATTTTCTTAACCAAGTTAATATCAATAACTACATACATGTGGTTTAATTTACACGTGTCTTAATGTTGATAACGATGAAAAGAACGGGTCTGTTGACCGCAGCGATAAGGCTGACTTAAAAATTTAAAGTTACTCACTATCAAACACTGGAAGCAGAGTTGAAATGGTCTCAACAAAAGTCAGAACACTGATACAAGGACGAAAAAGAAAAAAAGGATGCCGAGCAGAATGAAAAGCTCACAAATACTTGGGGAATAGAAAAGTTGAAGTCGAGGAGTAGACACACGATAGTGCAAGGTCTGTTGTTTAAAGGAGAAAGTAGTAGGTAGGTTCTCTGACTTCAGTATAACAGTATTTGCTGTATAATACACTTTGATTTTCTATGCCGATTCCCCCCCCCCTCCACCTTTCTCGACAAGTTTTCTACCTTCAGTTAGCCTGTGGTCCCCTCGACAAGATTTCTACCTTCAGTTAGCCTGTGGTCCCCTCAACAAGATTTCTACCTTCAGTTAGCCTGTGGTCCCCTCGACAAGATTTCTACCTTCAGTTAGCCTGTGGTCCCCTCGACAAGATTTCTACCTTCAGTTAGCCTGTGGTTCCCTCGACAAGATTTCTACCTTCAGTTAGCCTGTGGTCCCCTCAACAAGATTTCTACCTTCAGTTAGCCTGTGGTCCCCTCGACAAGATTTCTACCTTCAGTTAGCCTGTGGTCCCCTCGACAAGATTTCTACCTTCAGTTAGCCTGTGGTCCCCTCGACAAGATTTCTACCTTCATTTAGCCTGTAGCCCCTCAACAAGTTTTCTACCTTCAGTTAGCCTGTAGCCCCCTCAACAAGCTTTCTACCTTCAGTTAGCCTGTAGCCCCCTCAACAAGCTTTCTACCTTCAGTTAGCCTGTAGCCCCCTCAACAAGCTTTCCACCTTCAGTTAGCCTGTGCGCCCGCCCCCCCCCCCCCCAGTTGAGAAACACTGAAGTAGAGCAATTCAAAACAAAACAAAACAAAACAAAAACTTTTCTCTGCCAGAAAAATAGACAAGTTGTGATTTTAGTGTCATCATATCTGTTCCATTTACATGTTGTAATTTACGGCCCCCTCCCTCCCTCTTCCCCCCCCCCCCCCCCCCCAACCCAACAAAATCACCATCACAAAAAAAAAAAGAAAATTCTGACTTGTATGCGTTGATGTGAAAGATAGAATGATATTAAAGTCATTCTAGAAATACAAAGCGAGCTTCGTAACTGAATGAAAATGGTTCTATATTTTAAACAATCTCATTTTTAAACAATTAGTTTTTAATAACAAGCTATTAGTTACTTTTTCATCCAATTAAAAACTTATCTTTTTCTGGAAACAGCTTTGTGCAGTTCTCTGAAAGCGATTTTTTTAAGGCAATGTTAATTCTGAATGTTGACATTTATATTGCTGTCGATGTTCTTGTTAGCGTGATCTCGAAACCAAAGAAGCTGGAAACAAATTCTCGGCAGCTGATCCGTGGCAAACAACTGTAATGGTGGTCTGAAGCAGAATCGGGAGTTAATTTAGAGAGAAGAATTTCGCGCAGGCTTCACTGTCACGTGGTATGCGTCAGTCTCTTCCCAGGTGGTTACGTGTACCTACCATCAGCCTGCTCCAAGTTAGTCTTCTAAGGAGAAAGGAACCTCCAGCAAGACACTGTTCTGCTAGAAACATTGCGTGTAGCATCAATGGTCTTCACCAACTGATGTTCGTTGACCCTTGGAATCTCTAACCCCTGTTATAGTGGCTTTATCGCTTATATATTTGGTAAGAGAATAGTCTTATTATAACGACATAAATGAGAAAAGTAAAGAGATACAGTGTAGAATGTTCAGTTTTTATATTTTATAAAGGAATAAAGTTATTATAAAGACGTAAATGAGGAATGTAAAGAGATGTGTAGAATGTTGAAAGTTTTTATATTTTAGGAGAGATTAAACTTGACATAAATAAACAAAAAAGATATTTAGCAGAATGTTAAAAGTTTTTATATTTTAGGAGAGATTAAACTTGACATAAATAAGTAAAAAAAAAAAGATATTTAGCAGAATGTTGAAAGTTTTAGTTCTTAACCATGCGGCCATGACCCTTGCGGGCATCCAAGAGCAGCTTTTAACGGTTAATAAATCCGGATAAGAAAAAAAAAAGGTTATAATTTTACTTTTCGCTGATCTCCGGCTGTAATTTAAATGTGATGAAAATAATGGGTATAGCCACCAAGGTAATTTATCGCACTGGGATTGTAACAAAAATCTTGAAGAAATTACTAGATTTAACGGTTTAAAGTTATTACTGTAACATGCGAAATACTGCACATTTGGTTCCTTCAAATAACTTTTGTATAAATTATGGCGAAGGGGCCATTTTTAAAAAAAATAACTGAATGAATGTTGTTAATTAAACATTAGCACTTGTCGTTGCAACAGTCAGATGTTACCAGTTTATGGAAGCTGAGCGGGAGAGTTTTGAGCAGTGTAGTAACAGACTTGTCCACGATGTCTAATTCTACTCTGCCTGTCATTTTCAAAATTAAGAACGGACAACCATTTAGATTTTTCTGTCTAGTTTTATTCCTCCCGACTGTGATTCTCCATAACTATCCATAAAGCACCGGGCAGACAGCTACACGATAGCACGCAGGTGAATCGTTACAAAGTCTGTATATTATTATTTCATGTGACATGTCCTTTCCAGAACGTTGTCCCTCTCATAGCCTCCCAGAATGCAATATGGTCTTGAGCAAGCTAACCATCGTCTTGCAGTGACACATTCTGACTTTCCGTGATGTTCCAAGTCCATCTATGCCGAGGTCGTCCCTTTTCTCTTTTGCCGGGCACTATGCCTTCTACTATTAGCCTCTCCAAGCTTCTGTGTCTCTTGATGTGGCCGATGTATCTCAGATTTCTAATTTTTATGGTGTTAACGAGAAAGTTTTCTGCAACACCTAATCCCAACAATATATCTCTTTATTTGATTTTTGTTTTATCCATGATATTCTAAGTGCCCTTCTGTAACATTTCAGTTCAAATGCTGCTATTCTCTTGTTTAGTGATGTCCATGTTTAGCACCTGTATGTTACCACTGGGAATATGTAAGCTCTTTGTAAATATAACTTTTTTTGTTGTTGATACCTTGCATATACTCTTCATTTGTGCTAGTTTTTGGATACAACTGCTAGTCTTCTTTTGATTTCCACTGTGCAGTTGCCATTAGTGGTGATGACGAACCTAGATGTTCAAATTTATTTATGTTTTCAAGCTCTTGATGGTCCAGTGTAATTTTTGGTTTGCTTCTCATTTTGTCAGTTGTGATTACTTTGATTTTGCTGGTGTTTAAAAATAGACTCTGAGCTTCGCTGTGCTTTTCAGTTTAATGTTATACACAGACTATATATTAAAGACATAAATTATAGATCTGTTGCTTTTATGATATTTTGAAAAAAAAAGAGCATCCGAAAGTGAACTGTGGTTTGATCAGTAATAAGTTCTCGAACATTCTGATACAGAACAAGTCTGAATGCATTACAAAGAAGACTCTTCTGCGAGGACTTAATTAAATGTAGATGTTAGCAGGTGACATCAACTACAGAGTAGAGCTAAACACAGAGTAGCACTAACCACAGAGTAGCACTAACCACAGAGTAGCACTAACCACAGAGTAACACTAACCACAGAGTAGCACTAACCACAGAGTAACACTAACCACAGAGTAGCATTAAACACAGAGAAGCACTAAACACAGAGTAGCACTAACTACAGAGTAGCATTAAACACAGAGAAGCACTAAGCACATTGTAGCACTAACCACAGAGAAGCACTAAACACAGAGTAGCACTAACCACAGAGTAGTAATAGCCACAGAGTAGCACTAAGCACAGAGTAGCACTAACCACAGAGTAGTAATAGCCACAGAGTAGCACTAAGCACAGAGTAGCACTAACCACAGAATAGTAATAGCCACAGAGTAGCACTAAGCACAGAGTAGCACTAACCACAGAGTAATAATAGCCACAGAGTAGCACTAAGCACAGAGTAGCACTAACCACAGAGTAGTAATAGCCACAGAGTAGCACTAAGCACGGAGTAGCACTAACCACACACTAAAGACAGAGTAACACTAAAGACAGAGTAGCACTAACGACAGAATAACACTAAAGACAGAGTAACACTAAAGACAGAGTAACACTAACGACAGAATAACACTAAAGACAGAGTAAAACTAACGACAGAATAACACTAAAGACAGAGTAACATTAAAGACAGAATAACACTAAAGACAGAGTAATACTAACGACAGAATAACAATAAAGACAGAGTAAAACTAACGACAGAATAACACTAAAGACAGAGTAACACTAAAGACAGAGTAACACTAACGACAGAATAACACTAAAGACAGAGTAACACTAAAGACAGAGTAACACTAACGACAGAATAACAGTAAAGACAGAGTAACACTAAAGACAGAATAACACTAAAGACAGAATAACACTAAAGACAGAATAAGACTAAAGACAGAGTAGCACTAACGACAGAATAAAACTAAAGACAGAGTAACACTAAAGACAGAGTAGCATTAACCACAGAGTAACACTACACATAGAGTAGCACTCACCACAGAGTAACACTACACATAGAGTAGCACTCACCACAGAGTAACAAAGCGTGCAACAAACACAAACTCTGCCAAGGGATTCTTAGGTTTGGAAAGTCTCAGTTACTTCATACTTCACTACAGGAATAGAAAAATCCAGCTTTAACTGTTAATTAAACTAAAGAAGCTGTGGAGAAGAACAGACGGAACTACAAACATCAGATTTTTAAGGGAATGCATCTTTCCCATTGCAACATACGCCTGTGAGACCTGGACACTTAGCAAAACAGTTGAGGAACACATAAATGCCTTTAAATGCTATAGAAGAGTTCTTCAAATATCATGGACACAAAAAAGAACAAATATATCCATAGTACAGGAACTTAATATTGAAGAAGGCTGGCTAGTAAAGAGGATTAAACAGAGAAAACTTAAATACATAGAAAACATTAAACGTCATGATAATTTAGAGAAAACCGTCTTGGAAGGGTACATAATGGGAAAAATAAAGAGAGGAAGACCAAGGCGAAGATGGCTGCAAGACATCGTTGAAAATCTACAAAAGAACGCATCAGCAGCAGGGCATCTTGCTCACAACCGAGAAGCCTACAGGAGAGCTGTTAGGGAGGCAAAGTTCCCCAAGGGACATTCAAACGGTGACGACGTTTTATATAATAAAGTTTTATTAGGTCTTTAAAAACCTTGTATCATCATCATCATCATCATCATCTCGTTAGGCACGTTATAAGATTGAAAAGGCCCTCACAAAATAAACAGAAAAAGAAAAAAGATGCTCAACATTCCGTATGAAAACCATATTTCTATACCATATGAACTTACAAGACACAAAGAAAACGACATGCTTCATGTCAGTATTCAGACTAGTTACACCATAACAAAATAGATATTAACAACGAGCAAGTTTTTTTTTTTCGCATGCATCGGCAACTGGTCATGCTCGCAGCTCGCTGGTACACGTAGATCCATCTTTGTTCCATAGATAAACAAAAAACCGAGTGTATGTTTTCATGTAAACAGTCAAGATTCCACGCTACTCAGAAAGTTAACATGACAAGCTGACAGCATTTATAAAAGTATTTATGCTGAGTTCATCATAATTTTTTTTCTTAAAAAATAACCCTAACTAAATTTATACTTCATAATACGTGTATACACACATACAAAAAAGGGTACACAAAATAAAGGAAACGATGATGACAGCTGACGTTTGTTATTTACTGCCAGTATGATCACAACTGCGAACATCGAGTTTTGGACCACAGACGAGCAAGGTGTTGTCATGCTTTTGAAAGCAGCTTTCAAAATTTGACGCGCAGAAAATATGTAGTTCTAATGTTGTGACATGTACTTTCACAGATCTTATTGTCCTAGACTAAATTTCACCGGAGTTGTAACATGAACTCGCAGCCTGCAGGGAGCAAGTTACAAAAACTTAAACAAACACTGACAGGGAAACAAAACATTTAAACTTCTGCTAAACGACTGTGATGACATCTGGGAATGATTGGAAACGTTGACGAGTTGGTAAGTGGACTTTATTGCCTCCGACAAGCGAATATTCTTTCTATATACGCCTATATTCTGCTTTCCTTGTGATATTTCTCTTGTATCTGGTCTTCAGTGTCAGGATTCTCACGAACTCTTCCTATATTCTTGGTATTTAATTCCTTAATTTTTTTTCCAGTACAAGCTGGTGAAAGCAATCAAGATGGCCATAGCTCGCACAAGTACAAAAGACAACATTTTTTTCTAATAATTTCATTTAAAATCCTATTTGTTGCTGACGTACTTACACTGTTGGTGGAGATGTCCACTTTGTCGCAAGAGATGCCCTCCAATCATCATCATCATCATCATCATCATCATCATCATCATCATCATCATCATGGTTGACTTTTCACTTTATTATTGTGGTTTTACCAAGTTGCTTTTTTTTCTTCAAAAACATGTGGAGCAGGTCTACTTCCTCCTTTTTCTTCCTGCTCCTCCTCAACCTTTTACTCATTATTCTTTCTTCTTTTCTCCACCCCTCTTCTTCCTTTTTTATTCCTCCTCCTCCTCCTCAACCTTCTACTCATTATTCTTTCTTCTTTTCTCCACCCCTCTTCCTCCTTTTTATTCCTCCTCCTCCTCCTCAACCTTCTACTCATTATTCTTTCTTCTTTTCTCCACCACTCTTCCTCCTTTTTTCTTCCTACTCCTCCTCCTCCTCAACCTTCTACTCATTATTCTTTCTTCTTTTCTCCACCCCTCTTCCTCCTTTTTTCTTCCTGCTCCTCCTCAACCTTCTACTCATTATTCTTTCTTCTTTTCTCCATCCCTCTTCCTCCTTTTTTCTTCCTCCTCCTCCTCTTCAAACTTCTACTCATTATTCTTTCTTCTTTTCTCCACCCCTCTTCCTCCTTATTTCTTCCTGCTCCTCCTCAACCTTTTACTCATTATTCTTTCTTCTTTTCTCCACCTCTCTTCTTCCTTTTTTCTTCCTCCTCCTCAACCTTTTACTCATTATTCTTTCTTTTTTTCTCCACCCCTCTTCCTCCTTTTTTTCTTCCTCCTCCTCCTTATTCTTCCTCCTTCTTCTTGATCCTCCTCATCCTATTTCTTTCTCCTCCTCTTCCTCTTCGTCTTCTTCCTCTTCGTCCTACTCCTCCTTCTTCTTCATTCGCCCAGAAAAAAAGGCGTTGTTTGTGTTGTGTTACAGTTTACAACGAGGCTACTGTATCTGTGCCTTTATTGCCCTCACATCTCTCTTCAGCATGGTTTATTTTAGTATCCGACAAGTTGTCTCCCTTTCAGTCTATATTCACTGAGACTTGCCTGTTGCCGGCGGCAGCATATGAGGGTTGAACGAGGTCTTGGTCAACTTTGAAGCAGAGAGTCTGCTGTAGGTAGCTAACCGATATCTTATTTAGCTTGAATACTGCGTCTCTCTCTCTCTCTCTCTCTCTCTCTCACACACACACACACACTCTCTCTCTGTCTTTCTTTCTTCTAATCTAACTAATTTAACTTTGTGAATAGACTAAAGATATTTGTACTACATACTACACGGGTAGTATAAGGCAGCTGATATACGTATCAATGAGGAAAAACTGGAAGAAGTGGATAGTTTTGAATATCTTGGATCACTATTAACTAATAATGGAGATAGAATGAGGGAAATTAAAAGGAGGACATCTAACGCTCTTCAGAAAGTAAAACAACTGAAGAATCTGTGGAGAGGAACAGACAGAACTACAAAAATAAGATTTTTAAGGGAATGCAACATATGCCTGTGAGACCTGGACACTTAACAAAACAGCTGAGAAACACATAAATGCCTTTGAATGTAAATGCCACAGAAGAGCTCTTCAAATATCATGGACACAAAAAAGAACAAATATATCCATACTACAAGAACTTAATATTGAGGAAGGCTGGCTACTAAAGAAGATTAAACAGAGAAAACTTAAATATTTTGGACACACTAAATGTCATGATAATCTAGAGAAGACCATCTTGGAAGGGTACATAATGGGAAAAATAAAGAGAGAAAGACCAAGGCGAAGATGGCTGCAAGGCATCGTTGATTATCTGCAAATGGATGCATCAGCAGCAGGCCATCTTGCTCACAACCAAGAGGCCTACAGGAGTGCTGTTAGTGAGGCAAAGTTCCGCAAGGGACATGCAAATGAATGAATGAACTAACGGGGGACTTTTTCAGATTTTGGAAGATTGCTTCCTGGTTTAGATGTCTCAAAGATTTTATAGATTGTTTCCTGGTTTAGATGTCTTGAAGATCAGGTTGATTGTTTCCTAGTTTAGATGTCTTGAAGATTATGTATATTGTTTCCTGGTCTAGATATCTTGAACATTATGTATATTGTTTCCTGGTCTAGATGTCTTGAAGATTATGTATATTGTTTCCTGGTCTAGATGTCTTGAAGATTATGTAGATTGTTTCCTGGTCTAGATGTTTTGAAGATTATGTAGATTGTTTCCTGGTTTAGATGTCTCAAAGATTTTATAGATTGTTTCCTAGTTTAGATGTTCTGAAGATTATGTAGATTGTTTCCTTGTTTAGATGTCTCAAAGATTTTATAGATTGTTTCCTAGTTTAGATGTTCTGAAGATTATGTAGATTGTTTCCTTGTTTAGATGTCTCAAAGATTTTATAGATTGTTTCCTGGTTTATATGTCTTTAATATTATATAATTTCCTGGTTTAGATGTCTTGAAGACTGTTACATTCATACAAGATTACTTATAAAACTAAACTGTTCTTTGCCAAGCGATAGTTATGCTGAAAGTCACATAAAGATGTTGTAAAGATTGGTGTATTTATTACAGAGTTCAAATACAAGTAATATCTGATGCAGGAGCCGACCAGTTCTAAAGATCTTGTTTCCAGAACCGTGTGATGTTTCGGCACGTTAATCAAATGTTTAATATTCTTCATTGGCAGCAAATACGACTGTCCTGGCGTAGTGTGCTGGTTATTAGGATCAGCAAATCAGAGCTGGCCAAAGTTTTGTCCCACGACCCAGTTCATGGGTCCTAGTAACCAGGTTAGCCTGGTTTGCGAGGTAAGTCTGCCCTAGTGTTGGGGTGAGCAGACGCTTGTTTTGTTCACTGCGTGTATCCTAGCCAGCACACGTGACCTATTTACAGTGCCATACAAATCTTGTGTTCCAAGTGCATCGCCCGATAAGAACACCATGGAAGACCGAACAACTTACAAGAACATATCACCCCAATGATATATCAGCCATCCAGATACTTTTATCAAAGTAGAATTTGCAATGAGATATCAGACATCCAGATACCTTTATCGAAGTAGAATTTACAATGAGATATCAGACATCCAGATACATATATCGAAGTAGAATTTGCAATGAGATATCAGACATCCAGATACTTTTATCAAAGTAGAATTTGCAATGAGATGTCAGACATCCAGATACTTTTATCAAAGTAGAATTTGCAATGAGATATCAGACATCCAGATACTTTTATCAAAGTAGAATTTGCAATGAGATGTCAGACATCCAGATACATTTGTCAAAGTAGAATTTGCAATGAGATGTCAGACATCCAGATACCTTTATCAAAGTAGAATTTGCAATGAGATGTCAGACATCCAGATACCTTTATCAAAGTAGAATTTGCAATGAGATGTCAGACATCCAGATACCTTTATCAAAGTAGAATTTGCAATGAGATGTCAGACATCCAGATACATTTATCAAAGCAGAATCAAACTCGGGTGCAGTGTTCTTCTCGTGATACTATAAATAAACATCTAAGCTTTCTGATCTAGCATATGATTCTTAATTTGAGGGGCTGGCAATTCTGTGGTCGTCTTTTTGTAATATTAAATCGCTGTAGCCTTCAGAGCTTAACACAATAATAATAATAATAATAATAATAATAATAATAAATCGCCATCCTACTAGAAAAAAGTAGTCCGGTTATATTTGACTTGTTCTGCGAATGTTAGTGCTAAAATTAGTTCCGGATTTCTTATCAGTGGGTCAGGTACCACTTTGACTATGGAAAGCCCATAGACAAATAAACAAGTTATTTTCAGTAACTTCATCTCAACCAAGGTTAATAAGAGGTCAAACTCCTCTCTCTCTCTCTCTCTCTCTCTCTCTCTCTCTCTCTCTCTAAGTTTACACAGCCCAGTGTGATCGAATGATTAATGCTGACGTTCAGGGTGATGACAATGAGAAACAAAATAATTGGCAGGTTGTCGTGGCTTTATTTTACATCCTGTGTGTTACAGGAAAGATCCTATTGCTGTGTTATTAATAATTAATTCATTCTTGGTTCTATAAACTGTATCATCAATGCTTGCTAGAATTTGCTAGCAATTTAGAATAAAGGATTCAGAATGCTTCGCTTAGCAAAACCCACAACAGTTGCTGATATCTGCTTGCTCCAGACCCTCTTCTCAGACAAAAAGTGTCAGTAGATTCACAATGCTATGTGGCATCTACGGATGATGGCAGAACTGTTTAACTTCTATCTCTGTTTAGTGCCCATGTAATCCTTCTATTCTTCATGTTGAGTTCCAGCGAGCGCTCCCTGTTCGCTGTTATTTCCAGAGCGATAATTAGGGAAATGATTTGTGGCATGATATGCTGGCTTTGCTGAAACACATCGATCTACGGGTTTCTTTGTCGAACTTCTTAGCAAGCTCCACCACAGAAAAGATCATTCTCCCTCCCCCAACCCCCTTTGCAACACTGCACATATCTAGCTTGTCCGACTGAATAATGCCATAGCATACAAGAGCTTTCAGAAAGAACATAAACAATATCTTGCAAATTGGGATACAACATTTGTGAAATAAATATGTTCAGATGCTTCTGTGGCACTAGCTACTCTATTCCAGACAATGTACACCAGACACTACCAGACATTGTACACCAGACAGTACCAAACATTGCACTAGGTATGCGTATAACAATCATGATTAAAACTGAACTGATGGGAAATAAGGGGAGGGGATAAGGTAGGACAAGTTGTGGTGGATGATTGACATCGACATCAAAATCCATTTTACAGTTGGAAATTCATGATTCAAGACAGGTCCAGTGTTGCAGTAGGAGGAGGAGAGATCGAGGTCCAATGTTAGAGTAGGAGGAGGAGAGATCGAGGTCCAATGTTAGAGTAGGAGGAGGAGAGATCGAGGTCCAATGTTAGAGTAGGAGGAGGAGAGATCGAGGTCCAGTGTTGCAGTAGGAGGAGGAGAGATCCAGGCTGTATATTACTTCTGGGTTTGGATGACCTCTTCTGTCTTGAGAACCTGCTGGGGAGGAGGGAGGGGGTGTTGTAGTTGATGAAAACGCAATGGCTAATCAGTCAATATGGTAAGCCTTGAGGGTTGGGGGAGGGGGAGGTTAAAATAAAGATAAAATCCTAGCTTCCATACCATTAAGGCATATTGGAGATTCGGTGTATTTCTACGACCATCGGCACATGAAAGTGTGATGTGGCCAGTATCATGCCTGGCTGCTTTACCTTCCCAGATTTCTCTAGTTCCCATTTTTAGAGGCTGGTTGACCCCCATGGCCTTTTTGGTGTCAGAAAAAAAATCCTTACTTTTTTCTGGTGGGGTTAGGGGGAGGGGGATAGATTTGTATCATCTTACAAAATTCCTCTTGGACACCCTCATTCAAGTTAAAATCCTCGTTCTCGCTAATTGTAGTTACGTAGCAAGTACTACGTTGCTACGAACAACTTTTCCGCATTCTAACAGTGAGCATGTGACTAGGATGTTGTTGCTGTTGTTGTCCTAGTTCAGCCCTATAAAAGCCGAGCCTTTCACAATCCCTGGCGAGTTGTACTTCATTTGCATGTAGTCCTGTTAGGTCTCTTCATTCTGTTTTCTTTTGTTTCATTTACGCTGTTAACCATTTTCTTACTATGAAAACAAAGATTTTGTTCTTTCATAGCTTTTAAAAAATATTTCACCGTCATTATCGCCATCTTTAGAAGGCAGTTTCACGACAATATTATGAATATTTACGATATAGGCAAGTCACTTGCTGCCTGCTGTCACAGTGATATCGCATGTTTTAGTTTTCTCTCATTAGCCTGGGTCAGAATGACCACATGTGCTGTAAACATTCTTTTTGTATGATCGTTCTTGATAGAAGTTTTCTTTAGTCAGCTTTTAACGTGGCTTTTGTCATCTTCAGAAAAGAAGTACCATATAGCAACCATCTTTTAAAAGTGAGCCGCATGTTTGTTCTTAAATAATGGCCTTGAAAGATGCGAAAGTCCCATGGATAATTGGAATGGTTATTTATGTATTTGGTGAGTATTACTGCATTCTGAAAGTGAGTAGTTGGTTTGTGGATGTGCCTAGTGTTAATGCTTGTTGATGGATTCTGGAATATAACACTACATTTACTGTTTATATTTCATATATATCTATTTGGTACACGCAAAGAGTCACTGTTTGAATTGTTTATAGTTTATTGAATTGTTATTCGAGGCTTTATTTGTTATATTGATGACATAGAAACATAAGTTGTGTTTAGGGCACTGGAGGAGATGTGTTCTGGGCACTGGAGAAGTTATGTTCCAAGCACTGGAGAAGATGTGTTCAGGGCACTGGAGAAGATGTGTTCAGGGCACTGGAGAAGATGTGTTCAGAACACCAGAGGAACTGCAAACGAACACATAACTATTGTCATCAGATGCTACAGAACACACGGAGATCTCAGAACCACAGAGTTGCCAAGATACCAAAATAACCTAACCTACTCAGCTGTACCATGTTATGTGACCTGCTCAAAACTCTCAGCACCGCGAGTTCATGGACCACACTCGTGTCCCAGGCAGGAAATGTGTCAACAGACAGAACCCACTTACATGACCTAGATATGAAAGATATGGAAAGTGTTATCTCCATATGACTCGTTTTTTAGTTCAAGCAAAATAACACAGTGTCTTCCTTGGTTCTGGCAAATAACACTGTGTTTTCGCTGGTTCTGCCAAATAACAGTGTTTTCCCTGGTTCTGACTACTTTTGAAAAATCAGCACACAATTATTATATTTTATTCATTATTTACTTATTGTTAAAATATTGTAATCACAGACTCAATTACTTGTCCGTGAAATCTTTTTTTTTTACCAGGATTAGATCTACAAAGCAAGTTAGCCGAATAAAAACGATAACAAATGACTGGAAAGAACCAAAGTGACATGGAAAAGAACGAAAGACTACATGAACTGCTTTTTCCTTACTGGTCTATATTTTCATGAAAAACTCTGAAAAGTTTGAGACTGTACTTCCATGAAGCTGACTCTAATGTAATGTTTCTCTCCACAACTTCCATGAAGCTGATTCAAATGTAATGTTTCTCTCCACAACTTCCATGAAGCTGACTCTAATGTAATGTTTCTCTCCATAACTTCCATGAATCTGATTCTAATGTAATGTTTCTCTCCACAACTTCCGTGAAGCTGACTCTAATGTAATGTTTCTCTCCACAACTTCCATGAAGCTGATTCAAATGTAATGTTTCTCTCTACAACTTCCATGAAACTGACTCTAATGTAATGTTTCTCTCCACAACTTCCATGAAGCTGACTCTAATGTAATGTTTCTCTCCACAGCTTCCATGAAGCTGACTCTAATGTAAGGTTTCTCTCCACAGCTTTCTTGCTATACTACATTGGATTCTCCACACCTTACTGGTTCTGGGTAACTAGTAGCCCGAATGTGGACGGCTACTACGGCCTGTTCCAAGCCTGCGCTGAAAGTGGCGGTTACGTGGAATGTGAATACCTTGCTGAAGTTGGCATGGCAGGTATTATGTCTCCCGAATCATCGAACTTTTTTCAGTAGATTACGTTATACGAATATTTTATATATGTTTATTTTATAGGAAAGTTATAATAGCTTGAAGAAGTTTGGCAGAAAGAGGGAAACTGAAGCATATATAAATGTTTTGAACAAGCAATTATGTTTTCTTTCAAAATCTGAAGAGCACACAGGCCCATCTGACAGTCTGCCATTGGCTTCCCAATGTTCCCTTGTTTTCAGGCCTTCAGTATCGATATAGCAGCAGGCAGACAGTTTCGCTATAGCATCAGGCAGTCAGTATCGATATAGCAGCAGGCAGAGAGGAAAAAAAAAACACTGTCTTTTCAAAACAGTAATGAAAGTGTAGAGTCAGGTTCGCTTGGCAATTTGACCTTCAGTTTTTACAGTAATTTTAATGGTACAAATTCAGCATTAACTGAGCCAGAGTTTTGCTCACTTCATAAAAAGCGTAGATAAGGAAAACGATAAACAACAATAGACAATAATAAAATATAAAATATAGATGAATTTAAGGAATGATAAAAAAAATGGATAAGGGAAGGTCAGGTAAACAGATAAACAAGCAGGCAGACAACCAAGCAGATAGATAGCCAGACAGACAGACAGGCAGGGAGGCAGACAGGCAGGCAGGGAGACAGACAGACAGACAGACAGGGGTGCAGACAGACAGACAGGGGTGCAGACAGACAGGCAGGGAGGCAGACAGACAGACAGACAGACAGACAGACAGACAGACAGACAGGGGTGCAGACAGACAGACAGACAGACAGGGAGGCAGACAGACAGACAGACAGACAGACAGGGGTGCAGACAGACAGACAGGGAGGCAGACAGACAGGCAGGGAGGCAGACAGACAGACAGACAGACAGGCAGGGAGACAGACAAGCAGATAGGCAGACGGACAGGCAGGCAGGCAGACAGACAGGCAGGGAGACAGACAGGGGTGCAGACAGGCAGGGGTGCAGACAGACAGACAGGCAGGGAGGCAGACAGACAGGGAGGCAGACAGACAGACAGGCAGGGGTGCAGACAGACAGGGAGGCAGACAGACAGACAGGCAGGGGTGCAGACAGACAGGGAGGCAGACAGACAGACAGGCAGGGGTGCAGACAGACAGGGAGGCAGACAGACAGACAGGCAGGGAGGCAGACAGACAGGGGTGCAGACAGACAGACAGACAGGGGTGCAGACAGACAGGGGTGCAGACAGACAGGGAGGCAGACAGACAGGGGTGCAGACAGACAGGGAGGCAGACAGACAGACAGGGAGACAGACAGACAGGGGTGCAGACAGACAGACAGGCAGGCAGACAGACAGACAGGCAGGCAGGCAGACAGACAGGCAGGGAGACAGACAGACAGGGGTGCAGACAGACAGACAGGGGTGCAGACAGACAGGGAGGCAGACAGACAGACAGGCAGACAGGCAGGGAGACAGACAGACAGGCAGGGAGACAGACAGACAGGGGTGCAGACAGACAGACAGACAAGGAGGCAGACAGACGGACAGGCAGGCAGGCAGGGAGACAGACAGACAGACAGGGAGGCAGACAGACAGACAGGGAGGCAGACAGACAGACAGGCAGGGAGGCAGACAGACAGACAGACAGGCAGGGAGGCAGACAGACAGACAGACAGGCAGGGAGGCAGACAGACAGACAGGCAGGCAGACAGACAGACAGGGAGGCAGACAGACAGGCAGGCAGACAGACAGGCAGGGAGGCAGACAGACAGGCAGACAGAGAAGACACAGCCAGGGAAGCAGACAGACCTAATGAAAACACTTTCTTCCAGACTGGCATATCGCTGGACTAGTTCTTGCATGTCTTGGACTTCCTCTGCTCCTGGTAGGAATGGTGCTTCCTTTCTGTGGCATCTCTCAAAATGTATCACACCTGCAGTTTACCGGGGCTGGCATAGGGGCATTTGCAGGTAAAAGTGTCAAACAAAGAGCAATAATTATTTCTACAGTCATACAATTTTAGTGTGAGTGTTTTTTATTCCAGCCCCCCCCCCCCTACCTAAGACCCCTGAGAGAAATTTTGTAAAGGGATACAAAACTCTGCCCCCCCCCCCCCCCCTCAATTTTTTCAACAAATTCCGAGCCCATCTTTATAAGGGGTAAAACCCCCTCTGGGCCCCTGAGCAGTGGCCCCGGCTGGCCTCGTCTCTCAGTGGCCTTGTCCATGGGGACAGAAAAGATGTAGGTTTGGGACATGATCCCTGAATAATGCAGACATTTATTTCAACTATTCTGTACCTAGCATTTCATATATAAAGTATAACCAAGTTGTTTTATCTTTGAAGTTATACTGGTATCTAATATGATTGGTACTTATGATGATTTAGACAATATAACGAAGGGAACATATCGGGCAACCCAGGTTTGATCTAATCGTCAAAAAAGGTTTAAAACCAAAGCTTTAGTGAGTGGTTTCCCTGCATGTATACAATGTGTGTTCTGTGCAAGTTACAACATACTGAAGATTTGAAACTGTATCATTGTAACTGTGTGTGTACTCTGTGATCATGACGAGTTCATGATTGTGTGTGGACTCTGTGATCATGACGAGTTCATGATTGTGTGTGGACTCTGTGATCATGACGAGTTCATGATTGTGTGTGGACTCTGTGATCATGACGAGTTCATGATTGTGTGTGGACTCTGTGATCATGACGAGTTCATGATTGTGTGTGGACTCTGTGATCATGACGAGTTCATGATTGTGTGTGGACTCTGTGATCATGACGAGTTCATGATTGTGTGTGGACTCTGTGATCATGACGAGTTCATGATTGTGTGTGGACTCTGTGATCATGACGAGTTCATGATTGTGTGTGGACTCTGTGATCATGACGAGTTCATGATTGTGTGTGGACTCTGTGATCATGACGAGTTCATGATTGTGTGTGGACTCTGTGATCATGACGAGTTCATGATTGTGTGTGGACTCTGTGATCATGACGAGTTCATGATTGTGTGTGGACTCTGTGATCATGACGAGTTCATGATTGTGTGTGGACTCTGTGATCATGACGAGTTCATGATTGTGTGTGGACTCTGTGATCATGACGAGTTCATGATTGTGTGTGGACTCTGTGATCATGACGAGTTCATGATTGTGTGTGGACTCTGTGATCATGACGAGTTCATGATTGTGTGTGGACTCTGTGATCATGACGAGTTCATGATTGTGTGTGGACTCTGTGATCATGACGAGTTCATGATTGTGTGTGGACTCTGTGATCATGACGAGTTCATGATTGTGTGTGGACTCTGTGATCATGACGAGTTCATGATTGTGTGTGGACTCTGTGATCATGACGAGTTCATGATTGTGTGTGGACTCAGTGATCATGACGAGTTCATGATTGTGTGTGGACTCTGTGATCATGACGAGTTCAGATATTCATATCACGATTTTTGGCAGGACCTTAGAGACTAATTTTGTAAGGTTGTGTAGAACCATTTTAGGGCCCCATAGCCTAGTGATCAGCCACTATGAGACCCTCTTAAAAAGGGGTTGAGGTGAGAAGAGAAGCCTTTCTGAACGTGGGAACATGGCACAAACTGTGCACCTTCTCATCGGACTTGTTGGCTGGCTTGAAGTTACGCAACGACATGTTTTTATGATTGTTGAGTAGAGAGCAGGTTAGGATCTTGATCAGTTTTAGTTGGTGGCTCTTATAACTGCAATGTTTATTGTACATCTATCTTCATTGTTCTCTTAACAGACGTAACAAAGAATCCTGCAGTTGAATATGTCAAATGTTTGACAATGCCAAGGTTACAAAGAATACTCCCGTTACAGGATGTGGGTTCACTTTCTTGTTTAGATCTACATGGAGTGTCGTGTTCTCTGTAGTCAGTGCTGTGATGATGCCGAAGTGCAGTTGTCGTGTCGGATAAAGAGTGGGTTACAGCAGTTCTGCTTGAAAATCCAGATTCGACTTGAGCAATAATGTTTTACATTAGGCTCCACCTTCTTCTGCTTGCCTGGTTGCCTGGCAGTTTTCGGTCCAACACGTCTGACTTCGGCTCCACCTATTTCCAGGACAGCGATCGTCTTCCCACTGTGATCCCTGTTCACTTGGCCTGACAGGTCTGTTTTCAGGGACACATTCCACAATAGGTGGAATAGGGTCTTGGCCAGCTATGGTTGATCACCCATGTTACAAGCAATCAACTATGGGTTGCTGATCGCTATTTCATTCAACTTGAGTCCTGAGTGTTGCCATTTTCTCCTAATGTAGCGGAGATTTCTGAAAAGTTTGATTCTCAGTACGCTTTGGATAATCATTACAGCCCTTTAAAAAAAAAATCCTGCTTCATGACATTTTCAAATCTTCTTTTACTGATAAGAACTGCCAAAAGTGCAAGTTTTAGGCAATTACATTTTAGTATGCAATATTCAAAGGGACATAACCGTATATTTAAGACTGCCACTAAATAAATTTATCATTCCTGAAAAAGCAAGTAAGAGCAATTTAGAAGAAACTTGAAAATAAAGTAAGATAGTTATATAATGTAATTTTTATATTTTTAGGCCTCATTGGAATAGCCGCTGGAATAGTTATTTTGGTCAACGCAAAAGAGGACTTTACACCTTTCTCGGTTGGAGGTTCTGCTATAGTTTTCCTGGGCTGGCATAGGGGCATTTGCAGGTAAAAGTGTCAAACAAAGAGCAATAATTATTTCTACAGTCATACAATTTTAGTGTGAGTGTTTTTTATTCCAGCCCCCCCCCCCCTACCTAAGACCCCTGAGAGAAATTTTGTAAAGGGATACAAAACTCTGCCCCCCCCCCCCCCCCTCAATTTTTTCAACAAATTCCGAGCCCATCTTTATAAGGGGTAAAACCCCCTCTGGGCCCCTGAGCAGTGGCCCCGGCTGGCCTCGTCTCTCAGTGGCCTTGTCCATGGGGACAGAAAAGATGTAGGTTTGGGACATGATCCCTGAATAATGCAGACATTTATTTCAACTATTCTGTACCTAGCATTTCATATATAAAGTATAACCAAGTTGTTTTTATCTTTGAAGTTATACTGGTATCTAATATGATTGGTACTTATGATGATTTAGACAATATAACGAAGGGAACATATCGGGCAACCCAGGTTTGATCTAATCGTCAAAAAAGGTTTAAAACCAAAGCTTTAGTGAGTGGTTTCCCTGCATGTATACAATGTGTGTTCTGTGCAAGTTACAACATACTGAAGATTTGAAACTGTATCATTGTAACTGTGTGTGTACTCTGTGATCATGGCGACTTCATGATTGTGTGTGGACTCTGTGATCATGACGAGTTCATGATCGTTTGTGGACTCTGTGATCATGACGAGTTTATGATTGTGTGTGGACTCTGTGATCATGACGAGTTCATGATTGTGTGTGGACTCTGTGGTCATGACGAGTTCATGATTGTGTGTGGACTCTGTGATCATGACGAGTTCATGACTGTGTATGGACTCTGTGATCATGACGAGTTCATGATTGTGTGTGGACTCTGTGATCATGACGAGTTCATGATTGTGTGTGGACTCAGTGATCATGACGAGTTCATGATTGTGTGTGGACTCTGTGATCATGACGAGTTCAGATATTCATATCACGATTTTTGGCAGGACCTTAGAGACTAATTTTGTAAGGTTGTGTAGAACCATTTTAGGGCCCCATAGCCTAGTGATCAGCCACTATGAGACCCTCTTAAAAAGGGGTTGAGGTGAGAAGAGAAGCCTTTCTGAACGTGGGAACATGGCACAAACTGTGCACCTTCTCATCGGACTTGTTGGCTGGCTTGAAGTTACGCAACGACATGTTTTTATGATTGTTGAGTAGAGAGCAGGTTAGGATCTTGATCAGTTTTAGTTGGTGGCTCTTATAACTGCAATGTTTATTGTACATCTATCTTCATTGTTCTCTTAACAGACGTAACAAAGAATCCTGCAGTTGAATATGTCAAATGTTTGACAATGCCAAGGTTACAAAGAATACTCCCGTTACAGGATGTGGGTTCACTTTCTTGTTTAGATCTACATGGAGTGTCGTGTTCTCTGTAGTCAGTGCTGTGATGATGCCGAAGTGCAGTTGTCGTGTCGGATAAAGAGTGGGTTACAGCAGTTCTGCTTGAAAATCCAGATTCGACTTGAGCAATAATGTTTTACATTAGGCTCCACCTTCTTCTGCTTGCCTGGTTGCCTGGCAGTTTTCGGTCCAACACGTCTGACTTCGGCTCCACCTATTTCCAGGACAGCGATCGTCTTCCCACTGTGATCCCTGTTCACTTGGCCTGACAGGTCTGTTTTCAGGGACACATTCCACAATAGGTGGAATAGGGTCTTGGCCAGCTATGGTTGATCACCCATGTTACAAGCAATCAACTATGGGTTGCTGATCGCTATTTCATTCAACTTGAGTCCTGAGTGTTGCCATTTTCTCCTAATGTAGCGGAGATTTCTGAAAAGTTTGATTCTTCAGTACGCTTTGGATAATCATTACAGCCCTTTAAAAAAAAAATCCTGCTTCATGACATTTTCAAATCTTCTTTTACTGATAAGAACTGCCAAAAGTGCAAGTTTTAGGCAATTACATTTTAGTATGCAATATTCAAAGGGACATAACCGTATATTTAAGACTGCCACTAAATAAATTTATCATTCCTGAAAAAGCAAGTAAGAGCAATTTAGAAGAAACTTGAAAATAAAGTAAGATAGTTATATAATGTAATTTTTATATTTTTAGGCCTCATTGGAATAGCCGCTGGAATAGTTATTTTGGTCAACGCAAAAGAGGACTTTACACCTTTCTCGGTTGGAGGTTCTGCTATAGTTTTCCTGATTGGCTGTAGCTTCGCCATTTTGAGTGGAGCTCTGCAAGTGATTGGAATTGTTCGTTCCACAAGGTCATCATAATCAGGGCTTCCATGAGCTTTCTTTCTATCTTTTTATTAGAACACCGTATAATGAATGAAAATGAATGTACAGTCAAGAATTATAACACATTTTCACTGCCCCCTGCCGCGCTCATTTGAGTGAGTAAGGCTGTGAATGAGGCTGTGAGTGAGGGAGAGAGAGAGAGAGAGAGAGAGAGAGAAAGAGAGAGAGAGAGAGATTTAGTAAACAAACATCAAGAACAAATTAGAATGATATAAATCAAACAGCAGACATAAATTAAGTTTAAAAAAAGAAACAACAGTAAATAACTGGCTTCCGCTGTGTTATATTTCCGTATAAGATGTTTTCCGTCAAACTTGTCTGTCTTGTCTTGTCTTGTCTTGTCTTATCGTGTCTTGTCTCCTTTCTCATGTCATATGTATTTTGATTAATTTATATGGGCTTATAAATCTTATACCAGTGGTTTCTAACACTGCCCGTCTCTGTTCCTTAAGGTTCTAAAAACTACAGCCTGAAGTGTAAGAGATCTGTTTGTCATATGCTTCTAACTTTGGTTATTTTTTGTTGTATTTATCTGTTTTGTTGTTGTTGTTGTTGTTGTTAGACTTTGTTTTTCAGTTTGCTTACAAAGTTTAAACTTCAGGGGTAATGAAGAATGAGTAATTTTTTTTATTTGAAATTACGTGTATGCTTGTACTGTATCTCTTCATGTGGCGTGTCCTTCCCAGAACGTAGTTCCTCTCACTGCTTCCCAGAATGTGGTTCCTCTCACTGCTTCCCAGAATGTGGTTCCTCTCACTGCTTCCCAGAATGTGGTTCCTCTCACTGCTTCCCAGAATGTGGTTCCTCTCACTGCTTCCCAGAATGTGGTTCCTCTCACTGCTTCCCAGAACGTGGTTCCTTTCACTGCTTCCCAGAATGTGGTTCCTCTCACTGCTTCCCAGAATGTGGTTCTTCTCACTGCTTCCCAGAATGTGGTTCCTCTCACTGCTTCCCAGAATGTGGTTCTTCTCACTGCTTCCCAGAATGTGGTTCCTCTCACTGCTTCCCAGAACGTGGTTCCTCTCACTGCTTCCCAGAATATGGTTCCTCTCACTGCTTCCCAGAATGTGGTTCCTCTCACTGCTTCCCAGAATGTGGTTCCTCTCACTGCTTCCCATAATGTGGTTCCTCTCACTGCTTCCCATAATGTGGTTCCTCTCACTGCTTCCCATAATGTGGTTCCTCTCACTGCTTCCCAGAATGTGGTTCCTCTCACTGCTTCCCAGAATGTGGTTCCTCTCACTGCTTCCCAGAATGCAATGCGGTCTTCAGCAAGTTGACCAGCGTCTCACAAAGATATATTCAGAGTCCGTGATGTCCAAAACGAGTGAGTCCACCTGCGGCGAATTCGACCCTTTTCTCCTTTGCTGGGCATCATGCCTTCTATTATCAACGTCTCCAAATCATTGTGTTTCTTGATGTGGCCGAGGTATCTTGCCTTTCTAATTTTAATTGTGCTTGTATTGTAAAATCTCAGCTTTTCGCGAGCTCTTTTTTCTAGTTAGGGATCAGTAGAACATTTCAGAGAAATAAAATCTCTTGCATGTCTCACTGCCATCTCTTGCATGTCTCACTGCCATCTCTTGCATGTCTCACTGCCATCTCTTGCATGTCTCACTGCCATCTCTTGCATGTCTCACTGCCATCTCTTGCATGTCTCACTGCCATCTCTTGCATGTCTCACTGCCATCTCTTGCATGTCTCACTGCCATCTCTTGCCCATAGCTTCTAAACAAATGTATTATTCTGTTACCTGCTCTCTTATTCTGTTAGCAGCTCTTATTTCAAATAAATGACTGATAAAAGGATATATAACTCGACTTATTGAAATAGAATAAAGAATATAACTCCTAATATAACCATTCTGCACCAGAATTTATTGTCCTGAGGGGATTAGGTATATGTTTTTTTGCACACAAAAACTGTACATATTTGTTGTATAAAAAACTTACATATGTACATATTTTTTTGTTACTGTTAAAATATTCTAATTAGAAAATATATGTGTATGAAATTACTGAACAAACTATGCAGCATTTCTTGCACTATATACATTGTTTTGATAATTTTTTGTAAATTGTTAATGTTTAAACATTATGCATATTTCCCAGAATGTTGCAGTTTCTAAGAACACTACTGAAATTATACCGTTAATTATAAGTTGTATCTGAACATACGTGAACTTGCTGAACGTCCTGGCCTGTAATGGTAGCGTAGTATCTCTCTGTACTGCGGAATTTAAGATCAGGAGTCATCTGGTAGATATCTTGGAACAGAGATGGTAAGTAGGATCTGGAGTAGGCAGAGGTAGCTATTTGAAGCTCCATGGTTCTAAGGAGTGTTATAGTCGGAGGTGGGGTGGGGGATATGTTCTCCATTCCAAAGGCATGCGTCTCAAATAGCCTCTGACAGTCAAGTCCAACTCCTGGCCTTCTCGTGGCAGAACTGTTTAAACTGACAGGAGAAGGGGCGAAGGCGAATATCTGGCGCCTGAAAACCAGACGCTTTGGGTAGATGAGAGTCATGTTTGGTAGCTCATCTACCGATGCTGGCGAGATTCTTTAGCTGCCGTGCGTGGAGTGGGGCTCCTCCCGGCCAGTGAAGAAAGGTGTGAATGGGGTTGCCGAGCGGTGGAAAAGGTGAAAGAAAGGATTAAGCGAAATGAACAGTAGTCAAATCACGGCACCTCTGATCTGGAGGTCAGCCACGTCCCATGTGTACTCATATGGGGCGAAATGCATGAACTGGCTTAACCCGAGGTTAAGACACTGCTGGCGAGATTCTCCGGATACCGCGCATGGAGTGAAACTCCTCCCGGCCAATGAAGAAAATGAGGAAAAGAAATTAGGATTGCCGTGCGGCGCCGATGTGAAAAGGTAATGGAAAGGATAAAGTGAAGCTTAGTCGGTATGTCCAGTGGTCTTGCGACGAGAGCTACTCATACCACTTCACCTCTGCTCTAGAAGCCGGCCACGTCCGATATACACCCACACTGGTGAAATATGCCTAAACCGGCTTACACCAGGGGTGAAACTTGATGGAAACGCATGTCACAGTACCTCCGCTCTAGAGGTTGGTCACGTCCTAAACACGCCCATACTGGGATAATATGCCTAAACCGGCTCAACCCAGGGGTGGAAGTCACTAATGGCAAGGATTCGTCCACCTGGACAAAAGCTCCGTCCTGGTCACAACTAGGAAAGGTAGCGGCCACGACCACAAAATGCTTAAGTCGGAGACACTTGACCAGTGCAGTCTAGATAGGCAACCACCTCTCACCCGGCGGGGATGTATACGTATCCTAATCACGCTGAGGTTTTCTGGTGAGAAAGTCCAGTGCTGGACTGGATAGGCAACCACCTCTCACCCAGCGGGGATATACTGATCTCCAAAACACGTCGAGGTTTTCTGGTGAGAAAGTCCAACTCTAGATTAAACTAGTGCCATGAAAACCACGGTGTCACGCGTTCCCGTTTCTGAGACCCACCGATAATACAGGCTCAAGACCTGTGATATTCTGAACCTCTTGTGGTCCTCTCGGGGATCTCGTATGGTCCTCTCGGGGACCACAGAGGGATTGCATGACCTATCGAGGACCACATGAGTAAATTCAGTAGGATCAAGGGGCGATCTTGGTGGTAGAAGCGAACGAAGAAGAAGAAGACTAGGCTCCATGTTAGGAGCTAAAGGCAAAGTTCTCAGTATTGTTCACTACACAGAAATAGACGTTGTTCTCATCCCACACAAAGGACTAAAATGTAATAATAGACTCTTTTTCTGGGTGCACAGTTTGTTAGATCATCATCATCATCAAATAATTTACCGTAATTGTTACTTTCATCATTATTATCATCTTGTAAGGTACTGACAAAGTTTAAAGACTACGAGTTGCCTTTTTTTTTGTTCTCTTACTAATGTTTCTGCACAGATCTCTTCTGTTCCTGTCTGTCTCCATGTCACCTTGACATGGATATTTATTTCTCTTTTGCTCTCACGTGTTTTTTTTAACCTTCACTTTGTTCAGTGATTATCAGATTCTATTGGTTTGTTATTACTATGAAAGGCAGTTATCATCACCGACAGCAACATTATCCACTCCATCGTATCATCTTTACTGGTTAAGAGCACGCCACGTTAAACTCTTGACTCGAGGAGTGAGCTGAACAAAGAATGTAATATATTTTCCTGAGCAGATCAAATGTAACAATTCGTAGCCACAACAATCAATATATCGTTTATTAAAACCCAACCTTATCAGTCATACAATTCGCCTGTTTTGTATCTACAATTCTGACTACCTTCTCTGGAGATCAACGGTTCCCAACCTTTCTTCGAGTGCAGCCCTCAATCAGCAACGGTATGTGACCAGTGAAAAAGATTGTTAAATTATTAAAAGTTAACAAAAATTTACTAATACAATTTCTGTGGCTTTAACGTGACGAAATTTTGCCTTTAATCACACACAAAAAAATGTTTTAATGCCACTTTGTAAATAATCTAACATTTTCATGTTAAGAAATACTCAAAATATTAAGTAAAAAAAAATACAACTCTGTAATAAATAGCCCCACAACTAAATGTCAACCTAGATGAAAGTAAATTGCATGAAACTGAAACAGCAGTGAATTTAAAGGCTAACAACAAAGCTGCAGGTGAAGATGAAATAACACCCGAAACGTTAAAAGCTAACAATATTGACAACATGAGAAACTACAGAGAATGTTTAATAAGATTTGGAAAGAAGAAAAGGTCCCTTCTAAATGGAAAAAGTAATCATTGTAAAAATACCCCCAAAAAAGTCAACCTTAGTGACTGTAACAATTGGAGAGGAGTAACCTTAATATCAGTTATGTCAAAAGTATTTTGCAAGGTCATTTTGAATAGACTTAAATATATAGTGGATACCGCAGTGAGAGAGGAACAAGCAGGATTTCGAAAAGGGAGAAGCTGTCTCGAACCAGATCTTTACTCTAAGAATAATACTTGAAGAACATATTGAAAAGCAGAAACCATTAATACTGAACTTCATAGACTTTAAAAAGCCATTTGATAGAATACACAGAGATTCATTATGGAGAATTTTAAGTCTAGATGGAATACCATCTAAAAGTGTCAACATCATTAAGGACCTCTACAATGGATACGTTTGTGCAGTCAAAACAGAAGAAGGGTAGAGTGGATGGTTTCAAATTGAAACAGGCGTGAAACAACGATGCATACTTTTCCTTTGCTTTTTGGAATTGCAATAGACTTCATAATGAAAAAATGCTGCACAGGTAACACATGTATTGACTGGGAACATGGGACCCAACTAGAAGATCTTGATTTTGCTGATGACATAACTCTTATTAGTAACAATATGAATTCCATGGTCTTGCATGGAATTCATATTGTTACTAATAAGAAAAAAACAGATAGCCTGTCTTTACTGGCTAGCAAAATAGGACTTGAAATTAACACGAAAAAAAACACAAAAATAATGAAACTTCCCAATAATCAAAATGGAGAAAATACACGCAGAAGGGACAGATGTTGAAGATGTCAATCAAATTGCATACCTTGGCAGCTACATAGACCAGGATGGTGACACCAGAAAGGAAGTTAGAATTAGAATTGCAAAAGCAGCATCGATCTTCAAGTATCTTAACATATGGGATTCAAAAGTTATAAGCACAAAAGCCAAGTTAAGACTATTCAATTCACATGTAATATCCACTCTCATTTATGCATGCGAAAGCTGGAAAACAACTAAAGAAATAGACAAGAAATTAGACTCTTTTGAAAACAAATGCCTAAGGAAAATACTCGGCATGAAGTGGAACGAATTCAAGAACATTGCAGAGATAAGACAGATGACTGAACAACAACCGGTCTCATGGGTGATCAGGAAAAGGAGATGGACATATATTGGTCACGTGATGAGAAGAAACAGTCAGAGAATCCCAAAACAAGCTATCAAGTGGAACACAACAGGCCAAAGAAAAAGAGGCAGACCACGTGAAACTCGAAAGAGGACGTTGTTAAGAGAAGCCAAACCAATAGGCATAAAATCCCTTGATGAGGTTGAAAGACTCGCCGAAAACAGGAAAAATTGGCGAACTACCTTGGGAGTACAATGAAGGGTACAAGACGTGAAGGGTATAAGAAGAAGAATGAATAGTTGTAGTTGTAGATGTTCTTGTAATATTTAGGTTTGAAAATATAAAGTAGTAGGATTTCCACAAAGTTTTGTACTTTAAAAATCCTAATTTATCAGCGTTTCTCCGTTACTTTCCTTTTCTTTTACATATTTTCATAAAAGGAAATTGCATCGCAACTTCAGATTGGGAAACACTGTTCTAAAAACAAAACAAAAACAAAACGAACCAAAACTATACGAATATGAAAGAAAGCTGTTATAAACTACCAACATGGTCATAATTTGGGCTGAACTGAGACAAATAATTTCTTAACGAATGAAGTTTTTTTTATCAGTCACAAGGTCTGATAAGAGCTTATAAAACACTCTCCCAGACTAATGTCAGTCACAAAGTCTGGTAAGAGCTTATAAAACACTCTCCCAGACAAATGTCAGTCACAAGGTCTGGTAAGAGCTTATAAAACACTGTCCCAGACAAATGCCAGTCACAAGGTCTGGTAAGAGCTTATAAAACACTGTCCCAGACAAATGTCAGTCACAAGGTCTGGTAATAGCTTATAAAACACTGTCCCAGACAAATGTCAGTCACAAGGTCTGGTAAGAGCTTATAAAACACTGTCTCAGACAAATGCCAGTCACAAGGTCTGGTAAGAGCTTATAAAACATTGTCCCAGACAAATGTCAGTCACAAAGTCTGGTAAGAGCTTATAAAACATTGTCCCAGACAAATGTCAGTCACAAGGTCTGGTAAGAGCTTATAAAACATTGTCCCAGACAAATGTCAGTCACAAGGTCTGTAAGAGCTTATAAAACACTCCCCCAGACAAATGTCAGTCAGATTTCTGAGTAACTCCGTTGGTGATTTCTTTCCATGCCACAATGTCAGGCCTTCTAACATCTTTTCCCTCGGTCATCCTTTGCCTCTCCTGCTTCAATTTTGCCCATTGTTATGATATTTTCCAATTTCTGTCTTCTCATCACAAGAATGTTGACTGCATTTTCCTTATCTTTGTTATTATATTACGTTTCTCGTTAGCTTGTCTCAAACAACCCTCGTTAGTTATCTTGGCTGTCCATGGGATCCTCATTATTCTTCTGAAGTACCACATCTCTGTTGTGTCCAGTGATCTACTCATTTCCCTGCCAGTAGCCCATGGTTCATATCCATGTAGCAAAATAAGTTCAGTATATGAACATTTTCTCGGGTTCGTCCAAGTTGATAATAAAAAATGGTGCAGGATAAAGCAGTCGAAAAATACAACAATTTACAGAACTCTCTTGCGAAGTACATTCTTGGCCATTAATTCATTTGGTGCATGATAGTTCGGGTGTCTGAGTGGCGAAGCGGTAAGTGCACTCATGGAGAAGGTTGGGGATTCGAATCCAGCCAGAGGGCTCAAGTCATCCAGGTGTAGAAATGGGTACCCAACTTCTTCTGGAGCTGAGTAAGGAAAGGCGGCCAGGCGTGATACTGACTATATCACCCTCTAGTGTGCTGAGAGGTCAAGGAAAATATGGGCACTAACACCGTATCCCCTGTGTGCCCCTAAGGCATGACAGAGTTACCTTTACCTACCTTGCTTGTATGAAAGTTTCGTACGACATACTGGTATAGTAAATCCATTCAGCAAACAGTTAACAGTCAGAAAATTTCAAAATACAATTTGCCATCAAATCTATTTCGCAGGTTTTCGTTTTTCTGAAGAAACACCGGCAAAATGGGTTCAAAAGTGTGAAAATTAACGCATAAGAAATTACAGCTGCACTCGAAATGTTACAGGGATTCACTGCGAGAAGATTTGGCTGGAGTTTAGAAAGAAAATCAGACAGTCCGATGATTATGACACCAAGGACCATGCTCCTCTTAGTAATCCTGGACAGAAATTTGAAACAATTTTAAATGCAATAGTGAACGCAGCTATTAGTCGAACAGAAGATAGATTTGGGCAACTGTGGAGTCACAGTTCATACAGTACATTCTTGTATACCATTAGTGGTGTTCGAAATTCAAAGTTCAAAATTCAGACTCCGGCTTCACTGCGCTCGGGACAACTCCATATATGCTCCGCCGCATGCCGCAGCATCCATCCAGGACTCAGTCAGTCAGTCAGTCAGTCAATCATTTGCTTGTCCCTTGCGGAACCTAACAGCTCTCATCTAGGCCGCTCGGTTGTAAGCAAGATGTCTTGCACCCATCTTCACCTTGGTCTTCCTCTCTTTTTTTCCCGTTATGTATTCTTCCAAGACGGTCTTCTCTAGATTATCACGACTTTTAATGTGTCCAAAATATTTAAGTTTTCTCTGTTTAATACTCTTTACTAGCCATCCCTCTTTAATATTAAGTTCTAGTAGTATGGATATATTTGTTCTTTTTGTATCCAAGATATTTGAAAAAACTCTTCTGTAGCATTTACGTTCAAAGGCATTTATGTGTTTTTTTATTCTTTTTATTTATCCAAGAGTATGTTTGCTAATTGTTCCTGTTTAATGTTGGTTGTTTACGATGCGTTTTCTGGCACACAGTTCAGATTTCCTGCCAGCATCTTTAACTTGTCCTAGCTCCAGCAGTCTACCACCGGTACAGTGAAGCAGAAGGAGCCGAAACGATGTTGCAGTATTGTACAGTAAAGGTTCAGATGCTTTTGATGTTGAGCAGCTCATCTGACAGTGGCGCACTCGAGCCCCATGAAGAGATGCTGAGGTGTAGCATGGGAATCTGGGCCGCAAGATGGTCTGAAGCTCAGTTATGAAAATCAAATCAGATCAGATCAGTTCCCGTGAGTGTGTGACTTCTATGAACATCGTGTTAAAGAAATGTAACCAAACACATTGACTACTTTGCGTATTTTACTGATGATAACAGTAAAATCTCATTGTAACAGACTTCAAGGGGCTAGCAAATTAGTCCGTTATCTCCGGTCCGATATATCCAGATTAAAATACACGAGTGCGACCGGGACCGCACTGAGGCTCCATTATAACGGGGTTTTACTGTAGCAGTAACCGTGGCGACGGTCAAGGTGAGCTACTCTAAACCGAAGCTAATTTTTTCACAAAAATCTGAGATCAACTATGACTGAAGAAAAACTAAACAGACTATCAGTTCTATCAGTCTAATACGAGTTGGCGCAGTGTAAATATACTCACGGAAAAAGTAAGTGTGCAATGCTTTAAAAAGCACAATGAACGTGCTCAGGTGATGATTGAAATAAAATTTGGCACACATTATGTTTGATTATCCAATAACAGATAAAATGATAACTTTCAGGCCAGTCACATGTCACAAAAAAGTGAAAAGCTCACCTAATGTGGCTCATCACCCCAAGAAAAGAAAATCATTCATTCATTCATTCATTCATTCCTTTGCATGTCCCTTGCGGAACTTTGCCTCCCAAACAGCACTCCTGTAGGCCTCTCGGTTGTGAGCAAGATGGCCTGCTGCTGCTGCATCCATTTCCAGATCATCAACGATGTCTTGCAGCCATCTTCGTTTCGGTCTGCCTCTTTTTCTTTTTCCCATTATGTATCCTTCCAATACGGCCTTCTCTAAATTATCATGACGTTTAATGTGGCCAAAATATTTAAGTTTTCTCTCTTTAATCCTCTTTACTAGCCAGCCTTCTTCAATATTAAGCTCTTGTAGTATAGATATATTTGTTCTTTTTTGTGTCCACGATATTTGGAGAACTCCTCTATAGCATCATCACCCCAAGAAAAGAAAATCATGGTTTCAATATTGTGTGTGTGTCCTCCTCGGGCAGTTATCACTGCTTGACACCGCAAGTTATCACTGCTTGACATCGAATCAATGACACGTTGTATCAATTGTTGAGGCATGATATTCCATTCTTCTTGCAACGCTTGGGCTAATTCTTGGCGGTTTCCAGGACGATTGCTGTCGTCTTCACAACATCCGGTCCAGTTCATCCCAAATGAACTCGATAGGTGACAGGTCCGGTGAAACTGCTGGCCATGGCAAGACAGTAATCTGACGCCGTCGAAAGTGGTCCTGACCACACGTGCGACACGTGGACGAGCGTTATCCTGCTGTAGTATCGCGCCTTGTCATGTATCATCCAGAAAAGGTATCAAGTGGCGTGTAATGATTTCGCCCCTATATCGTAAACATGTAAGGTTGCCATTGAGTCAGATTAGGTTTGCTCGGCCAGCATACGAAATTCCTTCTCAAACAGTTACACTGCCTCCTCTCCTCCTGTTCACTTCTAGCACACAGTTATTCTCAAAGCGTTCTCCTCTTCGCCTGTACACTAAAGCACGCCCATCATGACCTTGCAGACAGAATTTGGACTCATCAGTGAATAGGATCCGTCTCCACTGATGATAGGGCCATGCCACGTGGTGCCTGGCCCAGGTCAAGCGGGTTTGTCTGTGGCGAACTGTCAGTACTGGTCTAACTGCAGGCCTATGAGGTAAGAGATTTACCTCTCTGAGTCTGTTCCGCACTGTCCTGCCCGTTACACCTCTTAAACCTGGAATGTTGCTGGCAGTCCATGTTGCCTGGAGAAACCTGTTACGAAGGTACATGAAGTGGATGAAGCGATCTTGTGCAAGGGTGGTAACTCGTGATCTACCGCTTCTATGGTGGTCAGCAACGGAACCATTTTGGTTAAAACGAAACAACTCTATTGCAAAATAGATATTGTTTTATGTAAATAGTATGCACCAAACTTAAGTTATGGACTGAAATTCATGGCTCCGAAATTGTAATTAACTTATCGATGTTCACTTGGGCTGACTAATTATATATATATATATATATATATATATATATATATATATATATATATATATATATACATATACATATATATGTATATGTGTATGTGTGTATGTTAGAGCATCACGCTGGAACGCTTGGAGAAATTTCAACCAAACTTGGCACACATATTACTTACAATATGAACAGTGCACCGTGGGGGTTAGATCACCCCTAGGATATCCCTATGACCCATAGGGGTCGGGGTGACACGTAAAAATAATCGAAAATGAACGATATTAGTGTCGAATCCATAGTTTTCGGAGTCGCTGAGATAAATAGTGACACTCCCGAGCCGTTTAGTCCCAATCAGCATGTGGTTCTAGGGGTGGGGGTGGGATGTGGTGACATGTACAAATAATCTAAAACGACCGATATTAGTGTAGAATCCATAGTTTTCGGGTCGCTGAGATAAATAGTGACACTCGCAAGTTCAGCCTCTTTCGGCATAGGGGGGGGGGGAGCGTGTGAAGTAGTGAAAAATAAAATGTCTAAATTGACCGAGATTACTGTCGAATCCATAGTGTTCGGGGTCGCTAAGCTGACTGGTGACAGTCCTGATGACAATTAAGCACACGTTTAGTCGAATAGAAGGAATAGAGCTCTGTAGAACCTTCTAGAATGCTATGGAAATGAATAAAACGTTGTAGAACCGTCTAGTTGTGGAAATGAATAGAACTTTGTTGATTTGGATAAATAAATACCCGGGCAACGCCGGGTAATCAGCTAGTTGTCAATAAGAAAAGACGGGCTGCGCTAATCATAAATGTCACTTTTGTTTTCAACAGAAACAGGTAGAAATTAGAGGTATAATGACTGCTAGTCCTAGACGACAAGTTACACCTGCCTGCGTTCATCATTCAGTTCAACTTTGATCTCAGGATTAACGATTTACACACTGCATTCACAGGCTTACTTTATCAAGGCCGACCCGTCTAGCTGTTTACCCCACCCCTCTCTTCATTTTCTAGGTTGAGGGCGGATGAAATTATTTATGTCCCTCCCTGACCACCCTCTCACACGACGAGTTACTCTGCGCGGTGAGGAGGAAATTTTGGCTAAACTTTGATAAAAGAAGACGCAAGAGGGAAGAAACATGACTTTCTGTAACACAGGCATGTTTAGTTGTCACTGTAAGCAAGTGGTTCCCACTTAGTGGTCCGCAGAACCTGCCAAGGAGGGGTCTGTGATCTCTTATTCCATCCTGTGTCTTAATGATCTCTTATTCCATCCTGTGTCTTATCTGCTTCATTGATATACCTGGATATCCATTCTTTGTTAGCGTCTTCTAGTCCTTTCTGCCTGCATTCCTTTCTGTCTAGGGGTAGACTAACATAAAGATACGTCACTTCCAGTCAAGTTCCATGTCCATTTGCACGTTTTCAAACGATACCATCTTGTTATTACACACACACACACAGACACAGACACACACACAGACACACACACACAGACAGACACACACAGACACAGACACACATACACACACACATATATATATATATATTGAGAAGAGCTGAACTTATTAAAGCAGGAGGAAAGGAATGTGCAACAATCTATCATGTACTATGTAAAAAGATATGGCATTCAGGTATTTGGCCAAAAGAATGGAAAAGAACTATATTCATACCACTGCCAAAGAAAAGGGTAACCTGAAATTATGCACAAACTACAGAACTGTTGCCCTGATTAGTCATGCCAGTAAAATTCTGTTAAAATTCGTAATGGGTAGGCTTCGTACTAAAATAGAAGAAGAAGTCAATATGATCCAAGCTGGTTTTAGACACGGAAAAGGATCAAGAGATCATATATTCAATATAAGATTAATAATAGAGAAATGCAGAGAATTTAATGTGAATCTATATTTATCTTTTACACACTATTCAAAGGCATTTGATTGTGTACAACACCAGAAATTTTGGGAAATAATGGACAAAAATGGGATTTCCAACACATTTGATACACTTAACATCACTGCTATATCTAAACCAACAGGCAGCAGTAAGAATAAACGGTGAAACAACAACTTGGATTGATTTATGACTGTCGCCATACGATTCTTGCATACTGAAAAAAATAAGGAAGAATTTTAGAGACGGTGTAAACAAAGAATATTACGATGCCATAACAATTGGAAGTTATGAAATACCAGAGATTAAATATGCTGATGACACGACAAAAAAGGAATGGAAAAACTACTTATGTCAGTTCTTAAGAATAGTGAAGAGCAAAATCTCTATCTTAATGCGAAGAAAACTAAATTGATGACAACTGACAAAACAAACAAGGCAGCTGAAATATGTATCAATGAGGAAAATTTGGAAGAAGTGGAGAGTTTTGAATATCTTGGATCACTACTAACTAATAATGAAGATACAATGAGGGATGTTAAAAGAAGGACATCTGTCGCTCTCTTAAAAAAAAATAAAACAACTAAAGAAGCTGTGGAGAGGAACAGATAGAACTACAAAAATCAGATTTTTAAGGGCATGCATCTTTCACATCACAGTATATGCCAATGAGACCTAGACACTTAACAAAACAGCTGAGAAACACATAAAGGCCTTTGACTGCAAATGCTAAAGAAGAGTTCTTAAAATATCATAGACACAAAAAAAGAATACATACATCCGTACTACAAGAACTTAATATTGAAGAAGGCTGGCTAGTAAAGAGGACTAAATAGAGAAAACTTACATATTTTGGACACATTAAACGTCGTGACAATTTAGAGAAGACAGTCTTCGAAGGGTACATAATGGGGAAAAGAAAGAGAGGAAGACCACGACAAAGATGGCTGCAAGACATCGTTGATAATCTGCAAATGGATGCATCAGCAGCAGGGCATCTTGCTTACAACAGAGAGGCCTACATGAGAGCTGTTAGGGAGCCAAAGTTCCCCAATGAACACGGAAATGACTGACTGGTGTATATCGATTTCTTATTATTCCTGATAGATTTACTAGCATTTCGGACCACTTGACCACTGTCTATACCTTGTGGAGAATCTTTTATTGTATAATTGGTAAATACGGCCCGCCACCGTAGCTAATATTCTCATTTTTTTCATTCTTACCTGACTTAGAATTGCCTCATTATTTTATTGACATTGGGGAAAAGACTCTATCTAGCCTCATTATTTGTTTGACGTCCTACCTAAAATTTCATCTAGCCTCAACAGTTGCTTGACGTCCTAACTGAAACTCCATCTAGCCTCATCAGTTGCTTGACGTCCTAACCAAAACTCCATCTAGCCTCATCAGTTGCTTGACGATCTAACTAAAACTCTATATTGCCTCATCAGTTGCTTGACGTCCTAACTAAAACTCCATCTAGCCTCATCACTGCTTGACGTCCTAATTAAAACTCCATCTAGCCTCATCACTGTTTGACGTCCTAACTAAAACTCCATCTAGCCTCATCACTGTTTGACGTCCTAATTAAAACTCCATCTAGCCTCATCACTGCTTGACGTCCTAACTAAAACTGGACCTAGCCTCATCACTGCTTGACGTCCTAATTAAAACTCAATCTAGCCTCATCACTGCTTGACATCCTAACTAAAACTCAATCTAGTCTCATCACTGCTTGACGTCCTAATTAAAACTCAATCTAGCCTCATCACTGCTTGACGTCCTAACTAAAACTCAATCTAGTCTCATCACTGCTTGACGTCCTAACTAAAACTCCATCTAGCCTCATCATTGTTTGACGTCCTAACCAAAACTCCATCTAGCCTCATCAGTTGCTTGACGTCCTACTAAAACTCCATCTAGCCTCATCAGTTGCTTGACGTCCTAACTAAAACTCCATCTAGCCTCATCAGTTCCTCGCCGTCCTAACCAAGAGGAGTTTTACCAGATATGCGCCATGTTTTGTGTTTATTTGTTGTTTTGTTATTTTAATCGTCTTTGAAAAAGATATATCGCCGAAAGACTGCTTTGTTACTGTTTGTTTTACGCTTGTACGTGCTCTTATACTGCCTTTTTCGACATTCCTTCTCATTTTTATTTACTGCTATCCTTTTATTCTTGTGAAATTGCACTACACACCTCTGACACTTTGCTGTTCTGGAGCAGGTAAAGGAAAGGTAAAGCTAGCCTCATTATTCAGCGGAATCACCTGGGATAGACACGTTTTAGTATGCATAAATTCCACTACCAGCCGCACACTGGGTGATGATGTAATCATTGTGACGTCTGATCATCCTTTCCTTACCCAGCTCTAGAAGATGGCGCCAGGTACCAATTTCTACGGCTGAGTGACAAGACACCTTCAACCGGATTCTAACTACCGACTTTCTCAATGAAAGACAAGTGCAACAATCACTTCCCGTCCAACAAAACAAAACACAAAACAAAACAAAACAAGTCACGTGAATGTTAAACTGAAATTAAAAGTTTAAAAGAAATGTGAAAGTAATGAAATGAAATAAATGTTAAAAAAATGAAATATATAAATTTTAAGTTTTAAGTTTTAATTTATTTTTCTTGCATTTGTCTTCTGAGTGCTTTACTTTCTTTTTTTTATATGTACCGCTTGACAAAGGCATTTGCCGAAATATTGGATTGTTGTATGTTCTTCATTTATACGTGCTCATCTTACTTTTTTGCCACTCTCGTTTCTGCCCACTTTCCTCACTCTTTCTATCTTTTTCTGTAAAACTAACACTTCTGTCTACGTATGCTACTAGATGCAGTAATTTTTCTTCTCTTTCAACGAGAAAAAGAGCTATTATTATTAAATACCAGCTAATTATCCGGCGTTGCTCGGGAATTTATTAATTATTAATACTGCGGAGTGGATTTAAGATCGCCATGTTTTTCACACAGACAACCTTACGTTGCTTGCTTATGTTGCTTGTTCCCCCCAAGAAATTGTTTATTCTTGCTCCTGGAGGTGAAACTAAAAATGTTGTATATAATCAAGTTTTCAGTTAAATTAATATTATAGTGATTTGTAAAAGACTTTTCTCTATAATGTGTAGACTGCTCCTGTGATTTTTTGATTGTGATCGAGAACGCAAGTAGTCTTACTGGAAATTGCAATCTCTTAAAGTTAAAAGGGAGATCGGTCGGAAGGAGTGATATTCGTGAGATAAAAACTGCTTTACCCTTCCACTGTTCTGTTAAGATAGTCTCTTCAACTACATTGCCCAGCATCCTCTTTACACATAGCCTTGTGCCGTTGCAGAGATTTGGCCCGTCGAGGCTCCATGGTAAAACAATTGGAGATCCCACCCTAATTTTCACCCCCTCTAAACCCCCCTGCGGATGGAGATTGAACTTGGACATCGGGAGTGTCACTATTCATCTTAGCAAAATATGTATTCGACATTAGTATCTGTAATTTTTTATTACATTTACATGTCACTCCCATCACACCCCCAGCTCCAGCCCCCCCCCCCCCAGGAGTAATAGGGATGTGTTACTCCACAGCCACAGTACTTTTCTCCAGACTGTAAGTCATGTTTGTACCAAGTTTGGTTGAAATTGCTTCAGGCGTTCCAGAGTTATGCTGGAACATACATACACCCATACTCACATCTATATATATATATATAATATATATATATAATATATATATATATATAATATATATATATATGAGAAATAACATCTTGTTGGCAGAAATGCAAATGAAGCCACTGACAGCAATTATTGAGGAA